>OU745315.1:9000000-9437500 GCA_916618145.1 Emmelina monodactyla | reverse complement strand
GGACCCCCCAGTCACTCACGAGGCTGAGAGTCGTAGAGGCTTTCGCCTCTATGCCTGCGCGTGAGTTGGCCTCAATCAGAACCGTCACGTCGTCGGCTTAGGCCACCAGGTGGACCCCTTCAGGTAGCGGAAGTCTCAGCAAGTCGTCTAGAAGCACGTTCCAGAGCGTTGGTCCCAGTACCGATCCCTGCGGGCAACCCATCGTTGCCGCCTTCCACACCACCTGGCCACTCGCGAACATGCCGATACGGCGGCGGACGAAGTAGCTCGCCAACATCCTAAAGATGTTGGGCGGGCAACCCCCCCTTTTCGCCTTCAGCAGGATCATGGGCCACCAAGCGTTGTCAAAGGCTCCAGAGATATCCAAAAATATCGCCTGAACATACTTCGACGAGCTCCCACGCGCCGCACTTATGATGGTGTTCAGTGCGGTCACAGTCGACCGGCCTCGTGTGAAGCCGTGTTGGCAGTCCGATAGACCCATTGTCATCTGCGTGGCGCACCATAACATTACGCGTTCTAAAACCTTACCTAGGATCGGAAGCAGCGTGACGGGGCGGTATGCTTTCGGGTCGGTAAGCTGCTTGCCGTTGCCTTTCGGCAGGACAATCAGTCTACCGTCCTTCCAGACATCCGGAAAGCACCCCTCTCGAACACATCGGCTAAGCACCTCGGCGAACTCGACTGACGCAGCCGCCCAAACGTGCTGCACGATGCGCGCACTCAACCCGTCGATACCCGGCGCAGTGCTCGGCAATGTCTTGACTATGTCTCCGATTGTCCCAACCGGCGGAGGAGACGCATCTTCTCCTGACGGAATAAGCGCTGCCGTGATGCGGACTAGCCGGTGATACTCGGAGTCCTTAGACAGATCGTCGTCCGGACACAGAGCGCACATCAGCCCTCGCATGGCTTCATCCGCCAGCATATCCTTCGGCTAACTTGACGCCGTTAATTACGTTACTGGGAGGCCGAAACCTCCCGCTCGCGGCATGGTAGGCCTGTCCCCAAGGGTCCAGGTTTCCGGATTCAGCAATCGATTTAAAATACGAAAGTTGCGTCTCCTCCATTGCAGCCCTATACTTTGCCCTACGCGTGTGGAACCTAGTTCTGGCAGCCTCCTCCTGCGGGCCCCCGCCCCTACGGTAGGATTGCCATTCCCTACGCGCACGGTAGCACTCGCGGCGTAGCCGGTCTAGGACCGGTGTCCACCACTCGTACCCCCGCTCGACTCGACCCACCCTTCGCAACCCCAGCGCCTCCTTCGCTGCATGAGTCACCAGATGGGTGAACTGGGAGCAGATTGCCGAAGCAGGTCGGTTCCACTGCATTCGACCCACCCGCTCGTGTATCAAGCGCTCAAAGAAATCCCAAGACACACCCCGATCTCGAAAGCGTAGCGGTTCCTCCGACAGCTCAGCGCCAGGAGCGGCTTCTTTCTTACTTGCCACCATAAAGGTAATGAGACGATGGTCGCTCATGATGACGTCGGGGCGCACCCTCCATCCTGTTGCCAGGATGCCTCTTGTCAGCGTCAGGTCGATGTTGGACGATCCGTTCGATGTAGAGAACGTGGCGGGTTCATCTTGAACATTCGCCAGGCGGAGCCCATGTGCTAGGATGAACGCTTCCATCGATTCACGACGGTGCGTAACATCCGGTCCGCGTCCAATGTACTGCTTCTTCTCACAGTACCACATCGGAGAATGCGCGTTGGAGTCTACCCCAATAATGACCCGCTTCCCTTTCAGGGAACAGAGGACCATGCCGAGATGTTCGAGGTGGACATCTATGTCGTCGGCATACTGAAAGTATGCGGATACCAGGTATACTCCGTCCTTGTCGTTAAGTACATGGCACACCGTACAGTGCGTGTTAGACAGATGGTGTAGAACGGAACAGGCCAGGTCTCTGCGACTGACATAGATGGCCGCCTTGGCACTGTCACCGCATCGCAGTAGTGGAAGTTGTGCGGTCGTTGGAGTTGAACTGGACCCAGGGTAATATTCCTGGACCAGAATGACGTCTAGGCCCAGTTCGCGGGCCACCAGGGGCAGCTCCATGGTGGCAAGTTCTGCTCCCGCCAAATTCAGCTGTCCGACGGTGATAGAGTTGTTGCCAGCCATTATTCGTAGTTGGTGGTCTCCACTATCCGGCGTTCCGCGTGAATCCTAGCTGGGCAATTCAAGGCCCCTGTAGTGTGTGACTTTGCATCGTTGTGGCCGAATCTGCAGCAAGTGCCACATTGTTGCGTCTCGCTGGTGCATTTTTCTTCGTCGTGGCCACCTCCACAGCGACCGCAGGTAGGCGCGGTTGCCTTGCAGGAAGTGGCGATATGGCCATATAACTGGCACCGTCGACAGCAGATTGCCCTGGTGAAATCTTCGGCTCTTACCGCCTCCCATCCGATGTATAAGTGCTCCCTAGTAACCAGCAACTTCCTGAGAGCAGGGGAGCAGGCCAGCACCATTAGAGTTCTGCTGGTGCCTCTTGCCTTGCGGAAGGCCAGTCGGCACTCCTTCTTGAACCGGTCCAGTGGCCAGTCGATCAGGTCACAGAAGTTCTGGCTGTGGATGTCGGCCAAGAGTTCCTCAAGTTTGATATCCTTGCCTTCCAGCGGCCCGACAGACACCAAGGGAGACCGGCCCTTCAGTTCGCTGACCCTGAGAGTCGGGGGTATGGCTGCCCTCAGTCTGTCCAGATCACCAGGAGTCCTGGTCTGCACCACGACTCCACCATTTCCTACTCGACGGACCTTGTCTACTTTGACGTTAATTTTGGCGGGAACTATGGAGGACTTCAGTATTTCCTTTGAGTTGGACCCCTCCGCGACCGGATATAACGCGATGGCCGGTCCACGGGGTTTGCTGCCGGCAGCAGACCGCAGGCGATCCGCGTAGCTGGTAGTCCCAGCAACTGCACGAGTCTCAGCAGCGGCTGCGGCAGAAGATGCCGCCTCCACCAGTCTTCTGTTTTCAGCTTCGGCGTGCTCTGCTCGAATCTTCTCCATTTCCTTGGCAGCAGTCTCTCGTTGACCCCTGGCTCGCTCCTCCGCCACCGACATCCTTGAGTCCTGCGAAGACAGCGCCATCTGGCCCACGATCTCCATAATGGTGGCCAGCTGGGAGTTTATGGTGGCCAAATCCGCCTTGTTTAATTTGGAGGTTGACCCCCCCGCCACCATGGCGATGCTTCTGGCTGCACTGTTGGCCTTGGAGAGCAGCTGCCTCCAAGTTGCTGAGGCCATGTCCGCGGCCTCCGGCTCCAGCTCCGACTCCGAGGATACCGGAGTCCGAAACTCCGGCGTAAGAGTCTCCACCTGCAGAAGGGCAGTAGGGCGTCGAGGGCGGGCGGGTGACATCGTGTTCAGGGCGCGGGCGGTTCTCCTCTTCGGTCTTGTTATAGCAGTCTCGTCGTCCGGCGACAAGACCCTCTTTGAAGTCGCCGTCTCCAGGGTGGTGAGGCCAGGTGGGGGGGAGCACACGGAAGCGGGGGTCGCGGGGGGGGCAGGCGTGGGGGGTGGCGGCAGCGGGGAAGCGTCCGGCGAAAGCTCCGCCATCACCATCTGGTATGCCCGCCGTGCCGCATCTGTTGCGAACTTCGCGGGGGAGGCAGAGGGGGAGGGGGAGGGGTCAACGGGGGGGCGGGTGGTCAGAGGGTTGTCTCGGGGTCCGGGGGGCGGCGACCGTCGCAGCAACGACCGCGGCTTGAACAGGTCCGGGGGGGGAGTCCGGAGGGGGGGGTAACCCCCACCATCGTCCGTGTCAGTCATCCGACACACACGGGTATGACAGTTAGTTTAATTGAGAAACAAAACAAAGAAAAAAAAAAAAAGAAAAAAATTAAAAGTCAAAAAATTGTCACAAAATTTTTCTAAGTCCGAAAAGAAAAAATATTTTTTTCTTAAATTAACCTAAAACCTGGTTTATGATGGTCGCTTACACTTACCCATTCAGAAAAAACACAAAAAAATTTAAGTCAAAATTTTTGCGGCGACACCGATCGACCACTTCCGTATATGTAGGGGCTGGGTGATCGGTGCGCAGTAGTTCGTGTACTAACAAAAAAGCAAAAATTTTCTAAGTCCGGAAAAAAAAAAATTTTTTTTGTTGGCGTAAAAACATAAAAACACAGTTGGCGTATGCACGTCCAAAAAGTGTCACTGTCACTGTTGCACTACACTTCACTTGGTGTCACTGTCACTGAGCGTCAAATTCGCGGGTGAAAACAAACAAAGATGATAAACCGCACAAATTGGGAAGGTGGCCACTCCTCCAGGCAGGCCGAGAGGAAGCAGGAGGGACCGATGGTTAGAACAAGAGACAAGAACCACGTAATTTGGTCGGGTTTTAGCAACTTTACTTCGGGACGAAACACAGACGTGCGCACGGCTCGGCGGTCGACACCGAAGTAGATAGGGACAATCCCACCACCTTCCCATGGCCCTATCAACCTGTCGTGGTTATACGGGCCGAATCGCGGGAGTTACCTCCCTACACGTTTTTTATTTTCTTTCTCCTTGTCCCTTGCGTTACTCTCCCTTTTTTGCCGGTTCGACATACGTTAGGATGATGTGGGAGCTGTTTATTGTAGGCATGATGGCCACAGCAAACTGGCCGTCAGGTACGAAGATTGCAGCCTGCTTGTTTGCGCGCTGGGCAGTCGCTGGAAGCCGTGGAGTGGGACGCCGCCTCTTTCTTCCCGAATTTGTGGCATGTGGCACAACGAGTGTCGGTCTTGGTGCAGTCCGCTGCGCGGTGGCCTATTTCCCCATTTGCCGCATGATGGATCCTCCTGTCGGCAGAACTTCTCTGGGTGACCGTAGAGATGACATTTCTTGCAGCAGGTAGCCTCGACATAGCCATTCACTTGTACCACCTCCCAGTCCAGGTACACCGATCTTTTAGACGTAAGGTATTCCTTCAGTTTGGGAGAGCATTCAAATACCAGTGTGGTACGGTTGACACCTAGGCGAGATTTTTTAAAGAGTCCCTTGATCGAGGCCTGAAGGCTTGGGCCGGACCACTCGGTACCTTCAAGGTTTTGTTTTTCCAGTTTAATTAGAGTTTCTTCAAACGTGGGGTTACCCATGATATTGCGGAAGGCGACAAGTGGACGGCGCAGCTTGACATCGGATGCTCTCAGTGATGGTGGGGCAGCACCCTTTAGTCTATCAGCTTGGGTTTTATTTGCGGTTTGGATGAGTACACCGGCCCCGCCAGTGCGTCTGACGCTCTTGACCTGCACATTCAAGGCCACCGGGTCGACAGCGCTCATTAAGAGAGCCTTGGTGTCGCTTGCCGTTTTTAGGTTCTCCTTCTGGTCCTCTGTGGGGAAGAAGGCAATAGAGCCGCCTCCTCCATTTGCGCTGATGGCTATTTTGTTGTTCGTTCGGCCCGTAGGTAGTCTTAGCGTAGTGGCGTAGGTAGACGGGGAATGTCTCTCTCCCTGGCTGATGGTAGAGGAAAGCTGCTTGATAGTTTCTTCAGCTTGTAGGGCCCTTGCTTCTTCAAGTGACCTGGCTGCTGCCTCATTCTCTGCTCGGAGGCGTTCCATGCGTAGTGAGCAGCGTTGCTCTTCAGAGGCGAGTGCCATGTGGTTCACTACTTCCATTATTGTAGAGAGCTGTCCATTTATGGTGGCAAGGTCGGCCTTGTTTAACTTGGAGGTGTGGCCTCCGGCAACTGTAGCGATGGTCCTGGCAGCAGCGTGGGCCAAACTCGAGAGTTGTCTGAGACTAGCTTTGGCCATGTCCGATACCTCTTCGGTCTCCGTTTCCGACGTTAATGGTGAGTAGTAGGTCGGAGTATTTTGTGATGAGGCAGAAGAATTCTTACTCCATAGGCGGTCAAGCCCAGGAGTGGCGACTTGCAGCTGTCTAGCAGCATGGCGCTTTGGAACGCTAGTAGTAGTGCTGTCGTCTGGCGAGAGCAGTCTCTTCGTCGGCTCCATAGGCGGCAAGCCAGGTGGAGGGGAGCACGTTGATGAAGGAGTCGGTGGCGGTCCTGGTATCGGTGGTGGGGGTAATGGTGAGCGGTCGGGTGACATACTCTCCATCACCATTTGGTATGCCTGTCGAGCAGCCAGAGCTGCCACTTCGTGAGGCGGAGATGGTTCCGAAGGAGTCTGGACTATTTCATGAGGGGGGGGCGGTGTTCTCCTGAGTGAAGAACGCGGTCTAAAAGCTGCAGAGAGGGGGGGTTGGAGAGGGGGGTAGCCCTCGCTGTCGTCGGATTCACTCATTCTCGTAGGGTCTGTGACAACCAAATTATTTTTTTTTTTTTTTTCACAAAAAAATTTCTAAGTCCAGATGTGAAAATTTTTTTCTTTAAATTAGCCTAGAACCGGGTTGAGGATGGTCGTTGATGACGACCCATTATAGAAAAAGCACTAAAATTTTTAGTCAAAATTTTTCGCGGCGACACCGATCGACCACTACCGCATATATAGTAGATAGGGACAATCCCACCACCTTCCCATGGCCCTATCAACCTGTCGTGGTTATACGGGCCGAATCGCGGGAGTTACCTCCCTACACGTTTTTTATTTTCTTTCTCCTTGTCCCTTGCGTTACTCTCCCCTTTCTGGGGCTTAACGGCACATGTACGCCTTCGGTGTTCTCCGTCAACGCCATGCGCATGCTACTAACATCTAGCATTGTAAGTCCTCCATAGTCTGCGGTTCTCTCTCCAAGCCGCTCCTAATCTTGTGCCATCGTCGCGCGAAATCCCGTAGCTGTCTGAAGTTACCCGCCGAGCTGACAAGATCTTGGTAGTACACGGGTTCGACTTCGCGTACAACGATCGCATCGAGCATCTCACTACGCGCTTCCCCGTAGAGGGAACACACCCAGAGTGCATGATGCATGTCCTCGACCTCGGCCTCGCCGCAATAACAGGAGCGATCCGCAACCAACTGCATCCTATGGAGTCTCCCCCTAAAACACCCGTGCCCGGTCAGGATCTGCGACGTTTCGTAGTCCGGCTCGATCCAAGTTGCCTTGAATCGAACCGCCACGTCCGGGAAAAACCGATATAGCTCCCTCCCCTTGTCCGACGTGTCCCAACGCTCTTGCCATTCGGCAAGGGCGGACTCAGAGCTTCTGAGTTTGGCGCGCTGCAACTCCTCCTTGGTAATCGCGGACTCGCGCGCCACACCTAGTCTGCCGGCACGGGTCACCTCGAGGTCGGCCGGAAGAACCCCGGCCAGAACCGGTAGTGCGTCAGTGCTCGTCGAGCGATACGCCTTAGTCAGAAGGATTAAGGCGGGTCTCTGGGTACGTAGAAGCGTACTTCGCACAACGTAGAGGGACGCGCGCTCAAACCAACATGCTGCAGCATACGTTATCGTGGCCGTGTACGTGCCCTTGTACAGACCTTAAGGGCTCTGTACCGGACACCCCAAGAGGTCGCGGAGACGCGTGACATCTTGCCGAAGCAAGCTGTCCCTCTTTCGCCGATTGACAGCGCATGCTGCGAGAACGACAAACTTGCGTCGACAACCACCCCCAGAACCGTATACGACGTGACACTTTTGACGGAGTCCGCCCCAAACCTGACAGTGGGGGGCCTTTGGAATTTCCCTCTGACCGTCATAGTTGCCGACTTTGCAGAGGAGAAACCCAATCTGTTGCGGACCCCCCAGTCACTCACGAGGCTGAGAGTCGTAGAGGCTTTCGCCTCTATGCCTGCGCGTGAGTTGGCCTCAATCAGAACCGTCACGTCGTCGGCTTAGGCCACCAGGTGGACCCCTTCAGGTAGCGGAAGTCTCAGCAAGTCGTCTAGAAGCACGTTCCAGAGCGTTGGTCCCAGTACCGATCCCTGCGGGCAACCCATCGTTGCCGCCTTCCACACCACCTGGCCACTCGCGAACATGCCGATACGGCGGCGGACGAAGTAGCTCGCCAACATCCTAAAGATGTTGGGCGGGCAACCCCCCCTTTTCGCCTTCAGCAGGATCATGGGCCACCAAGCGTTGTCAAAGGCTCCAGAGATATCCAAAAATATCGCCTGAACATACTTCGACGAGCTCCCACGCGCCGCACTTATGATGGTGTTCAGTGCGGTCACAGTCGACCGGCCTCGTGTGAAGCCGTGTTGGCAGTCCGATAGACCCATTGTCATCTGCGTGGCGCACCTTAACATTACGCGTTCTAAAACCTTACCTAGCGGGGCGGTATGCTTTCGGGTCGGTAAGCTGCTTGCCGTTGCCTTTCGGCAGGACAATCAGTCTACCGTCCTTCCAGACATCCGGAAAGCACCCCTCTCGAACACATCGGCTAAGCACCTCGGCGAATTCGACTGACGCAGCCGCCCAAACGTGCTGCACGATGCGCGCACTCAACCCGTCGATACCCGGCGCAGTGCTCGGCAATGTCTTGACTATGTCTCCGATTGTCCCAACCGGCGGAGGAGACGCATCTTCTCCTGACGGAATAAGCGCTGCCGTGATGCGGACTAGCCGGTGATACTCGGAGTCCTTAGACAGATCGTCGTCCGGACACAGAGCGCACATCAGCCCTCGCATGGCTTCATCCGCCAGCATATCCTTCGGCTAACTTGACGCCGTTAATTACGTTACTGGGAGGCCGAAACCTCCCACTCGCGGCACGGTAGGCCTGTCCCCAAGGGTCCAGGTCTCCGGATTCAGCAATCGATTTGAAATACGAAAGTTGCGTCTCCTCCATTGCAGCCCTATACTTTGCCCTACGCGTGTGGAACCTAGTTCTGGCAGCTTCCTCCTGCGGGCCCCCGCCCCTACGGTAGGATTGCCATTCCCTACGCGCACGGTAGCACTCGCGGCGAAGCCGGTCTAGGACCGGTGTCCACCACTCGTACCCCCGCTCGACTCGACCCACCCTTCGCAACCCCAGCGCCTCCTTCGCTGCATGAGTCACCAGATGGGTGAACTGGGAGCAGATTGCCGAAGCAGGTCGGTTCCACTGCATTCGACCCACCCGCTCGTGTATCAAGCACTCAAAGAAATCCCAAGACACACCCCGATCTCGAAAGCGCAGCGGTTCCTCCGACAGCTCAGCGCCAGGAGCGGCTTCTTTCTTGCTTGCCACCATAAAGGTAATGAGACGATGGTCGCTCATGATGACGTCGGGGCGCACCCTCCATTCTGTTACCAGGATGCCTTTTGTCAGCGTCAGGTCGATGTTGGACGATCCGTTCGATGTCGAGAACGTGGCGGGTTCATCTTGAACATTCGCCAAGCGGAGCCCATGTGCTAGGATGAACGCTTCCATCGATTCACGACGGTGCGTAACATCCGGTCCGCGTCCAATGTACTGCTTCTTCTCACAGTACCACATCGGAGAATGCGCGTTGGAGTCTACCCCAATAATGACCCGCTTCCCTTTCAGGGAACAGAGGACCATGCCGAGATGTTCGAGGTGGACATCTATGTCGTCGGCATACTGAAAGTATGCGGATACCAGGTATACTCCGTCCTTGTCGTTAAGTACATGGCACACCGTACAGTGCGTGTTAGACAGATGGTGTAGAACGGAACAGGCCAGGTCTCTGCGACTGACATAGATGGCCGCCTTGGCACTGTCACCGCATCGCAGTAGTGGAAGTTGTGCGGTCGTTGGAGTTGAACTGGACCCAGGGTAATATTCCTGGACCAGAATGACGTCTAGGCCCAGTTCGCGGGCCACCAGGGGCAGCTCCATGGTGGCAAGTTCTGCTCCCGCCAAATTCAGCTGTCCGACGGTGATAGAGTTGTTGCCAGCCATTATTCGTAGTTGGTGGTCTCCACTATCCGGCGTTCCGCGTGAATCCTAGCTGGGCAATTCAAGGCCCCTGTAGTGTGTGACTTTGCATCGTTGTGGCCGAATCTGCAGCAAGTGCCACATTGTTGCGTCTCGCTGGTGCATTTTTCTTCGTCGTGGCCACCTCCACAGCGACCGCAGGTAGGCGCGGTTGCCTTGCAGGAAGTGGCGATATGGCCATATAACTGGCACCGTCGACAGCAGATTGCCCTGGTGAAATCTTCGGCTCTTACCGCCTCCCATCCGATGTATAAGTGCTCCCTAGTAACCAGCAACTTCCTGAGAGCAGGGGAGCAGGCCAGCACCATTAGAGTTCTGCTGGTGCCTCTTGCCTTGCGGAAGGCCAGTCGGCACTCCTTCTTGAACCGGTCCAGTGGCCAGTCGATCAGGTCACAGAAGTTCTGGCTGTGGATGTCGGCCAAGAGTTCCTCAAGTTTGATATCCTTGCCTTCCAGCGGCCCGACAGACACCAAGGGAGACCGGCCCTTCAGTTCGCTGACCCTGAGAGTCGGGGGTATGGCTGCCCTCAGTCTGTCCAGATCACCAGGAGTCCTGGTCTGCACCACGACTCCACCATTTCCTACTCGACGGACCTTGTCTACTTTGACGTTAATTTTGGCGGGAACTATGGAGGACTTCAGTATTTCCTTTGAGTTGGACCCCTCCGCGACCGGATATAACGCGATGGCCGGTCCACGGGGTTTGCTGCCGGCAGCAGACCGCAGGCGATCCGCGTAGCTGGTAGTCCCAGCAACTGCACGAGTCTCAGCAGCGGCTGCGGCAGAAGATGCCGCCTCCACCAGTCTTCTGTTTTCAGCTTCGGCGTGCTCTGCTCGAATCTTCTCCATTTCCTTGGCAGCAGTCTCTCGTTGACCCCTGGCTCGCTCCTCCGCCACCGACATCCTTGAGTCCTGCGAAGACAGCGCCATCTGGCCCACGATCTCCATAATGGTGGCCAGCTGGGAGTTTATGGTGGCCAAATCCGCCTTGTTTAATTTGGAGGTTGACCCCCCCGCCACCATGGCGATGCTTCTGGCTGCACTGTTGGCCTTGGAGAGCAGCTGCCTCCAAGTTGCTGAGGCCATGTCCGCGGCCTCCGGCTCCAGCTCCGACTCCGAGGATACCGGAGTCCGAAACTCCGGCGTAAGAGTCTCCACCTGCAGAAGGGCAGTAGGGCGTCGAGGGCGGGCGGGGTGACATCGTGTTCAGGGCGCGGGCGGTTCTCCTCTTCGGTCTTGTTATAGCAGTCTCGTCGTCCGGCGACAAGACCCTCTTTGAAGTCGCCGTCTCCAGGGTGGTGAGGCCAGGTGGGGGGGAGCACACGGAAGGGGGGGGCCGCGGGGGGGGGCAGGCGTGGGGGGTGGCGGCAGCGGGGAAGCGTCCGGCGAAAGCTCCGCCATCACCATCTGGTATGCCCGCCGTGCCGCATCTGTTGCGAACTTCGCGGGGGAGGCAGAGGGGGAGGGGGAGGGGTCAACGGGGGGGCGGGTGGTCAGAGGGTTGTCTCGGGGTCCGGGGGGCGGCGACCGTCGCAGCAACGACCGCGGCTTGAACAGGTCCGGGGGGGGAGTCCGGAGGGGGGGGTAACCCCCACCATCGTCCGTGTCAGTCATCCGACACACACGGGTATGACAGTTAGTTTAATTGAGAAACAAAACAAAGAAAAAAAAAAAAAGAAAAAAATTAAAAGTCAAAAAATTGTCACAAAATTTTTCTAAGTCCGAAAAGAAAAAATATTTTTTTCTTAAATTAACCTAAAACCTGGTTTATGATGGTCGCTTACACTTACCCATTCAGAAAAAACACAAAAAAATTTAAGTCAAAATTTTTGCGGCGACACCGATCGACCACTTCCGTATATGTAGGGGCTGGGTGATCGGTGCGCAGTAGTTCGTGTACTAACAAAAAAGCAAAAATTTTCTAAGTCCGGAAAAAAAAAAATTTTTTTTGTTGGCGTAAAAACATAAAAACACAGTTGGCGTATGCACGTCCAAAAAGTGTCACTGTCACTGTTGCACTACACTTCACTTGGTGTCACTGTCACTGAGCGTCAAATTCGCGGGTGAAAACAAACAAAGATGATAAACCGCACAAATTGGGAAGGTGGCCACTCCTCCAGGCAGGCCGAGAGGAAGCAGGAGGGACCGATGGTTAGAACAAGAGACAAGAACCACGTAATTTGGTCGGGTTTTAGCAACTTTACTTCGGGACGAAACACAGACGTGCGCACGGCTCGGCGGTCGACACCGAAGTAGATAGGGACAATCCCACCACCTTCCCATGGCCCTATCAACCTGTCGTGGTTATACGGGCCGAATCGCGGGAGTTACCTCCCTACACGTTTTTTATTTTCTTTCTCCTTGTCCCTTGCGTTACTCTCCCTTTTTTGCCGGTTCGACATACGTTAGGATGATGTGGGAGCTGTTTATTGTAGGCATGATGGCCACAGCAAACTGGCCGTCAGGTACGAAGATTGCAGCCTGCTTGTTTGCGCGCTGGGCAGTCGCTGGAAGCCGTGGAGTGGGACGCCGCCTCTTTCTTCCCGAATTTGTGGCATGTGGCACAACGAGTGTCGGTCTTGGTGCAGTCCGCTGCGCGGTGGCCTATTTCCCCATTTGCCGCATGATGGATCCTCCTGTCGGCAGAACTTCTCTGGGTGACCGTAGAGATGACATTTCTTGCAGCAGGTAGCCTCGACATAGCCATTCACTTGTACCACCTCCCAGTCCAGGTACACCGATCTTTTAGACGTAAGGTATTCCTTCAGTTTGGGAGAGCATTCAAATACCAGTGTGGTACGGTTGACACCTAGGCGAGATTTTTTAAAGAGTCCCTTGATCGAGGCCTGAAGGCTTGGGCCGGACCACTCGGTACCTTCAAGGTTTTGTTTTTCCAGTTTAATTAGAGTTTCTTCAAACGTGGGGTTACCCATGATATTGCGGAAGGCGACAAGTGGACGGCGCAGCTTGACATCGGATGCTCTCAGTGATGGTGGGGCAGCACCCTTTAGTCTATCAGCTTGGGTTTTATTTGCGGTTTGGATGAGTACACCGGCCCCGCCAGTGCGTCTGACGCTCTTGACCTGCACATTCAAGGCCACCGGGTCGACAGCGCTCATTAAGAGAGCCTTGGTGTCGCTTGCCGTTTTTAGGTTCTCCTTCTGGTCCTCTGTGGGGAAGAAGGCAATAGAGCCGCCTCCTCCATTTGCGCTGATGGCTATTTTGTTGTTCGTTCGGCCCGTAGGTAGTCTTAGCGTAGTGGCGTAGGTAGACGGGGAATGTCTCTCTCCCTGGCTGATGGTAGAGGAAAGCTGCTTGATAGTTTCTTCAGCTTGTAGGGCCCTTGCTTCTTCAAGTGACCTGGCTGCTGCCTCATTCTCTGCTCGGAGGCGTTCCATGCGTAGTGAGCAGCGTTGCTCTTCAGAGGCGAGTGCCATGTGGTTCACTACTTCCATTATTGTAGAGAGCTGTCCATTTATGGTGGCAAGGTCGGCCTTGTTTAACTTGGAGGTGTGGCCTCCGGCAACTGTAGCGATGGTCCTGGCAGCAGCGTGGGCCAAACTCGAGAGTTGTCTGAGACTAGCTTTGGCCATGTCCGATACCTCTTCGGTCTCCGTTTCCGACGTTAATGGTGAGTAGTAGGTCGGAGTATTTTGTGATGAGGCAGAAGAATTCTTACTCCATAGGCGGTCAAGCCCAGGAGTGGCGACTTGCAGCTGTCTAGCAGCATGGCGCTTTGGAACGCTAGTAGTAGTGCTGTCGTCTGGCGAGAGCAGTCTCTTCGTCGGCTCCATAGGCGGCAAGCCAGGTGGAGGGGAGCACGTTGATGAAGGAGTCGGTGGCGGTCCTGGTATCGGTGGTGGGGGTAATGGTGAGCGGTCGGGTGACATACTCTCCATCACCATTTGGTATGCCTGTCGAGCAGCCAGAGCTGCCACTTCGTGAGGCGGAGATGGTTCCGAAGGAGTCTGGACTATTTCATGAGGGGGGGGCGGTGTTCTCCTGAGTGAAGAACGCGGTCTAAAAGCTGCAGAGAGGGGGGGTTGGAGAGGGGGGTAGCCCTCGCTGTCGTCGGATTCACTCATTCTCGTAGGGTCTGTGACAACCAAATTATTTTTTTTTTTTTTTTCACAAAAAAATTTCTAAGTCCAGATGTGAAAATTTTTTTCTTTAAATTAGCCTAGAACCGGGTTGAGGATGGTCGTTGATGACGACCCATTATAGAAAAAGCACTAAAATTTTTAGTCAAAATTTTTCGCGGCGACACCGATCGACCACTACCGCATATATAGTAGATAGGGACAATCCCACCACCTTCCCATGGCCCTATCAACCTGTCGTGGTTATACGGGCCGAATCGCGGGAGTTACCTCCCTACACGTTTTTTATTTTCTTTCTCCTTGTCCCTTGCGTTACTCTCCCCTTTCTGGGGCTTAACGGCACATGTACGCCTTCGGTGTTCTCCGTCAACGCCATGCGCATGCTACTAACATCTAGCATTGTAAGTCCTCCATAGTCTGCGGTTCTCTCTCCAAGCCGCTCCTAATCTTGTGCCATCGTCGCGCGAAATCCCGTAGCTGTCTGAAGTTACCCGCCGAGCTGACAAGATCTTGGTAGTACACGGGTTCGACTTCGCGTACAACGATCGCATCGAGCATCTCACTACGCGCTTCCCCGTAGAGGGAACACACCCAGAGTGCATGATGCATGTCCTCGACCTCGGCCTCGCCGCAATAACAGGAGCG
Organism: Emmelina monodactyla; assembly: GCA_916618145.1. Classification (NCBI taxonomy): domain Eukaryota; kingdom Metazoa; phylum Arthropoda; class Insecta; order Lepidoptera; family Pterophoridae; genus Emmelina; species Emmelina monodactyla. The sequence continues at coordinate 9,422,978 of OU745315.1, read as the reverse complement.
ATCCGCAACCAACTGCATCCTATGGAGTCTCCCCCTAAAACACCCGTGCCCGGTCAGGATCTGCGACGTTTCGTAGTCCGGCTCGATCCAAGTTGCCTTGAATCGAACCGCCACGTCCGGGAAAAACCGATATAGCTCCCTCCCCTTGTCCGACGTGTCCCAACGCTCTTGCCATTCGGCAAGGGCGGACTCAGAGCTTCTGAGTTTGGCGCGCTGCAACTCCTCCTTGGTAATCGCGGACTCGCGCGCCACACCTAGTCTGCCGGCACGGGTCACCTCGAGGTCGGCCGGAAGAACCCCGGCCAGAACCGGTAGTGCGTCAGTGCTCGTCGAGCGATACGCCTTAGTCAGAAGGATTAAGGCGGGTCTCTGGGTACGTAGAAGCGTACTTCGCACAACGTAGAGGGACGCGCGCTCAAACCAACATGCTGCAGCATACGTTATCGTGGCCGTGTACGTGCCCTTGTACAGACCTTAAGGGCTCTGTACCGGACACCCCAAGAGGTCGCGGAGACGCGTGACATCTTGCCGAAGCAAGCTGTCCCTCTTTCGCCGATTGACAGCGCATGCTGCGAGAACGACAAACTTGCGTCGACAACCACCCCCAGAACCGTATACGACGTGACACTTTTGACGGAGTCCGCCCCAAACCTGACAGTGGGGGGCCTTTGGAATTTCCCTCTGACCGTCATAGTTGCCGACTTTGCAGAGGAGAAACCCAATCTGTTGCGGACCCCCCAGTCACTCACGAGGCTGAGAGTCGTAGAGGCTTTCGCCTCTATGCCTGCGCGTGAGTTGGCCTCAATCAGAACCGTCACGTCGTCGGCTTAGGCCACCAGGTGGACCCCTTCAGGTAGCGGAAGTCTCAGCAAGTCGTCTAGAAGCACGTTCCAGAGCGTTGGTCCCAGTACCGATCCCTGCGGGCAACCCATCGTTGCCGCCTTCCACACCACCTGGCCACTCGCGAACATGCCGATACGGCGGCGGACGAAGTAGCTCGCCAACATCCTAAAGATGTTGGGCGGGCAACCCCCCCTTTTCGCCTTCAGCAGGATCATGGGCCACCAAGCGTTGTCAAAGGCTCCAGAGATATCCAAAAATATCGCCTGAACATACTTCGACGAGCTCCCACGCGCCGCACTTATGATGGTGTTCAGTGCGGTCACAGTCGACCGGCCTCGTGTGAAGCCGTGTTGGCAGTCCGATAGACCCATTGTCATCTGCGTGGCGCACCTTAACATTACGCGTTCTAAAACCTTACCTAGCGGGGCGGTATGCTTTCGGGTCGGTAAGCTGCTTGCCGTTGCCTTTCGGCAGGACAATCAGTCTACCGTCCTTCCAGACATCCGGAAAGCACCCCTCTCGAACACATCGGCTAAGCACCTCGGCGAACTCGACTGACGCAGCCGCCCAAACGTGCTGCACGATGCGCGCACTCAACCCGTCGATACCCGGCGCAGTGCTCGGCAATGTCTTGACTATGTCTCCGATTGTCCCAACCGGCGGAGGAGACGCATCTTCTCCTGACGGAATAAGCGCTGCCGTGATGCGGACTAGCCGGTGATACTCGGAGTCCTTAGACAGATCGTCGTCCGGACACAGAGCGCACATCAGCCCTCGCATGGCTTCATCCGCCAGCATATCCTTCGGCTAACTTGACGCCGTTAATTACGTTACTGGGAGGCCGAAACCTCCCACTCGCGGCACGGTAGGCCTGTCCCCAAGGGTCCAGGTCTCCGGATTCAGCAATCGATTTGAAATACGAAAGTTGCGTCTCCTCCATTGCAGCCCTATACTTTGCCCTACGCGTGTGGAACCTAGTTCTGGCAGCTTCCTCCTGCGGGCCCCCGCCCCTACGGTAGGATTGCCATTCCCTACGCGCACGGTAGCACTCGCGGCGAAGCCGGTCTAGGACCGGTGTCCACCACTCGTACCCCCGCTCGACTCGACCCACCCTTCGCAACCCCAGCGCCTCCTTCGCTGCATGAGTCACCAGATGGGTGAACTGGGAGCAGATTGCCGAAGCAGGTCGGTTCCACTGCATTCGACCCACCCGCTCGTGTATCAAGCACTCAAAGAAATCCCAAGACACACCCCGATCTCGAAAGCGCAGCGGTTCCTCCGACAGCTCAGCGCCAGGAGCGGCTTCTTTCTTGCTTGCCACCATAAAGGTAATGAGACGATGGTCGCTCATGATGACGTCGGGGCGCACCCTCCATTCTGTTACCAGGATGCCTTTTGTCAGCGTCAGGTCGATGTTGGACGATCCGTTCGATGTCGAGAACGTGGCGGGTTCATCTTGAACATTCGCCAAGCGGAGCCCATGTGCCAGGATGAACGCTTCCATCGATTCGCGACGGTGCGTAACATCCGGTCCGCGTCCAATGTAATGTGTCTCAGGCCTTCCAAGACAACTTCAAATAAAATAAAATAGGAACTTTCTGTACAAACACTATATTAAAAGACCGAAAGAAAATTACAATGTCGCCATGACCTCAGTAAGTAGAAAGAACGCCATAAAGTAAAGTGACAGTTATAGTGATGTAGTAAACCAAAAACAAATCAATAGGTAGTGTTGTACCGATACATATCAAATACTTCCCTTTTTAAATTACAAATTAAGCCTCTCAGGCGGTTTAATTGTTCTTTGTGAACGTCTTACATTTACAGAAACTTTAGGTGATTCAGTCGATACAGGATTGGGTTTAATTGTTCTTTGTGAATGTCTTACATTTACAGAAACTTTAGGTGATTCAGTCGATACAGGATTGGGTACATCTTCATTGGTTTTATTTGAATTATCTTCAACTCTAGAAACTTTTTCCTCATTATCTTTCTTTTTCTCTTCAATCTGGATCGACTGTCTCTCTTCATTTACATTAGGATTATACATAGGATTCTCACAAAAATTATCATTTACATCAGGATTAACATTAGCATTAGAGTTAAAATTATCAAAATTCTGTGACACATTTGAAGTTGGAGGAACAGAACGAATAATCTGATCCAAATGTCTTTTCCACACAAGACCTTCATCAACAACTTTACAGAAATAAGTTCTTTTCCCCAAAACTTCATCAATGACACATTTTGTAAACACTTTCTTATTAGGATTTCTATAATCTCTACAATAAACATATTCTCCCTCTTCAAATGTTTCTTCTCTTTTACCTGTCTGTTTACAATTTCTACCATTCCTACTATCATTAGTCAAAAGATCAAATCTAGTCCTGAGTTTCCTTTGAAACATTGCTTTTGAAGGCATAATACCTGTAGTGACATGTATAGAATTTCTATAATGAAAAAGAAAACGATTCATCAATGTTTCAAAAGAAGCTTTACAATTTTCTTTTAATGATTTCTTTAAACTGGCCTTAAAATTTCTCACAGCATTTTCAGCTAGGCCATTAGTAGCTGGATGAAATGGTGGAGAAGTCTCATGTTTTATACCATTTTTAACAAGAAAATCTGTAAATTCTTTAGAATTGAATACTGCAGCATTATCAGTCACAACTACTTTAGGTAACCCAAATCTGCTAAAACATTCTCTGAACTTCTCAGTTGTTGCTTTTGAATCTAAACTTTTCATAATAAAAGCTTCTGGCCATTTGCTTAAAGAATCAATAATAATAGAATCATTTTACTATCAATAGGTCCCAAAAAATCTGCATGAACCCTTTCATAAACTGAACTACATTTTGGCCAAGAAATTAATTTAGATTTTACTGGTTCTGGTCTTTCAGATTGGCAAATGTCACAATTTTTTATATAATTTTCAATAGACTTGTCCAAATTTGGCCACCAAAAATAGGATCTAGCATTAGTTTTCATTTTAACAATACCCTCATGTGTACTGTGCAATTCTTTTAATAAATTTTGTTGTAACTTATATGGAATTATTACTTTATATCCCCACATAATTACTCCTTTGTCAATATACAATTCAGCTTGCTTTTGCAAAAATGGTCTTAATTCGTCCCTGACTTGTTTAGGAAATCCATACCTTATCATGTTAAAAACAGAGCTCAAAATAGGATCTTTTCTAGTTTCAGAACGAATAACATTTAAATCAATAACATTTTGATCCTCAACAAAATTAACATAGTCACATTCCGGCTTACAAGTTATTACAGACTGTTCCTTACAATCTTAAGGCATTCTTGACATACAATCAGCTTTTACATTACTTGTACCTTTAATATGTTTAAATTTATAGTCAAATCCGGCTAAATACAGTGACCATCTCTGTAGTCTACCAGCGGCCATTTGTGGTAAACTTTTGTACTCCCCAAACAATGCTTGTAATGGCTTATGGTCCGATAACAACTCAAATTTAGTTCCTACTAAATATTGATAAAATTTTTGTACAGCCCAGTAAATAGCAAGTGCTTCTTTATGTATCATAGAATAACCCTGCTCTGCCTTGCTGTAAACTCTTGAAATAAAACTTATGGGTCTGTCTGTACCATCTGCCATGACATGACTGAGTACCGCTCCTATGCCGTTTTGAGATGCATCGCAAGCAAGTATTAAAGGTAAAGATCTATTAAAATGAATTAAAACATTATCAGAAATAATATCTTGTTTTACAATATTGAAACTTTCTTGACATTCTTTAGTCCAAATGAAATTAGATTTTTTTTTTAATAACTCATATATAGGTTTAAGTTTTACTGAAACATTAGGAATGAACTTTGCATAGTAATTGACCATACCTATCCATGATCTGACTTCTGTAACATTTCTAGGCGGGGGCGCATTAGTAATCGCCATTAATTTAGAAGGATCTTTCTTTAAACCTTTCTTTGAAATAATATGTCCCAAATATTTAATCTCGTCTTTGAAAAATAAACATTTATCTTTATTAATTTGTTTATTTGTTTATTTGGGAAACATACAGTATACATAATTAATTATAGCAAAATACAGTAAATAATGCCAAAACCAGTTAAGTTTCCTCAATAAGGTAAGTACAGTTAAGGCAGACAAATCAACTTTAAAAGAAAAAGAACACACAAAAAACTAAATTAGGTATATAAAATAAAAATCTACAGTAAAAAAAAAATATAAATAAAGCAACGAATTAAACTCAATAAAAAAAAAAAAAAAAAATTATTAAGTTGTTATAAAATTATTTCCAACTAAAATTACAAATTCATTATACTATCTTTAACGGTTTTTTTAATGTATTCAATGGAATTATAAAAAATATCAACATTACAACAGTATTTGTTACAATTTTCACATGATCTGTACAGAAAAGTATTGCTAGCATAGTTAGTTTTAGTTCTTGGTATTTGAAATGGTACAGGATGGCGTGAGCTTAAACGGGGACAACTGAAATTAATGTTATGCAATAAGTAAGTTGAGTCTATGTTGTTAGATACAATCTTGAGAAGAAACATAATATCTCTCTCCATTCTTCTATTCTCAAGTGAATGAATATCTGGAACAGGCTCATTCGAAATAGTACATTTATATTTGAGGCTCTTTAAAAATTTGTTTTGGATTTTTTCTAGCTCATGGACATATTGTTTATATTGCGGGTTCCAAACAACAGACCCGTAGTCTAGCAAAGACCTGACAAAGGAATTATAAAGTAAGATCAAAGTAGAAGGCAACTTAAAATCTCTGCTTACTCTTAGAATGAATCCAAGCATACGAAAGGATTTAGCAATTATATATTTTATATGGGAATTAAAAGACAGTTTGTCATCAACCACAACCCCTAGATCACGTGTCTCATGTTCTCTTTTAAGGACTTCTTGTTTTAGTTTATACATATATCTTATTGGTTGACGTTTACGAGAAAACGACATAACAAAGCATTTCTCAAGGTTAAGATGCAAGTAGTTACCGTCGCAATACGAGTCGTAACTGTCCAAATCATGCTGCAGTAAAACGCAGTCTTCATGATTGGAAACAACTTTAAATATTTTCATATCATCAGCATACAAAAGCACCGATGAGTTAGGAAATACCTTAACTATGTCGTTAACAAACACATTGAACAATAGGGGCCCCAGATGTGAGCCTTGCGGGACACCGGACGAAATCGGGACAAAAGAAGAACTAAAACCCTTAACTGCCACTGCTTGGCTACGATTCATTAAGTATGAGGTAAGCCAGCGAAGAAGATCACCATGTATGCCAGCCTCCTGCAACTTTCGAATTAAAAGAATATGTGAAATCTTATCAAAAGCTTTGGAATAGTCAGTGTAGATGACATCCACCTGATATCCTTTGTCCATTGCAATAGCAACCCTATGTACAAACTCGCAAAGATTAGACTCGGTCGATTTCTTGCTCATAAAACCATGTTGTTCAGGGATTATAGTTGGTCTTAGAATAGGATATATTTGATCATACACCATCTTTTCAAAAAGTTTAGCAATTGAAGACAGTTTAGAAATTGGTCTATAGTTAGCGGCCTTATGCCGAACACCTGATTTAAAAATAGGGACAACTAGTGATCGCTTCCAAATGATAGGCATTATACCAGAGTTTAAGGATTTGCTAAATAGTAAAGAAATGGGAAAGGCTAATGAAAAACTGCAAGACTTCAGAAAAATAGGAGGCAAGTTATCAGGTCCGGAGCCTTTTGAAATATCAAGTTTCTCAAGATATCGTAGGACTAAAGCAGGGTCCAAGTTTAACGAACCGATAGCTACGGAAGAAAAGGAGTTCGAGGCATCTGTAAATGATGAAGGTACAGATGTGGCAGGTTCAAAGACTGAATGAAAGTATTCATTAAACAGTTCACAGATGTCAGAACCACTGTTGGCTATACGATCGTCAAGTTCAATTGTATCCGGAATGTCACTGCAATTTCTTTTAGATTTAATAAAGGTCCAAAAAAACTTGCTGTTTATATTAATGTTTGTCTCTGATTTTAAAATAAACTTTTCGTAACAATTAGACTGAACTCGCTTTTGACGGTCACGCAGCATTTTAAATGTATCATAGTCAGAGGTTCGCTTATATTTTTTTCACTTTTTATGAAATTTAAGTTTTTCTGAAATTATTTTTATTAGAGACTTAGAGTACCAACAAGGGTGACGATTATTATCTTTGACAGTAACTGAGGGTACCAAATCCTTTATTATACCATGAATTTCAAAATAGAAACGCTCGACGGCTTCATCAATATCAACACTACCCAATAGTACATTCCAGTTAACAGCTGCTATTCTAGCGTTGATGGCCTCGTAATCGGCTTTATGGAACAGGTGGACAGTACGATGAGGGGCTTTAAGCACCTTAGCCGATTGAAACTGTACATCGAGAAGCAACGATGGGTGATGAAGATCCTCTACAACCAGCGACTCGCAACGATTTACCAAACAAGCTTTATTACTTATAACCAAATCCAAATATCTTTTATTTTTGTTCGGGACATTGTTAAATTGCAAAAAACTGGTAAGAGACATAAAGTTGCGGAGCAACTGAATCAGAACATTTCGATCATTAGGATTATCAAGAGTCATGCTATTATCCTGCCTGCGCCACTGTGCATACCTTATGTTAAAATCACCTAAAATTATGTACGTATTGGTGCAAGGATTAGATTCAAACAATACCTGATTAAAAAAATCCTGGAGTGCATCTGATTGAGACTTGCACTGGGGAAAATAGCAACAATAAATGTGTAACAAACAGTTACCGCGTTTAGATGCAATTGACACCTTAACTACTTCACCCGATTGATGAGCAATTTCTAAAGAACAAGATGATACAACCACCATTCCCTTTTTGACTGCAATAAGGACCCCCCCACCCATGGAGTCACCTCGAGCTTCGTAGTTGCGATCACAACGATATACAGAATACCTTGAATCGAACAATTCTGAATCAAAAATACCATTAATCAACCATGTTTCCGCAATACAAATTACATCGTAATCGATTTCTATTAACTTCTTAAAAAAATAGTTAGTTTTTGTTCGCAGTCCACGAACATTTTGATAGTAAATTGATAAACCTTCGTCCATTAATCCAGTAAAATTTCACAATAATCCATGTAAATAGTAAAGTTAATACAATTAAACAATAATTTTATATTAAGAATAAAACACTGAGTGAAAAGGTATTGACTCTTTTTAGCCATAATTATCCAATTAAAAAACAAGATCGAAATACGTGTTCCAACATTGTGATTTTCCCCTACGGTGGACGTTTCAATTTGTTTAGAAATAAAAAATAACGCAATATACAACAAACATAAGATATTATGAATCACTATATATACAACATAACAACATTTCAAGCTTAAAATACCAACCATGTACTTGCACAAGTTTGATACAGTACTGAGATAATGAATACCATGTTTTATACAATCATAAATCAATCCTATAGCAATATTAAATAACTGTTCAGAACCAAACACACTTCCATCAATATACAAAGTCATTCGTATCCAAACAAACCATAGTACAATTTGAAAATAAAAATAAAAGTAGCCCATTCCATCCCCACAATTAATATTAAACAAAATTAAATTTAGAAAATAATAAAAACATAGATAAGATTCATTACAAAAAACTAAATTCATTACAATAATAAAAAATAAATATTCACTTAGTAAATAAATACCAAAAAATATTATAAAAAAAAAAATTGAGTCACTATATGAGACAAAAGCGTTGCAAAAATGTGTAAAGTGCAACAGGTTTACTCTTATACAATTTTCTTTAAATCACTCTGCTTAGTTATATGTAGCACAGGACTAGTGTCAGACTGGCGCACCATTATGCAGCAGTTTTTAACCCATACATATACATATTTTTTTTCTTTTGCTAATGCCTTGGTGGACTGTAAAAGAGCCTTGTTTCCGAGTGTAAGGTGGTCATTGAAGTAAACTAGGCCCGTATGTGATTGAAAACCGATGTCACTACACTTTAACTTAAATGATCTTACTTTCGATAGAAATTCATCCTTTTTCCAGCGGGAAAGAAACCGAACAATTATGGGTTTGCACTTCTTAATATCTTTGTTCTTCGGTGCCACTCTTGTGATAAAATCGATTTCTGAGGCTAAGTCAATTTTTAAGTTCGTTTTATCACAAATATTTTGAAACAGCATTAAAAGATTTTCACCCTTAGTATCAGGAATACCCTGTATTTCAATATTAGACCTTCGGGCCCACTGCTCACGGTTTTCATTATCAACTAGCATCTTGTTGAAGTCAGATTTAATTTGTGTGACCTCCGCGCGGGTTGTTGTTATGACCTTCATTTTAGATTCCACAAGTTCGAGACGTTTGGAGCATTCCTCGTACTTGTTGTTTATAAACTGCAGCGATGATTTCATAGACGATAGTTCTTCCCGAGCACTTTTGACTTCATTTTTTAATGACTCAATAGTCAGGCTAAACATGTTTTTTAACGAAGAAATTTCGGAGGCAATAATTAACCTGATACTGTCGAGTAATTCGGGCCCACACGAAGAGATGTCTGGATTCGTTGGTGAATTATATGCAGAGCCCCCCCTGCGTGTATTGACGTTGTTGATTTCAATGTAGTTTTTGCTGGCGGTAGATTGCCCTCTCACCGGAGTACTGTCTTTGTTATTTTGCTTCAACTTAACTAAACACTCCGGACAGGTCCACGGTTTAGATTGTTCGTGCGTAAGGTCCTTGTTCTTAGTAGATGGGTTGATACATAGCCGATGGTAGTTGTTTTTACATTTGAAGCACGAAAGAATTTCACTCACATCACCCGTCAACAGTTTGCAGCAAGCGAACTTCATTGTTAATAATTAAATTACACTTTGTACAATGTTATATCACATAAAACTGAGGTTCCAATAACTATTTTGGCTAAAAAACAATTATATACTTAATTTTAATAACGAGCGAAGATAAATACGTCTGCCTTTGGTTTTTGATTCTACCCTCATGATTCAATCATTAAAGAAAGCAAATTGTTGATATCAAATTTTTGAATTAAATCCCTGCCTAGTAAACTTCTCAAACCATTTTTAACTACCAACAGACAACATTTTAACTCCTTGTTTTTAATTTTTATAGAAATAGAAATTTTACCTTCCGGCTTGATAATCTCACCGCTATAAGTTTTTAACTCCAAATCAGATGGTTCCAATGGTATATTGTCACTAAATAATTTATAATACTCTGACTTTGGAATGCAAGAAACTGCTGCACCTGTGTCAAGCTCCATCTGAAAATATTTACCGTTAGCCTCACAGTCAATTAAAAAGGGTGAAATATAATTTACATTTTTGTCACTAATTGTAAAAATGTCCAACGTTTCTTCTTCCTGGTCAACTTCAACATTGTGTGTAGGTTTGCTTTTGCATACCGATGCCAAATGTCCAATTTTGGAACACACCTTACACTTATACATTTTATATTTACACTTTGCAAAACTATGGTTAGGCTTGCCACAATGAATACACAATAGTTCTGAGCTGGAACTCGAAAATGACTTCTTAGCCTCTTTCACTTGTGCTTTATTTTGAAAATTTGATTTTTTTATAACTTTATTCACAGAGGCCCTAAAAATATTTGAAGAAGATTCCTTGTTGAGCGCTACATCCAACAGTTGCTCTGCATTTTTAGAAATAGATTCTTCACATAGCCTATCTTGTATATTTGCTTTGATGCCCGTGACAAACTTGTTTTTCACCATTTCTTCTAAATGGCTGCCAAAATTGCAGTCTGCTGCTGCCTGTCTTACTCTGGCGTAATATTTTTGGACTGACTCAGTGTCCTCTTGCCGAATTTTATCAAATTCAATTCTTTTTCTAAAGTAGGAAATACGAGGTTGAAATCGCAGTTTGAGCATGTTTCCCAACTCTTCATATGACTTTTCTTTTGGTAAAGCGGGTTGCAGCATGCTTTTCAAAATTTTGTATATATTTTCGTTAATGCTTACAAGCAATACAGACACCTTCCTTTCTTCTTTTGTATCGTTTGCAATGAAATATTGCTCTAACCTCTCCAGAAAACACGTGATGTCATCACCTTCTTGAAACGGTTTTAGCGATAGTCCTCCGCTACTCGTCGCCATTTTAATGTGTCTCAGGCCTTCCAAGACAACTTCAAATAAAATAAAATAGGAACTTTCTGTATAAACACTATATTAAAAGACCGAAAGAAAATTACAATGTCGCCATGACCTCAGTAAGTAGAAAGAACGCCATAAAGTAAAGTGACAGTTATAGTGATGTAGTAAACCAAAAACAAATCAATAGGTAGTGTTGTACCGATACATATCACAATGTACTGCTTCTTCTCACAGTACCACATCGGAGAATGCGCGTTGGAGTCTACCCCAATAATCCCGCTTCCCTTTCAGGGAACAGAGGACCATGCCGAGATGTTCGAGGTGGACATCTACAGGGTCTGTCGTAATGAATGGATAACCCGTTACCTACATTTGATCCGGATGTGAGGCTATAAGAAAATGGTGTCTTCTTGCCAGGGTTGTCAACCATAAGAAAATGGCGTAGACTTTTAAACATTTTTATGAATTTTGCCATTTTTTTCATTTATTTTTATTGCGTCAAACATGTTGCGACAAGTTTATTCGAACAAAGTCCGCATTACAAAGAAAAGTGGAAAAAAGTGGAAGGAAATCGTCCTTCTATAAATGCATTGTGCACATGAACACACGGTAATCAGGATGTCGCACATTTGGATATTTTTCACGAAAAACACTAGCAGCTCTATTGGTGTTGCCATTACATACACCATAAATGTAATGCACGTTCGCGTATTCGGCCGGCGTGTATTGTTGCGGCATGATACACAAACTAACGTAAATGCTCCTATTACCGCCCCTTTAAGCTGTCTTCGAAATAACTTTGAGTAAATAGATAGATACTAATAGGTTAGTTAAGGTGTTTTAATTTAATATCAATCTTTGTAAAGTATTCTGTTGGATTCGGTACTTCAATTTAGTATTTTATTACACAGTAATTATTAAATAATTGTTTAATCCAAAAGAGCAATTGATTCTATTACCGACCTAAAGATGTGGTTTGATTCTATTACCGTTTTTTCTGATTCTATTACCGACCCATAAAAATTGCCCCTTCATCTAAACGAAAAAAAAAAAAATGCAGTTAAAAGTATATTAAGACATTATTACAGTTTTGAAATCAACATCTTAATTTTGCAATTTGCAAAGTTTGTGAGTATATATGGATGTATGTGAGTATCTGAGGATGTTACTTTTTCACGTTACAACTACCTACTGGACGGGATGAAACTTAACAGTAATATAGGTTATTATACATTAGAATAACACATAGGGTACTTTTTCCCGCGGGAAAACTTCTAATTCCCACAGGAAACCGACTTCCACGCCAACGAAGTCGCGGGCGACCACTAGTCGTACATAATGTACTTCCTTGCTGCCCTTTCAGACGAAAACCTGTTTTTCTTTGGGACATAAAAAAAATCCCGTCTCATCGCAATTAAAAATCGGCTTGTAGGCTAATTCAATTCGCCTTGAAATGTTAGGATGCCTAGACATAGCCTTAAGAAACAGCTGGAACACCATCATTGAAAGGATAAGAGCGCTCCAAGTTTTCCACCAATTTTGCAACTGTTTCTAACAGTTGGTCTTTTGTTACAGGAAAACCTGACTTTCCGACATAGAAAATCCAGTCCAAAAGTCTTTTTTCTTCGTCCTTCGTTGAACAATGTTGTTTTCCATAATGTTCATTTGTATATTTATTATTTGTCTTGTCACGGTAGTTTTTCTCGTTATGCCATAGGTCTTCAAGCTAGGTATATCCTGCTTCCTTCATTTACAGCTATCAGCTAAGCTTTTAGTTGAGCAGAGGTATACCTACTGCTTGCGCCTATGCAAGCAGTATACCTCTGGTTACATGTTTCTATTAAAATGGTTCTTGTTATTTCTTTTCAGCTGTGAGTCGGTAATAGAATCAAATATGAAAATCACAAACTTCTAATAACGCCACGGATCGTTAATAGAGTCAAGTTATGAAATTTGGATCCTATTACCGCCCTAAATTAATATATGATTTTATGCCATAAAAACCAATAAAAATGATAAAATTCAATGTAACTTCGAAACCGAATATATGTATTATCGTTGTAATGTGATAGCAAGCAGATAAATCAACTTTAAGTTTGTTGTTTACCTTAAGTAATATTTCGGTGTGCTTACGAGGCTGGAGACGCGACACTATGGAAAGTGCGTCGGTATCGAGAGGCACTCACTCAATAACAAATTATTGCTAACACTGGCTATTTAGACAAGACAAATTTACTCTGTTTGTTGACCAACTAATCTACCTATCTAATTTTATAGTTAATTTTTAGGGTTCCGTACCTCAAAAGGAAAAAAAACGGAACCCTTATAGGATCACTTTGTTGTCCGTCCGTCCGTCTGTCAAGACCCTTTTTCTCAGGAACGCGTGGAGGTATGAAGCTGAAATTTATATCAATTACTCAGGTCTACTGTCCCTTGAAGCTGTGAAAAAATCAAACTTCTAAGCCAACGCAATCAAAAGATACAGCCGTTTATGCCGCAAATTTTCGACACTTGCAAGGGAATCAAAACCTACAGGGTGCTTCCCGTGAACTCAGAATCTTGAAATTTGGTACGAAGCAACGTCTTATAGCATAGATAAAGGAAAAATTACGAAAACCATAAATTTTTAGTTACATCACATAATATATTTTTTTTAATAATTTTAACCTTACTACCCATTTCCTCATAAACGCGTAGAGGTATTAAATTGAAATTCATACCAAATACTCAGGTCTATAATACCTTTAAGCTGTAACAAAATCAAACTTCTATGTCAACGCAATCAAAAGAAACAGCAATTTAAGCTGCATATTTTGAAACTCGCAAGTACTCGCAAGGGAATCAAAACCTAAAGGGTACTTCCAGTCGACCTAGAATCTTGAAATTTGGCATGAAGCAACGTTTTATAGCACACATAAAGGAAAAATTCCGAAAACCTTAAATTTTTTGTTACATTACAAAATATATATTTTTTAATAAATATAAACTTATTACTTTTTTCCTCATGAACGCGTAGAGCTATCAAGTTGAAAATCATATCAAATACTTAGATCTAATTGCCTTTAACCCGTGAAAAAAAAAAAAACTAAGTCAACGCAAAATCGCAAAACGCAAAAGTACAACCATTGATACCGCATATTTTGAAACTCGCAACTACACGCACGGGAATTAAAACCTAAAGACCACTTCCCGTTGACATATAATCTCGAAATTTGGTAAGAAGCAATAGCTTACAGCACAGGTAACAGAAAAATTCCGAAAAGCTTAAAATTTTAAGTAGTTTTTGCAGGTTTGTACGGAACCCTCGGTGCGCGAGTCCGACTCGCACTTGGCCGGTTTTTTTTATAGAATCTATATTAAGTCTAATATGACTGATTGAAAAAATAGATCGTTAATAGAGTACAAATTTTAGTAGGTCGTTAATAGGAGCTTTTACGTTACACAATTTTTTTTCCAAAACAACAAGTTCAATCGATAGCACAACACAATGTCCGTAAATGTGAGCAAAGTCATCAGTATCACCACGTTATCAAGTCCAAATCACAAGGAAAATCAAAGTCCGATATTAGAAAGCAGTAACAAATTGACGAAAATAATGAAAACAAAAGCACATGCGATGGTCAAAATTACACTGATGTGATGAGTTCCCTTTTCTTTGTAATGCGGTCTTTATTCGATTTTTAAAATCCGTTTCAATTTCGAATAAACTTGTCGCAACATGTTTGACGCATGTAACTATTAGAGCACAACAATTTCATTGGTACATTTTCATTACATTATTATCGTGGAGTAATGTTATTTTTTTTTCAAAAACAACCGGGTTTCCTTCTGAATATCCTATAAGTGACCCGATAGTGTTTGTGCAAAGTATCTTGATAAAATAAAATCATTATGACGAAGTTTTACAACTTTATTACATAACTTGAAAAATAAAAATTCCGACTTTGATTAGTGTTCTCGCTCCTGTAACTTAATGTTGCTTGTAAAGTACACATCGTTATACCTTTTTAGAATCTACACATACTAGACAATTTATTGAGATCATGGGCAGCTATAACGTCGTACCTTTTTTTTTCACAGGAGATGATCAAAAGTTGACATAAAGAAAAATCATTGGAAATGTTTTTATTAAAATGAGAATTTTGATAATGTTAAACGTGAATAACACCTAAAATTGTATTCAAATTACATAATACACGTCTTCAGGAGTATAATATAAAAAAAAATATACAAATATATCAAAATGTGAAGAAATGGCAGCGGAATAAATGAAAAAAATAGCGAAATTTATAAAAAAGTTTAAAAGTCTACGCCATTTTCTTATGGTTGACAACCCTGGCAAGAAGACACCATTTTCTTATAGCCTCACATCCGGATCAACTGTAGGTAACGGGTTATCCATTCATTATGACAGACCCTGTATATCGTCGGCATACTGAAAGTATGCAGATACCAGGTATACTCCGTCCTTGTCGTTGAGTACATGACACACCGTGCAGTGTGTGTTAGACAGGTGGTGTAGAACGGAGCAGGCCAGGTCTCTTCGACTGACATAGATGGCCGCCTTGGCACTGTCGCCGCATCGCAGTAGTGGGAGTTGTGCGGTCATTGGAGTGGAACTGGACCCAGGGTAATATTCCTGGACCAGAATGACATCTAGGCCCAGTTCGCGAGCCACCAGGGGTAGCTCCATGGTGGCAAGTTCTGCTCCCGCCAAGTTAAGCTGGCCGACGGTGATTGTGAATTTGCTGGCCATTATGAATAGTTAGTGGTCTCTACTATACGGCGCTCGGCGTGAATCCTTGCCGGACAGTCTCGGGCACCGGTGGTGTGCGTAGTGGCGTCTTTGTGGCCGAATCTGGCGCAAGTACCGCATTTTCTGGTCTCTGCCGCACATTTGTCCTCCTCATGAGCGCCACCACATTGGCCGCAGGTTGGCGTTGTTGCCTTGCATGAAGCCGCGATGTGACCGTAGAGTTGGCACCGTCGGCAGCAAATGGCCGTGGTGAAGTCCGCCAAGTAGGCCACTTCCCAGCCGATGTAGACCTGTCCCCGATCTGTCAGGAACTTTCTAAGCGCGGGCGTACAAGCTACGACTACCAGCGTCCTGGTAGTGCCGCGGGCCTTTCTAAACGCCATTCGGCACTCCTTTTTGAGGCGCTCCAGGGGCCAGTCCGCGCATTCGGCGAAATTTTGCTTGTGGATATCCCCCAGTAGTTCTTCAAGTACGACGTCGCGCCCCTCCACTGGACCGATCGCCACAAGTGGGGATCGGCCTTTTAGGTCACTTGCTCTTAACTGTGAGGGGATGGCTGCTCTGAGGCGCTCCATGTCTGCAGCAGTTCGGGTCTGTATGACCACTCCTGCACGCCCCACTTTCCTTACCTTTTCGACGCAGATGTTGATTTTAGCGGGAGCAATGGAGGACTTGAGGAGGCTCTTCGTTGCCTCCGACGTGGTGATAGTTTTGTCGTCTTGTGGGTAGACTGCTAGCACTGGACCCGATGACGCTTGGCTCCTGGCTCTGTCGGCATATGATGTTGCCGCAACAGGAGCCACCAAAGCGGCAGCAGCAGAAGAAGAAGATGCCGCTTCCTCTAACCTTCTGTTCTCGGACTCTGCGTGCTCAGCCCGAAGCTTCTCCCTCTCCTTAGCGGCGGTCTCCCGTTGACCCCTAGCACGCTCCTCCACCACCGACATCCTAGAGTCCTGCGTGGAGAGCGCCATCTGCCCCACGATCTCCATGATGGTGGCCAACTGCGAATTGATCGTGGCCAAGTCCGCCTTGTTCAGTTTGGAGGTTGACCCCCCCGCCACCATGGCGATGCTCCTGGCCGCACTGTTGGCCTTCGACAGCAGCTGCCTCCAGGTTGCCGAGGCCATGTCCGTGGCCTCCGGCTCCAGCTCCGACTCCGAAGATACCGGAGTCCGAAACTCCGGCGTGAGGGTCTCCACCTGAAGAAGGGCAGTAGCGCGTTGAGAGCGGGCGGGTGACGTCGTGTGCAGGGCGCGGGCGGTCCTCCTCTTCGGCCTCGTAATGGCAGTCTCGTCGTCCGGCGACAAGACCCTCTTTGAAGTCGCCGGCTCCAGGGGGGTGAGGCCAGGTGGGGGGGAGCACACGGAAGCGGGGGTCGCGAGGGGGCGCAGACGTGGGGGGTGGCGGCAGCGGGGAAGCGTCCGGCGAAAGCTCCGCCATCACCATCTGGTATGCCCGCCGTGCCGCATCGGTTGCGACCTTCGCGGGGGAGGCGGAGGGGGAGGGGTCAACGGGGGGGGCGGGTGGTCGGAGGGTCGTCACGGGGTCCGGGGGGCGGCGACCGTCGCAGCGACGACCGCGGTTTGAATAGGTCCGGGGGGGGAATCCGGAGGGGGGGGGTAACACCCACCATCGTCCGTGTTACTCATTTACAAAGTACACAATAAAAAAATATATATAAAAGTTGTAATCACAAAAAAAAAAAAAGAAAAAAGGTAAAAACAAAATAATAGTAACAATAAAAGTAGAGATAACAAAACCCAACAACAGGCAACACTATTCTATTGTCAACTGTCAACTGTCACTTGTCTCTAGCCTAACCACGCCTGAACCACGCGGTACCGCGTGGTTATAGTTTGAGGTTATGAAAATGTTTAAAAACACAAATTAAAAACAAAAATAACTTAGTTTTATAGGCAAAATGTTTTTGAGACTATTATTATAAATGTATAAAGTTTTCAGGGCTTACCAATGGCTCCAAGAGTCCAAATATGAGCTAAAATACTAAATTAAAAACACAACACACACAAAGGAAAAACCAGTTTAAATTTCCAAAAATAATAATTCTCACTAGTCACAAACGAAAAACAAATAATTTAACATAGGTTTCCACCAAAGACTTGGAACTTGTCGCCACTCTACACGCTTGGAACGAAACACCGTGCGCCCGCCGATAAAATCGACCGCGCACCGCTTCCGCCCAACCGAGTAAGTAATGAAACAATGAAAGTAGTGGTTTTTCAGCGACGACCGCGAACGATCTCCCACTTATGCTACACCTCTCATGTCTCCTTACAATGCCAGACTAGAGTCAAGCTCAACAGGGTCTTCTTTCCCCGCTGATTCTCCCAAGCCCGTTCCCTTGGCTGTGGTTTCGCTAGATAGTAGATAGGGACAATCCCACCACCTTCCCATGGCCCTATCAACCTGTCGTGGTTATACGGGCCGAATCGCGGGAGTTACCTCCCTACACGTTTTTTATTTTCTTTCTCCTTGTCCCTTGCGTTACTCTCCCCTTTCTGGGGCTTAACGGCACATGTACGCCTTCGGTGTTCTCCGTCAACGCCATGCGCATGATACTAACATCTAGCATTAAAAGTCCTCCATAGTCTGCGGTTCTCTCTCCAAGCCGCTCCTAATCTTGTGCCATCGTCGCGCGAAATCCCGTAGCTGTCTGAAGTTACCCGCCGAGCTGACAAGATCTTGGTAGATCGCATCGAGCATCTCACTACGCGCTTCCCCGTAGAGGGAACACTCCCAGAGTGCATGGTGCATGTCCTCGACCTCGGCCTCGCCGCAATAACAGGAGCGATCCGCAACCAACTGCATCCTATGAAGTCTCCCCGTAAAGCACCCGTGCCCGGTCAGGATCTTCGACGTTTCATAGTCCGGCTCGATCCAAGTTGCCTTGAATCGAACCGCCACGTCCGGGAAAAACCGATATAGCTCCCTTCCCTTGTCCGACGTGTTCCAACGCTCAAGAACCCCGGCCAGAACCGGTAGTGCGTCAGTGCTCGTCGAGCGATACGCCTTAGTCAGAAGGATTAAGGCGGGTCTCTGGGTACGTAGAAGCGTACTTCGCACAACGTAGAGGGACGCGCGCTCAAACCAACATGCTGCAGCATACGTTATCGTGGCCGTGTACGTGCCCTTGTACAGAACCTTAAGGGCTCTGTACCGGACACCCCAAGAGGTCGCGGAGACGCGTGACATCTTGCCGAAGCAAGCTGTCCCTCTTTCGCCGATTGACAGCGCATGCTCCGAGAACGACAAACTTGCGTCGACAACCACCCCCAGAACCGTATACGACGTGACACTTTTGACGGAGTCCGCCCCAAACCTGACAGTGGGGGGCCTTTGGAATTTCCCCCTGACCGTCATAGTTGCCGACTTTGCAGAGGAGAAACCCAATCTGTTGCGGACCCCCCAGTCACTCACGAGGCTGAGAGTCGTAGAGGCTTTCGCCTCTATGCCTGCGCGTGAGTTGGCCTCAATCAGAACCGTCACGTCGTCGGCGTAGGCCACCAGGTGGACCCCTGGTGATGATGGTGTTCAGTGCGGTCACAGTCGACCGGCCTCGTGTGAAGCCGTGTTGGCAGTCCGATAGACCCATTGTCATCAGCGTGGCGCACCTTAACATTACGCGTTCTAAAACCTTACCTAGGATCGGAAGCAGCGTGACGGGGCGGTATGCTTTCGGGTCGGTAAGCTGCTTGCCGTTGCCTTTCGGCAGGACAATCAGTCTACCGTCCTTCCAGACATCCGGAAAGCACCCCTCTCGAACACATCGGCTAAGCACCTCAGCGACCTCGACTGACGCAGCCGCCCAAACGTGCTGCACGATGCGCGCACTCAACCCGTCGATACCCGGCAATGCCTTGACTATGTCTCCGATTGTCCTGACCGGCGGAGGAGACGCATCTTCTCCTGACAGAATAAGCGCTGCCGTGATGCGGACTAGCCGGTGATACTCGGAGTCCTTAGACTGGTCGTCGTCCGGACACAGAGCGCACATCAGCCCTCCCATGGCTTCGCCGACCCCGCCAGCATATCCTTCGGCTAACTTGACGCCGTTGAGTCACCAGATGGGTGAACTGGGAGCAGATTGCCGAAGCAGGTCGGTTCCACTGAATTCGACCCACCCGCTCGTGTATCAAGCGCTCAAAGAAATCCTAAGACACACCCCGATCCCGAAAGCGCAACGGTTCCTCCGACAGCTCAGCGCCAGGAGCGGCTTCTTTCTTGCTTGCCACCATAAATGTAATGAGACGATGGTCGCTCATGATGACGTCGGGGCGCACCCTCCATCCTGTTACCAGGATGCCTTTTGTCAGCGTCAGGTCGATGTTGGACGATCCGTTCGATGTTGAGAACGTGGCGGGTTCATCTTGAACATTCGCCAAGCGGAGCCCATGTGCCAGGATGAACGCTTCCATCGATTCGCGGCGGTGCGTAACATCCGGTCCGCGTCCAATGTACTGCTTCTTCTCACAGTACCACATCGGAGAATGCGCGTTGGAGTCTACCCCAATAATGACCCGCTTCCCTTTCAGGGAACAGAGGACCATGCCGAGATGTTCGACCGCGAGCTTTCTTGAATGCTCGTCGACACTCCTTTTTAAGGCGCTCTAGAGGCCAGTCCGCACACTCGCTAAGGTTTTGTCGGTGGATGTCCCCGAGGAGTTCTTCTAGGTGCACATCACGCCGGAACAATCGCCACCAGTGGGGCTCGGCCTTTAAGATCGCTTGTTCTGAGTTCCGAGGGCATGGCTGCCTTCAACTTTTCGAGGTCTGCAGCAGTTCGGGTCTGAATAATTACCCCAGCTAGACCTATTTTCCTAAGTTTTTCCACGCAGATATTCATTTTGGCGGGAGCGATGGAGGACTTTAGAAGGCTCTTCGTCGCCTCCGACGTGGTAATAATTTTTTCGTCCGTTGGATAGATCGCCAGCACTGGACCCGATGATGCTTGTCTCCTGACTCTGTCGGCATATGATGTCGCAACAGGAGCCACCGAAGCAGCAGACGCCGCAGCCGAGGCTGCCGCATCAACAACCCTCCGCACCTCGTCTTCAGCGCGCTGTGCCCGCAGGGTCTGGTGCTTCTTTTCGTCCTGTTCGCGTTGACCCCTCACGCGCTCCTCCGCTGCGGCCATTATGGAGTCCTGGGTGGCCAATGCCATTTGGCCCACGACCTCCATGATGGTCGATAGTTGTAGGTTGATGGCCGCCAGATCCGCCTTGTTTAGTTTTGATTTTGGCCCGCCCGCAACCATCGATATCTTCCTCGCCGCGCCGTTGGCCCTCCCCAGCAGCTGTCGCCAGGTCGCCGTTGCCAAATCGATCTGCTCTGGCTCCACTTCGGATTCAGATGACATGGGGGTCCGAAACTCGGGAGTGCCGCTGTCGACCTGGAGGTGGGCGGACCGGAAAGGGTGGGATGGAGATTCGGTAGCCGGGTTGTGTAGGGCGCGGGCGGTCCTCCTCTTCGGTTTTGTCGTTGCCGTGTTGTCGTCCGGTGACAGAACCCGCTTGGAGGTCACCGGCTCCAGGGGGGTGAGTCCGGGTGGGGGGGAGCACACGGAGGCAGGGGTCGCGGGGGGGGGCAGGGGTGGGGAGTGGCAGCAGCGGGGAAGCGTCAGGCGACAGCTCGTCCATCACAATCCGGTACGCTTGCCGCGCCGCCTCTGCTGCGATTTCCATGGGGGAGGCAGAGGGGGGGGGGAGGGGTCAACGGGTGAGCGGGTAATCGGGGGGGCATCACGAGGTCCAGGGGGCGGCGACCGTCGCAACGACGATCGTGGCTTGAAAAGGTCCGGGGGGGGGAGTCCGGAGGGGGGGGTAACCCCCACCATCGTCCGTGTCACTCATCCGACACACACAGGTAAGACAATTAGTTTAGTTGAGAAACAAAACAGGAAAAAAAAGTCAAAAAATTTTCACAAAAAATTTCTAAGTCCAAAAAGAAAAAAACAATTTCTTAAATTAACCTAAAACCTGGTTTAGGATGGTCACTAACACCGACCCATTCAGATTAAACACAAAAAATTGTAAGTCAAAATTTCTGCGGCGACACCGATCGAACACTTCCGTATATGTAGGGGCTCGATCGGTGCGCAGTAGTTCGTGTACTAAAATTTTTTTTCCTAAGTCGAAAACAAACACAAACACAGTTGGCGTATGCACGTCCAAAAAGTGTCACTGTCACTGTTGCACTACACTTCACTTAGTGTCACTGTCACTGAGCATCAAATTCGCGGATGAAAACAAACAAACAAAAAAAAGAAAGAGAAAAAGCAAAGACAAACCGCACAAGTTGGGAAGGTGGCTTGCGTCACGCTCACACCGCAAAATGGCCGCGGGCCACTCCTCCAGGCAGGCCGAGAGGAAGCAGGAGGGACCGATAGTTAACACAAGAAACAAGAACCACGTAAGTTGGTCGGGTTTTAGCAAATTTAGCGAAACACAGACGTGCGCACGGCTTGGCGGTCGACACCGAAGTAGATAAGGACAATCCCACCGCCAACCCATGGTCCTCCCTGCCTTCTTGGCGTACGGACCGAATCTCGAACTCTCTTTGTAATGAAACAATGCGAGTTCTACATATTCTCTAATTCCGTCCCTAGATGCGGACTCTCCCCTTAATAGGGGCTCGCATTACTAGCACCAAACTTCAGCGCCGGGCAGACCAACTAAACTTCTAAAGCGCTTCTTGTGCTGTGCCAAATGTGCGCAAACTGTTTCAGCAGAACGAAGTTTTCCCTACTGGCCACTAAATCTGCGTGGAATACCGGACCTGGCTCAGACCTAATGATGCCATCGAGCATCGCTTGCCTCTCAGTGCTGTACAATGGGCACTCCCAGAGTATGTGGTCCCTGGTTTCGACAGACTCACCACAGAAGCACGTCGGACTTTCACACAGTGTCATTCTGTGAAGACGACTGTTGAAACAACCGTGCCCCGTGGGGATCTGTGACACCACATAGTCGGGCTCTACCCAATCGGCTGCAACTCTAGCCACTACGTCTGGGAAGAAACTGAACAGTTCTCTTCCGTCCTCGCTAGACTCCCATCGCTCCTGCCAAAGAGCGATGACGCGCGCTGTAACCGATGACTTTAGTTCCTTGCGTTCCCTGCTAGCTAACTCTGGTCACCTCTCCTCGATTTGTCCTGCCCGAGAGACCTCAAGGTCGGCCGGCAAAACACCCGCGAGCACGGGCAACGCGGCTGTGCTAGTCGACCTGTAGGCCTTCGTCAAAAGAATGAGTGCCTGCCTCTGCGTCCGGAGCAACGCACTTCTCACAACAAAAATGGATGAGCGAACGTACCATACGGCAGCAGCGTACACTAAAGTAGCCACATAAGTCCCAAAGTAAAGGAACTTAAGGGCCCGGAACCTGACTCCCCAGGAAGTGGCGGAAATCCGCGACACCTTCCCGAAACAACCCATAGCTCTCTCGCTGATAAATACCGCATGCTGCGCGTAGGACATCGCATCGTCCAGAATCACACCAAGGATTCGGGCCTGCGTGACACACGTAATCGAAGCACCGTCCATTCGAATCAGAAGATGTCGTTTGAAACGACCCTTGATCGTCATACTCTGCGACTTGTGGGATGAAAAAGACAAACGGTTGCGATCACTCCAACTAGAAACCGAATCTAGGATGGAGGACGCCCTACGTTCTATTACCGCGCGAGAGGATGCTTCTATCACAATGGTCACATCGTCTGCATAGGCCACCATGCTCACGCCATCCGGCATAGGCAATTTGAGGAGGTCGTCGAGTAGAACGTTCCACAGAGTCGGCCCCAACACAGAACCCTGGGAGCATCCCATCGTGGAGGCCTTGGACGCTATCTGGCTACCCGTCATGAGCAAGACTTGTCTATTGCAAAAGTAACTGACCAAAATACGATAGATGTTCGGTGGACAGCCACCTTGCTTGGCTTTAACTAAGATCATGGGCCACCAGGCGTTGTCGAAGGCTCCAGAGATGTCCAGGAATATCAACTGTACGTACGTTTCGCGCGTGTTCTTGACTTTATCGGTGATTGCGTTTAAAGCCGTAACAGTAGATTTGTTACGCGTGAAACCGTGCTGCGACTCGGATATGTTGCTGTGAAGACAAGGAGCGCAAGAAATTATGATTCTCTCTAAAATTTTACCCAGAATGGGCAAAAGAGTAATAGGTCTGTATGCCTTGGGGTCAGACAAAGACTTGTCATTTCCCTTTGGCAGGAGAACAAGTTTCCCTATCTTCCAGATATCTGGAAAGACTCCCTCACGAATGCACGCACAAAAGATCGCCTTCCAGGCCTGTCTGATAATTCTAGCTGTCAGTCCGTCGAGACCCGGAGCCGTGTTGGGCAAATCCCTGATGACACGTTCAATAGTGTCCCTACCCGGGTCGGAACAATCCTTCCCAGGCGGACAACTAGCGCCAGCAATACGCACCTGTCTGTGGTATGCTGTATCGGTGTCCGGTTTGTCATCGGGATAAAGGCTCTGCAGTAACGATTCCATGGTGCCGCCTGTGGTAGAAGTAAAACCCTCTAATAACTTGGTGCCGTGAAGAATGTTAGAAGGAGGACGAGACTTTCCGCACGCAAGGCGATACGCCGACCCCCAAGGATCGTCGTTCCCTGTCTCTTCGATGCGGCGAAAATGCTGAATCTCAGCATCCTTCATGGCTCTCTTATATACCTACCGGGTCTTGCGCAGCTCACAATGGAAATCGTCGACGCGCGGGTCCAACTGACTTTTAGCGTGCTGCCACCTGCGACGAGCGCGTGTGACCTCACGACGAAGACGGTCCAGTGCCGGATTCCACCAATCGAAGCCTCCCCGCTCTTTGAACTTGCGTTCGCCGCCCAGACACTCAGCAGCTGTGCGAGTGAGAATGTCAGTATACTGAGTGCACATCGCATTCGCCGATTTGGATGTCTTAAGACGACCTACCAGAGCATGGAGAGTTGAGCAGAATAGTGGCCAGTTAACACCTCTTTCTCTGTACGATACCTCGGTGACAGCAGCCTCCACGCGTGGCGTGGAGTTAAGGCTCGGCTGGTCCACGTAAAACGTGATGAGCTGATGCATACGAAAATACCTGCCTTTGGATCTGCCCCGCACTGAAGTAACTGCTGATTGCCAGAACGCGGGTATTGCTCGTTGACCGTGACGATGTCGAGCCGCTGGTCCACCGCGATAGCTGACAACTCTGTGATCGCCGCCTCCGACCCCTGCAAGTTGATATGACCTATGGCGAGTCTATCCATACTGGGTCATATTAACCGCCTGCTGCTCTGCATGAATGCGAGCCGGGCACGTGAGTGCTGCCGTCTTATGCAGACTCGCTTCCGGACGTCGGAAGCGCTTGCAAGTTGCGCAACACGTCACGGCCGACTGGCACTCCTCTGCCTTGTGACCAGAGTCATCGCATTTGCCACACACCATGCTGGCCGCCCTACAAAACTTTTCGGGGTGGCCATACTGCTGGCATTTGTTGCAGCACGTCACCCGGACAAAATCGCAGACCTCGACCTCGTCCCAGCCGATGTAAGCCGTACCCATGCGTACCAGCCGGTCCCTAAGGTTGGGCTCGCACTCTAGGACGACCGTCACACGCTGCCTACCCTTTTTGAAGGCCAACTTGCAGCTTGCCTTCAACTTGGCGAGTGGCCACTCCTGGTCATCCACCAAGTTGATGGCATGCAGATCAGCCAACAGTGCCTCGATCGAAGCAGGGTCCTGCCGCAAATTCCTCAAAGCCACAAGTGGCTTTCGCCAACGTGGCTCGCTAACCTTGAGGGTCGCGGGTGCCGCCTCCTTCAGCTTCCTTGCTGCCTCCGCCGTAGCCGTGCGAACCACAACCCCCGCATTACCGACCTTACGGATGCCCTGGATACCGATACCAGACTGACCTGGTTTCACCGATTTCTGCAGCTCCTCCCTAGTGGCATCCGACGTCGTGATTTTATCCGAATTCGGATAAAATACCACCGCCGGTCCGCCCCTAGGTTGCAGCTGTACTTCAGCTGCACTGGACCTGTTCTTGGCCAGTTTCAGGCAGCCAGAATACGACCTCGGAAGGTCATTGGCTCCACCCTCAACTGCCTGAGCCGAACTCGCCTTCGCCAGAGCCAATTCTAACTCCAATCGCGGCTACCGGTGCTCCGCCTCCTGCACCCGAAACTGCAACGCAGCCACAACCGCCAGGATATCCATCCTGCAGTCCCCTATCACCGCAAGATCCGCCTTGTTTAGCTTCGAGCCCGTGGCTGACGTCACTGACCCGATTTTGCGCAAATTGATACTTACCATGTCGATTAACTCGACGTGGCTTGCCCCTGCGAGCGCCCTATCCCCTGCGGTCTGCTGAACTGGCGGCGCGATGTCCGAGTTCGGCTCCACTAATGGGTGAGGCGACGGTGTACGTACCTCTGCTGCACTAGCCGATGGCCGCGGTACGGTCAACTTGACCCTGGAACCCTCCTGCTGGTCCATTGCTGAACCAGGCGAGGAAAGTGGCCGCTTCGACCTCTCACCTTCTGGCACCGCCCTGGTCGGTGAGCGCGCCAGTGAGCTGCGTGGTTGGAACGGAGAACCGTCCCGCCCACTCATCTTCCTAAACTACCCTTACAATACTGTACAAGATAACAAATACAAAATAAAAATAAAAGAAGGAAAAAATAAAAAAGCGCACTCTAGCGAGTAGTCGCTGAACTAATTGAAATTAGTTCCCTGAGTTGACGTCCGGTGGCGCCACTAGAGCACCACAAGCACGCCCCCTACGCGGGAAACACCTAAACTAAATAACAGCGCACTCTGGCGGCGAGTCGCTGAACTAATTAAAAAACTAGTTCCCGGAGTTGACGTCCGGTGGCGCCACTATAGCACCACTAGCGCGCCCCCTACGCGGGAAACTCCTAAACTAAAATAAAAGCGCACTCTGGCAGCGAGTCGCTGAACTAACTGAAACCTAGTTCCCGGAGTTGACGTCCGGTGGCGCCACTGACCGATAACAGCTTTCCAGTAAACGTCTGCTGTTCAGGAAACCTTGGGCCCGGTGGCAGCCCCACACTGGACTATCCAGGCCCTCAGTTCGAGGTTCGAGCCTGCGAGGTCAGCTGGTTAAACCTTGACCAATTCATGTGCGATCCATTCAGAACCCAGAATGGAAACACCTACATCCCCTTTTCGGGCGACAACGTCGGGCTTTTGAAGACCAGCCGCAGTCTTGAACTTAGGCTCTTCGAACACGGTCCAACCCTCACGGCTCATATGCGAGGCGAGTCTTGCTGCCACATAATTATGTCGCTGTATTCGGCCGCCGTGCGTTCGATGGCACTGCTGGATGATGTGCGCAGTCGTCTCCCTGACCATGCAGCCTGCACGGCAGTTTACTTCCGCGCCACCATCCCTACGCCCCCGTTTATTGCGCACGCGCGACGGAAGGGCGTTTATGTGCGTGTGCACGAACTGCACGAAGTCCCGGCCTGTTAGTCTTTCGCTCCTATGCCTGAGCCATTTTGTGGACACAGGGGTTTTGTTGGATTCCCTCAGTTCGAATTCATCAACAGAAGCGTAAAGCTCTTCACGCCAAAATTTTGCGGCTGACTCGGTGCCGGTCACAGGGTGTTCCCGTACAAATTTATTGGACAGCTTTCGGGCCCACTTCAGCTTCCTTGCGACCCGCTCGGATCTAGACGCGGCTCTCGCAGCAGACCATTGTGAGGATTCCAGCCTCCCAAACCTCTTGACGATAAGCTCGGGGACCATCGTCCTCAACGATGGGATCGCGAGACCACCATCTTTTGCGGATGCATGAAAATAGGCCGTCGGCACATCCATTAGGAGCCTAAGCCAGACTCGTATGACGCTTCGGATCTGTACATCTAGTGCACGCAATCGTTGGTCCGTGATATTGCCCAGCACAAGGCCGTGCAAAAATCGCGGGACTAGGTACGTGCGCACCAACTCTAGTCGCTGCTGCGGCTTGAGCGGTGCTTTGGTGATATTTCGCAACGCTACCTTAATCGAATGCTCCATTTGACAAA
This sequence comes from Emmelina monodactyla, assembly GCA_916618145.1. Taxonomy (NCBI): domain Eukaryota; kingdom Metazoa; phylum Arthropoda; class Insecta; order Lepidoptera; family Pterophoridae; genus Emmelina; species Emmelina monodactyla. Next base: position 9,395,132 of record OU745315.1, on the reverse strand, counting down.
CTCCAGCTACGTCAAAGTCACCTGAAACGTTCAACGCAATTAATTTGTTTCAGCCATTTCCGGTTTACCCTGAAATGGCGTCCTTCAAGATAGTGTACTTTCTTGCGTTTCCCATCGGGCACCATGGACAGAACTGAGCACTTACCAATGTTAAGACGGAGCCCCATCGATGCCGCGATCTCTCCCACCACATCTAGGACCTGCTGCATACCACATCTCGATCCTGATACAAGTACCAGGTCGTCGGCATAGGCTAGAGCCGAGACACGCTCATTTTCCAACCTATAGCCAACTTCTTTGGGAAGGGACGCAAGAATTAGATCCATGACAAAGTTGAAAAGCCACGGCGATAATGGATCTCCCTGGCGGACGCCTCTTCCAATTTTACAGGAGTGTTGCTGGTATCTCCGTTTGCGGCTAAGGTGGTCGAAGCCGTTTCGTATATGTTAGCAACATAGTTGCAGAACGCCTCCGGCATGCCTCTAGCTCTCAGTAATCTGATCAGCGCCGCATGCGACACTGTGTCAAACGCCTTCGAGAAATCAAGGACCGCCACATGGCATTCACGCAACTTCTTCCTGCAGTCCCCTAGCACTGCGTCCAGCACTGCCGAATTCTCGAGAGTGCCGTCCGCGCGAACGAATCCGCGTTGTCGTGCATCAGGTGGACAGCAACGGTCCAATCTTCGTGCAAGGATGGAATGTAAATGCCGAAGAGGCACCGACGCGATAGTTATCGGCCGATACTCCCCCGGCCCCACAGGTTCATCTGTTTTAGGCACAAAAATCCTTCGACATTGCTTAAATTGTTCCGGCACACCAGTTCTCATCCAAAGGTTAAAGATTTCTGACTTGCTGGCATTCGGGACCCCTCTCCAGTCCTCGGCGCGGACGCCATCTGGACCGGGTGCTGACCTTTTGTCTACGCGGGATGCTTTAACCTCATCTTCGGTTATGGGCTTCCACAGCTCGGAAAAGTCGACGGGGCTGCCCTCCACTACCTGTAGTTTTTGAGCTTCCAGGGCTTTGGGAGTCGGTCCGGGGACTTCCTCAACAGTTTCCAGTATAGGGCGCCAGAAGGAGTCCATATCCTGAATACCGTGGTTCGTTCTCCGGCACTGACCGTCGATAATCTCAGCTGCTGCGCGACTAGGATTCTTACGATAGAGTTCCTGAACCCTTGCATACTCTCTTCTGCGCTTAGCTCTTGAGTTGAGCGGGGTCTTATTGGTATCATTGGTTTTGCTGCGCCTTAAGCGCCGCCGTCTAGAGTCTACCGGTTGTTTCCTCGCCGCGACCCTTGCTAGAAGTTCCGCGACAATTCTATCCCCAGAATACGACTCCAGATTAGGAGGAGCGTCAACGACTTCGATTAAGAGCAGGGGATCCGGCCCAGCCTCGACGACCTGCTCCGGCGCTTCACACACATCTTCAATAATTATGTCTTGCGTGTGCATGTTCACGCTTTGGGTGGTTAGTGCCAGTTCGCTCCGATACTGGCTGACTAGAGTTTTGTAAGAGTCCTTTCTTCTAACCCCCTTTATTGCTTCAAGTGTCCTCCCGAACCCGGGGAGGCCATTGAATAGCTGTGGGTTGATGTGTGATCCAACACCGGGAGCAAGGCCAGCCTTGGTCTTAGCCAGAATAGCCAGCTCCTCATCTCGCCATCGTCGCTTCGTCTCCTTGGGCGGAGCGGACAGCACATTTGCTTCCCTTGGGTGGGCGCGCCTCATGTGCACACCCAACCCGATCTTGGTCCTAAAGGACCGGCCACACACTTGGCACGTTCGAGCAGGCGACGAGCCAGAGTCCGTTTGAACCCCGACTTGAGCGTCTGCACGGGAAATTTTCGCGACCTCTAGCTCCAGTGGGAGGCCAGAGGGACGAGGATTCCGATTATTCGTATTCTTGTCTGTTGCGTAAATTATCCCAAATGTGACGGGCTGCAAACCCGCCACAAGGGTTCGCCCATGGTTAGTCGCGATGGCCCCACCCGAAGGTAACCATGAACTTGTCTTGACTCCGTAGAGACATGACCTACGGGGCTGATTGGAAACCTCCCCCAATCCTCACTTGGGTCACACTACTATAGAGAGATGTTAAAGTAGTGTCGCACACCTTTCGGGGCCCAAGGACAAACCTGACTGAGTCCTCCGCCACGCCAGGAAAGACACTGACATGACCGAGTTCTCGGTGGAAACGTGCTGCAAATCGGTCCGAGTGTAGGCCAAAATGCTTATCGCCTTCATTACGACAGATACAAAGAGAGTTCACCCAGAAGACTTCCGGTTCCATTTGAGTCGCACCTAGAACCAGCCTTTAGATCGGGCTACCCTCCCCCCCTCCTCATTAGACTATGGCAGCGGCACCACGGGCAGGTGGCTAGGAGTTGAACTGAGCGGTGTGCAGGTGAAGTGACACTACCTCACTCAGTCATGTTGACCCCCAGTCATGCAACTATTCGTGGGGAACACTTCGGCGCGCCCGGAGCAACCATCATCTCCAGCGTTTCCGCAGGCAAGGCTCAGTCGAAAGAGAAATCTCCGAGTTTGCGTCACTAATACGATGACGAGGTATGTGTAACCTTACTCCCGCCGTTTACCCGCGCTTGCTTGAATTTCTTCACGTTGACATTCAGAGCACTGGGCAGAAATCACATTGCGTCAAAAAAAAATATTTCTAAGTCCGGGGAAAAAAAAGAAAAAAAGTAAGAATTTTTTTCTGAGTCCAAAACGTGGTCCTTAGTTACGACACCTGCCGCAACACGCCAAATAAGTGTCACTGTCACTGTTGCACTGGGGTGTCAAATTCACTTCACTGCACTAAGTGTCACTGTCACTGCACAGAGCGTCAACCTCGCAAAAGAAAACAACCGCACAAATTGAGAAGGTGGCCTGCGTCACACCTACTCCTCAAAATGGCCGCGGACGGCACCTCAAGGCAAGCCAAGAGAGAGCAGGAGGGTCCGAAAGTGAACTCTGGATCCGAGAACAACGGAATTTGTACGGGCTATACGAAAATTACTTCGGAGCGAAACACAGGCGTGTGCACGGGTCGGCGGTCGACACTGAAGTCGTAGATAGATATATACATATAAGTAGATAGGGACAATCCCACCGCCAACCCATGGTCCTCCCTGCCTTCTTGGCGTACGGACCGAATCTCGAACTCTCTTTGTAATGAAACAATGCGAGTTCTACATATTCTCTAATTCCGTCCCTAGATGCGGACTCTCCCCTTAATAGGGGCTCGCATTACTAGCACCAAACTTCAGCGCCGGGCAGACCAACTAAACTTCTAAAGCGCTTCTTGTGCTGTGCCAAATGTGCGCAAACTGTTTCAGCAGAACGAAGTTTTCCCTACTGGCCACTAAATCTGCGTGGAATACCGGACCTGGCTCAGACCTAATGATGCCATCGAGCATCGCTTGCCTCTCAGTGCTGTACAATGGGCACTCCCAGAGTATGTGGTCCCTGATTTCGACAGACTCACCACAGAAGCACGTCGGACTTTCACACAGTGTCATTCTGTGAAGACGACTGTTGATACAACCGTGCCCCGTGAAGATCTGTGACACCACATAGTCGGGCTCTACCCAATCGGCTGCAACTCTAGCCACTACGTCCAGGAGAGTGCCGAATTCCACCAATCGAAGCCTCCCCGCTCTTTGAACTTGCGTTCGCCCAGACACTCAGCAGCTGTGCGAGTGAGAATGTCAGTATACTGAGTGCACATCGCATTCGCCGATCTGGATGTCTTAAGACGACCAACCCGAGCATGGAGAGTTGAGCAGAATAGAGGCCAGTTAACACCTCTTTCGGTGACAGCAGCCTCCTCGCGTGGCGTGGAGTTTAGGCTCGGCTGGTCCACGTAAAACGTGATGACCTGATGGTCGCTGATGCTGACATCCTCGTGCACCGTCCACTCTGAAATTGAGATACTCCTGGTCGAGATAGTCAGATCAACATTGGAGTAGCCATTTGGTCCGCTGAAAGGAGGTGGTTGGCCCTCACGATTGTGTATGACCAGACCACGATTCAGGATGACTTCTATTTCCATCTGACTTCTCCGATAATCTGTATCCCGACCACGGCCTACATACTGCCGCCGTTCGCAGAACCATAGTGGAGAATGTGCATTGCTGTCGACGCCTATATTCACCTGGGATCCAGCCAATCTGTCTAGTACGCGTGTCAGGTGTTCAAGATGTATCGCGATGTCGTGCGAGTATTGGAAGTACACTGACACCACGTACATGCTACTATCACCGCGGCTTACATGTGTAACAGTGCAATGCTCATTACTCAAATATGAGATGTGAGTGACTGCTACCCTAGTGTTGCATACGAAAATACCTGCCTTTGGATCTGCCCCGCGCTGAAGCAACTGCTGGTTGCCAGAACGCGGGTACTGCTCGTTGACCGTGACGATGTCGAGCCGCTGGTCCACCGCGATAGCTGACAACTCCGTGGTCGCTGTCCGGCCTGGGATGTGCCACGTCGTCGCCTCCAGGCGTCCGCTGGCCCGGACCTCTCGCTGCCCGGCTTGGTGTACGCCATGCTGGGCTTCGAGGCGGTCTGGGTCGCGGTGGCCTCTTTCTGCGAGGACGTCATGTCGCAGAAGGAGGCTGCGGAGCGGGTGCGTGAGAACGATCCTATCGCGCCCCCGCACCGCAGACGTCGAAGGGGCCGGACGAGGCGCGATCGCGCCCAAGTCCAGCCTGGTGGTGGCCAGTGGGCGGGGGACGTGGGAATGCACCTGCCCGCATTGCACGGTCCACCACCGTCGACGGGTGGGAACAATCGGGCGCTCCCGGTCGTTCCCACAGGCCCCCCCTTCACCGCGGGGGGGTCAAAATGGGCCCGTCGTGCAGTAGACGGGCCCATCGCCGGTGGAGTCGTGGCGTAGGGCCGACGGTCCGGGCCCCACGGCTTCACCACAAAGGCGAAGACGGAGTGCCGCGGTGTTTTAGTGGGTAGTCCCCTGGGCGACGTGTCAGTGGCCCAGGTGGGAGTCCCACACACGCCCCCCGCCACCCCGGTGGGGGGTACGGCGCGTAAACGCATTTCACCGCGAAAACAAAAAAAAAAAAAAAAAGGTAACATAAAATAAACATAAAAAGTATAACAACAGCATGAAGTAAGTTTAGTGTTTTTGGTGTGTTTCAGGTTATTATGTCTTTATCATATTTATATATAAGTGAGTGCGTGAGTGCGTGTGTGTGTGTTGGTGTTGGTGTGTGTGCGTGTGAGTGTGTTTGTGCGTAGGACTGTACATGAATTTGTAAATAGTATTTTAAAGTGTGTAATAATAAAAATAATGTAAGAATTACAAGTTAAGTTGACAGAAGTCTTTCTGTTGCGCTATAGTCGAGGTCCATTAACCACTGTATTACTTTTTTTTTTGAAGCCAATAACCATTCTTATTATGTCTGGAGAAGATGCAAACAGTTGGTTGTAAAGATGAGGACCCAGGGTGTTAAAGTGTCTGCCGGCAAAGGAGGAACGTATTCTCGGAGTAGGGTACCTTCTTATTCGATTATTTCGAAGCGGGTACAACGGTACTATTTCGGTATGGAATCTGCGTAGGGCTTGTGCAACGTACAGCTTACGAACAGAAAGTACTTTGGCTATTGATAAAGGTTCGTAGTGGGAAATTTGTACGGTAAATAGAGAGCAACCTTTAAGACCGCTCGTTGGGCTCTCTCTATCTGAAGCATGTGGGTCTTTGCGGCGCTACCCCAGCAACCGATGCAGTAGCTAATTATGCACTGACAAAGCGCCTTGTAAATAGATAATACTACCCTTTTATCTGCTACTTGTCGAAGGGCTTTAAAGACAAATATAAGTTTCCAAACTTTGGCTGAAGTTGCAGAAATTTGGGAGCACCACTGCAGCTTATCATCGACAATGACTCCCAGATATTTTATACTTGAAGATCGAGACAAGAGTGGGCATTGACATGATGACACTATATTGTCCTCATTACGGTTGCATGGATAGGAATGAATCTTGATTGAAAAATCTGAAGGAGCGGTTTTTGCTTTCGTTTTGCTGAAGCAGAGAAACTTGGTTTTAGTTGTATTAAGCGTTAAAAGATTACCTTCTAGCCACGAGGTAATCAAACTAAAACCACTTTCTGCAGACTTTCCAACCTTGGACCAATCCTTGCCATGAAAAAGTACCACAGTATCATCAGCAAACATAAGGCAATCAGCATTAGGTATATTGAGACCACATAGGCTGTTGACATAAATCAAAAAAAGGGTGGGCCCAAACGTACTGCCCTGCGGAACACCATACGTGCATTCGCTGTTTGAACTGAAATAATTATCCACTTTTACAATTTGTTGGCGGTTCGAGAGGTAATCGGTGAACCATGAAAGTACGGTACCTCTGATTCCCATATTTTCCCCCTAACAAGATAGGCAACGACACGGTGTCAAAGGCCTTTTTCAGGTCCAGGACAACCCCCGCGCAGCACTGTCCTCTGTCTAGGTAGGAAGTCAAATGGGATGTTAGTTTTAATATAGCATCCTCTGTACATTTCCTAGCCCTAAAACCGAACTGGTTTTTATCTTATAATCCCATTTTGTTGAGGTAGGTAACAAGTCTCTGGTTTACTAGTTTTTCAAGTATTTTGGACAATGTAGAGGAGAGAAATAGGTCTATAGTTACTTGGGTCTTTATCATCACCGGACTTATATATTGGGCAAATCGTTGCAGTTTTAAACACAGCTGGGAACATACCACTGTTGAGGCTTAAGTTGCACATGTGACAAATAGGATCAATTAAGTATTTATGGAAAACCTTGATTATGTTTGTAGAGATACCATCAATGCCAGGAGCAGAGTTAGATTTCATTTTTAAAATAATTGACCTAATATCTGAGGGATCAGCGGGTGGCAAGCACATGGATCCAAGCGGAGGTACTCTATATTTTAAATTGGTGACAAGATCTGCTTCATTGGTTTCCATTTTATCTAATGTTTGATTAGCTAGGTTACTGCCCATAGTTGTAAATCAATAATTTACTTGATTTAAAGACGATAGAGGTGATTCCTTTATAAACCAAAGTTTACTATTACTTTGTTTGATGTTATTCTTAGTATAACACAGTTCCTTTAAAGTCTCCCACATTTTTTTGCCATCTCCAGCTGATTCTTGCAATTTATTTTTATAATAATTATTCTATAATGTTTTAATAATTTTATTGCACGTATTTTTATACAATACAATACTCAGTTTTCAGTTCAAGGTCATTGGGACAGAGCTTTGTTTTTTGATAAAGTTTATCACGCTTCCTGATAGACCTAACAACTCCCACGGAAATCCAAGGTTTCAAAGGTTTGATTTTATTGGATATATATAATTTCTTAGAATTACACTTAATTAGATTTTGTATTAAATTAATTAAATATTCAGCTGAATCGTTGACATAGAATTTCAAATACCTGGATCTGGAGATGAATATATAGATCTTTCCCATACACTGATTCAAATCAAAGCTAAAATATTGAATCAAGACCAAACACCTTTGGCTGCAACTACTACAGTAGCTCCGGTAAATTATTGGCTTCACTCACTTTTTAGTCAGCTAAATGTGTACTTAAATCAAAAACTTATATCACCTCCCAATAACACCTATTCTCTTCGAGCGTTCGAGTTCCATGGAATCCTATAGAAGGGAGATATGGTTCGGAACGCGAAGAGCACCGCATTTGCGGCGGTGTCCGGATACTCTCTGCGGACCTTGAAAATTCAGGTGAGGGATGTACGTGGAGATGTCGCGCCGGTTCGTACCCATATCCGCAGCAGGTCTCCAAGGTGAAGAGCCTCTAGTCGATAGAATAATGTAGGTAAGGGAAGTCGGCAAATTGGATCCGTAACTTCGGAATAAGGATTGGCTCTGAGGACCGGGGCGTGTCGGGTTTGGACGGGAAGCGGATGCGGCCGGTGCCGGGCCTGGTCGATGCTTCGGCGCAAGTCGGGGCGGAATCTGGACCCGCGTATCGGCCTTCCGCGGATCTTCCTAGATTGGGACTGCATATTTTTAACTGAATGTTGGCTACACTCAAACAACAACATACCTGAGTTGGACGGCTATTCTCACATACAAACCACAAATAACTACACACAAAATGAAGGGGTTGTAATATACTTTAAGAGCGATTTAATTTTACACTCGGAGGAACCATCCTTAACAGAAGCAAATTGCTTAATGTTAAAACTAAATAATAATTCAATAGCTTTAGGAATCTATAGGCCACCGGGCTATAAAAATACTAATTTATTTATTCAATCTCTTAATGAACTTCTTTTAAATTTAAATTCAATACAAAATATTATAATTATAGGTGACATTAATATAGATATTAGCAGTAATAGTAAGGACTCTTATAAGACCTCATACCTGGATATGTTGGCTTTTCATGGCATTTTTCCTGCATTTACTACCTGCACCCATAATAAGACTTGCCTCGACCATATCTTACTAAAAACTAAGCTACCTGCCAAATGTCTCATTATCCAAACCTCTTTAACTGACCACGATAGCATTGCTCTGTATATCAAGCACAATCCTAAACATAGATCACCTAGACCAACATTTAAAATTGACTTCGAAAATATTGAATCCTCAATTAAAATCATTGATTTCAGTTCAATCTACTGTTGTACTGACGCCAATGAAGCCACAAACATTTTAGTCGACCGCTTGTCTGAACTAATCAAAAACAACACAACAGAAATAAGAAAGCCAAGGCGTAAGCGAACTTTTAAACCATGGATCTCAAACGGTTTATTGAAATGTATGAGAAACAGAGACAGTTTATATAAAAAGACTAAAAAGGATCCAAATAACGAGGTACTATCAATAACGTATAAACGATATAGAAATTTCTGTAATAATATTATAAAGAAGGCCAAGATAGAGTATGAAAAACAACAACTTGACAAGGCAAGTAAAAATAGTAAAGATTTATGGAAAGCTATAAAAGAAATAACAAATAGTAAAATACATAGGGAAAGTGGTGAGGAATTAATACAATCAGTTTCCATTAATGATATTAATTCATTTTTTGCAAACGTAGGTCGTAATTTAGCGGAATCTAATAGTAATAATAACCAACATTATCTCAATAACTTAAAAAGTTGCAATTACTCCTTTGGATTTCTCCAAACTGATCACAGAGAGATTGAATCTTTAATCCACAATCTTAAATCAAACTCATCTGTCGGTCTTGATATGATTTCTGCGGACATCGCTTCTCTCAATTATTGGTCCCACCACTTACATTTATTTGTAACCTAGCCTTTTCGACTGGAGTTTTCCCTACAGCTTTTAAAAAATCAAGAATCCAACCAATATATAAGAATGGAAACAGAGATTGTGTCAACAATTATAGACCAATTTCTATATTGCCTACCTTGTCCAAAATACTGGAACGACTAATGAACAAGAGACTGACAGTGTTCTTAGAAAAACATAACCTTTTATCTTCATCACAATTTGGTTTTCGAGCGAATAAATCTACAGGAGATGCTGTCCATGTGCTAACAAATCATGTTGTTGAAAATTTGGATAGTAAGAATAAAGTCATTGCTCTATTTCTTGATCTGGCAAAGGCATTTGACACCGTCTCTGTACCAATCTTGATAAAAAAACTCGAATGTATTGGAGTAAGAGGCCTCCAGCTGAAATTGTTTAAGGATTACCTTTCTAATCGATCACAATGTGTTAGGATTGGAAATGTGCAAAGTGATGAAGTCCCAATATTTTATGGTGTTCCTCAGGGGAGTATATTGGGACCCACCTTATTTCTAATATACATAAATGACCTTTGCGACCTAAAGCTCCCAAATACTAAAATTGTGACCTTCGCAGATGACACGGCACTATTGTTTTCGGGGCCAACCTGGGATGAGGTATTCGAGACTGCTCAAAGAGGTTTTGATTCAGTTTCCAAATGGCTTGCTAATAATATACTTAAGCTTAATGTTGAGAAGACCAAGTATCTTACATTCTCCAAAAAACCAAACGAAGAACTTGATCGCTTTTGCATTCACGCCCACACTAGCTCTGAACTTTGTTCTGCTATGTGCGTTTGTCCGCAAATCCAAAAGGCTTCTTTAATTTCCTACCTAGGCGTTCAAATTGATGACAAACTTAACTTTAATTTTCATTTAGACCTTTTAGCTGCTAGATTAAGGAAGCTTATATACATTTTTAAAATTTTAAGACGTGTTGCTAGTAAAGCTTTAATAAAATCTGTCTATCTAGCATTGGCCCAGTCAATTATATCTTATTGCATCACGTCTTGGGGAGGAGCTGCTAAAACACATATGTTAAAGGTTGAAAGAGCTCAGCGGGCTATCCTCAAGGTCAGTCATTTTCTTCCATTTTACTATCCGACCAACAACCTTTTTAAAATATGCAAGGTTCTATCTGTTAGAAAACTGTTCGTACTGCAAACTGTTATGAATAAACACTCCAGTCTTACATATGATCCTGCGCAGGTAAATCTAAGAAGAAGAAGAGACCTTGTGTGCCCGACTATAAAGCTGAATACCAGGTTTTCTCAACGTTTTTACATCTTTCTTGGAGGCTTTCTTTACAACCAAATTAACAAAGCTACGCCAATCTATTCTCTTAATAATTTTCTCGCTAAGAAGAGAATCTCTAAATGGCTGCGTACTTTAGATTACGATATGACTGAACAGCTTTTAATTTCTTTTTAATATACATTATGCCGGAACACACCTATATACTACTCTTATTATTTTTTTATTTATTATATATATTGAATGAAGTAGTAAGCTATTTTTTATTTATTTCTATCATAAACCACGCTATTCACACTCCAACGTTACTCAACACATACAATATATATTTATCCCTAACGAAATGTACAATCATTACATTAATTGATCATAAAAAGCCTTATTTCAATATTGTTTAACTTAAACTAGTTCTATTCTATTATAATTTTAATTGTTTCCTATATTTCCTGGGTAAAGAACCTGGTGATCTGTAGTTCAGGCCAAGGCCTATATCAGACACCAGCTCCTTACTTTCACTTGGGCAAAATTATGTCTTAGGCTTATTGTAATTTAAGAAAACCCTAGATTGTCTAAGTATTGGAAAGGAGAAATAAATGATTATATTATTATTATTATTATTATATTATTCCTAGCCGTAAGGCCGCGTCGATCTCGCCTCGTGTGGGAATGGCGCGGTTCTGTACGACCGCCGTTCAACGGTCAGCTCAGAACTGGCACGGACAAGGGGAATCCGACTGTCTAATTAAAACAAAGCATTGCGATGGCCCTCGCGGGTGTTGACGCAATGTGATTTCTGCCCAGTGCTCTGAATGTCAACGTGAAGAAATTCAAGCAAGCGCGGGTAAACGGCGGGAGTAACTATGACTCTCTTAACGATCTCTAACTTCTCTTAAGGTTTACACATGCCTCGTCATCGTATTAGTGACGCAAACTCGGAGGGTTCTCTTTCGACTGAGCCTTGCCTGCGGAAACGCTGGAGATGATGGTTGCTCCGGGCGCGCCGAAGTGTTCCCCACGAATAGTTGCATGACTGGGGGTCAACATGGCTGGTGCGTCTGCAATGGGACTGAGTGAGGTAGTGTCACTTCACCTGCACACCGCTCAGTTCAACTCCTAGCCTCAACCTGCCCGTGGTGCCGCTGCCATAGTCTAATGAGGAGGGGGGGAGGGTAGCCCGATCTAAAAGCTGGTTCTAGGTGCGACTCAAATGGAACCGGAAGTCTTCTGGGTGAACTCTCTTTGTATCAGTCGTAATGAAGGCGATACGCATTTTGGTCTACACTCGGACCGATTTGCAGCACGTTTCCACCGAGAACTCGGTCATGCCAGTGTCTTTCCTGGCGTGGCGGAGGACTCGGTCAGGTTTGTCCTTGGGCCCCGAAAGGTGTGCGACACTACTTTAACATCTCGCTATAGTAGTGTGACCCAAGTGAGGATTGGGGGAGGTTCCCAATCAGCCCCGTAGGTCATGTCTCTTCGGAGTCAAGACAAGTTCATGGTTACCTTCGGGTGGGGCCATCGCGACTAACCATGGGCGAACCCTTGTGGTGGGTTTGCAGCCCGCCACAGTTGGGAAAAAACTCGCAACAGACAAAGATACGAATATTCCGAATCCTCGTCCCTCTGGCCTCCCACTGGAGCTAGAGGTCGCGAAAATTTCCCGTTCAGACGCTCAAGTCGGGGTTCAAACGGACTCTGGCTCGTCGCCTGCTCGAACGTGCCAAGTGTGTGGCCGGTCCTTTAGGACCAAGATCGGGTTGGGTGTGCACATGCGGCGCGCCCACCCAGTGGAAGCAAATGTGCTGTCCGCTCCGCCTAAGGAGACGAAGCGACGATGGCGAGATGAGGAGCTGGCTATTCTGGCTAAGACCGAGGCTGGCCTTGCTCCCGGTGTTGGATCACACATCAACCAACAGCTATTCAATGGCCTCCCCGGGTTCGGGAGGACACTTGAAGCAATAAAGGGGGTTAGAAGAAAGGACTCTTACAAAACTCTAGTCAGCCAGTATCGGAGCGAACTGGCACTAACCACCCAAAGCGTGAACATGCACACGCAAGACATAGTTATTGAAGATGTGTGTGAAGCGCCGGAGCAGGTCGTCGAGGCTGGGCCGGATCCCCTGCTCTTAATCGAAGTCGTTGACGCTCCTCCTAATCTGGAGTCGTATTCTGGGGATAGAATTGTCGCGGAACTTCTAGCAAGGGTCGCGGCGAGGAAACAACCGGTAGACTCTAGACGGCGGCGCTTAAGGCGCAGCAAAACCAATGATACCAATAAGACCCCGCTCAACTCAAGAGCTAAGCGCAGAAGAGAGTATGCAAGGGTTCAGGAACTCTATCGTAAGAATCCTAGTCGCGCAGCAGCTGAGATTATCGACGGTCAGTGCCGGAGAACGAACCACGGTATTCAGGATATGGACTCCTTCTGGCGCCCTATACTGGAAACTGTTGAGGAAGTCTCCGGACCGACTCCCAAAGCCCTGGAAGCTCAAAAACTACAGGTAGCGGAGGGTAGCCCCGTCGACTTTTCCGAGCTGTGGAAGCCCATAACCGAAGATGAGGTTAAAGCATCCCGCGTAGACAAAAGGTCAGCACCCGGTCCAGATGGCGTCCGCGCCGAGGACTGGAGAGGGGTCCCGAATGCCAGCAAGACAGAAATCTTTAACCACTGGATGAGAACTGGTGTGCCGGAACAATTTAAGCAATGTCGAACGATTTTTGTGCCTAAAACAGATGAACCTGTGGGGCCGGGGGAGTATCGGCCGATAACTATCGCGTCGGTGCCTCTTCGGCATATGCATTCCATCCTTGCACGAAGATTGGACCGTTGCTGTCCACCTGATGCACGACAACGCGGATTCGTTCGCGCGGACGGCACTCTCGAGAATTCGGCAGTGCTGGACGCAGTGCTAGGGGACTGCAGGAAGAAGTTGCGTGAATGCCATGTGGCGGTCCTTGATTTCTCGAAGGCGTTTGACACAGTGTCGCATGCGGCGCTGATCAGATTACTGAGAGCTAGAGGCATGCCGGAGGCGTTCTGCAACTATGTCGCTACCATATATGAAACGGCTTCGACCACCTTAGCCGCAAACGGAGATACCAGCGACACTCCTGTAAAAATTGGAAGAGGCGTCCGCCAGGGAGACCCATTATCGCCGTGGCTTTTCAACTTTGTCATGGATCTAATTCTTGCGTCCCTTCCCAAAGAAGTTGGCTATAGGTTGGAAAATGAGCGTGTCTCGGCTCTAGCCTATGCCGACGACCTGGTACTTGTATCAGGATCGAGATGTGGTATGCAGCAGGTCCTTGATGTGGTGGGAGAGATCGCGGCATCGATGGGGCTCCGTCTTAACATTGGTAAGTGCTCAGTTCTGTCCATGGTGCCCGATGGGAAACGCAAGAAAGTACATTATCTTGAAGGACGCCATTTCAGGGTAAACCGGAAATGGCTGAAACAAATAAATTGCGTTGAACGTTTCAGGTACCTAGGAGTTGACTTTGACGTAGCTGGAGTTTGTCAAATGGAGCATTCAATTAAGGTAGCGTTGCGAAATATCACCAAAGCACCGCTCAAGCCGCAGCAGCGACTAGAGTTGGTGCGCACGTACCTAGTCCCGCGATTTTTGCACGGCCTTGTGCTGGGCAATATCACGGACCAACGATTGCGTGCACTAGATGTACAGATCCGAAGTGTCATACGAGTCTGGCTTAGGCTCCCAATGGATGTGCCGACGGCCTATTTTCATGCATCCGCAAAAGATGGTGGTCTCGCTATCCCATCGTTGAGGACGATGGTCCCCGAGCTTATCGTCAAGAGGTTTGGGAGGCTGGAGTCCTCACAATGGTCTGCTGCGAGAGCCGCGTCTAGATCCGAGCGGGTCGTAAGGAAGCTGAAGTGGGCCCGAAAGCTGTCCAGTAAATTTATACGGGAACACCCTGTGACCGGCACCGAGTCAGCCGCAAAATTTTGGCGTGAAGAGCTTTACGCTTCTGTTGATGAATTCGAACTGAGGGAATCCAACAAAACCCCTGAGTCCACAAAATGGCTCAGGCATAGGAGCGAAAGACTAACAGGCCGGGACTTCGTGCAGTTCGTGCACACGCACATAAACGCCCTTCCGTCGCGCGTGCGCAATACACGGGGGCGTAGGGATGGTGGCGCGGAAGTAAACTGCCGTGCAGGCTGCATGGTCAGGGAGACGACTGCGCACATCATCCAGCAGTGCCATCGAACGCACGGCGGCCGAATACAGCGACATAATTATGTGGCAGCAAGACTCGCCTCGCATATGAGCCGTGAGGGTTGGACCGTGATCGAAGAGCCTACGATCAAGACTGCGGCTGGTCTTCGAAAGCCCGACGTTATCGCCCGAAAAGGGGATGTAGGTGTGATTGTCGACGTCCAGGTCGTCTCAGGACAAAGGCCGCTTGACGTAGCTCATCGAGAAAAGCGTAATAAATACGCTAATCACGAGGAGCTCGTCGAGTTGGTTGCTGTCCGTTTGGGACTTCCCGGCTCCGGTTTCGTGCGGACAACCACTTGCACTCTCTCTTGGAGGGGGATTTGGAGCCCCAAATATCTTTTAGAGATTAAAGAGCTCTTCGGGCCAAAGAGTAACTATTGGGAAATGTTTCCATTCTGGGTTCTGAATGGATCACACATGAATTGGTCAAGGTTTAACCAGCTGACCTCGCAGGCTCGAACCTCGAACTGAGGGCCTGGATAGTCCAGTGTGGGGCTGCCACCGGGCCCAAGGTTTCCTGAACAGCAGACGTTTACTGGAAAGCTGTTATCGGTCCTAACATCCAAGGAAGCTGATTACCATCTTAACCGGTGCAATGTCGGCATGTTTTGCCTCTAGAGACGTATTGACAGGACCGGGTCTCTCGTATCCATAATGATTATTTCAGGTACAAATGGAGATGGTTTTACCAGTGATCCAGAACCATGTCGAAGCATGCCGGCCGTAAAATTGCCAAGTGTGTGGCCGGTCCTTTAGGACCAAGATCGGGTTGGGTGTGCACATGCGGCGCGCCCACCCAGTGGAAGCAAATGTGCTGTCCGCTCCGCCTAAGGAGACGAAGCGACGATGGCGAGATGAGGAGCTGGCTATTCTGGCTAAGACCGAGGCTGGCCTTGCTCCCGGTGTTGGATCACACATCAACCCACAGCTATTCAATGGCCTCCCCGGGTTCGGGAGGACACTTGAAGCAATAAAGGGGGTTAGAAGAAAGGACTCTTACAAAACTCTAGTCAGCCAGTATCGGAGCGAACTGGCACTAACCACCCAAAGCGTGAACATGCACACGCAAGACATAATTATTGAAGATGTGTGTGAAGCGCCGGAGCAGGTCGTCGAGGCTGGGCCGGATCCCCTGCTCTTAATCGAAGTCGTTGACGCTCCTCCTAATCTGGAGTCGTATTCTGGGGATAGAATTGTCGCGGAACTTCTAGCAAGGGTCGCGGCGAGGAAACAACCGGGAGACTCTAGACGGCGGCGCTTAAGGCGCAGCAAAACCAATGATACCAATAAGACCCCGCTCAACTCAAGAGCTAAGCGCAGAAGAGAGTATGCAAGGGTTCAGGAACTCTATCGTAAGAATCCTAGTCGCGCAGCAGCTGAGATTATCGACGGTCAGTGCCGGAGAACGAACCACGGTATTCAGGATATGGACTCCTTCTGGCGCCCTATACTGGAAACTGTTGAGGAAGTCTCCGGACCGACTCCCAAAGCCCTGGAAGCTCAAAAACTACAGGTAGCGGAGGGTAGCCCCGTCGACTTTTCCGAGCTGTGGAAGCCCATAACCGAAGATGAGGTTAAAGCATCCCGCGTAGACATAAGGTCAGCACCCGGTCCAGATGGCGTCCGCGCCGAGGACTGGAGAGGGGTCCCGAATGCCAGCAAGTCAGAAATCTTTAACCATTGGATGAGAACTGGTGTGCCGGAACAATTTAAGCAATGTCGAACGATTTTTGTGCCTAAAACAGATGAACCTGTGGGGCCTGGGGAGTATCGGCCGATAACTATCGCGTCGGTGCCTCTTCGGCATATGCATTCCATCCTTGTACGAAGATTGGACCGTTGCTGTCCACCTGATGCACGACAACGCGGATTCGTTCGCGCGGACGGCACTCTCGAGAATTCGGCAGTGCTGGACGCAGTGCTAGGGGACTGCAGGAAGAAGTTGCGTGAATGCCATGTGGCGGTCCTTGATTTCTCGAAGGCGTTTGACACAGTGTCGCATGCGGCGCTGATCAGATTACTGAGAGCTAGAGGCATGCCGGAGGCGTTCTGCAACTATGTCGCTAACATATATGAAACGGCTTCGACCACCTTAGCCGCAAACGGAGATACCAGCGACACTCCTGTAAAAATTGGAAGAGGCGTCCGTCAGGGAGACCCATTATCGCCGTGGCTTTTCAACTTTGTCATGGATCTAATTCTTGCGTCCCTTCCCAAAGAAGTTGGCTATAGGTTGGAAAATGAGCGTGTCTCGGCTCTAGCCTATGCCGACGACCTGGTACTTGTATCAGGATCGAGATGTGGTATGCAGCAGGTCCTAGATGTGGTGGGAGAGATCGCGGCATCGATGGGGCTCCGTCTTAACATTGGTAAGTGCTCAGTTCTGTCCATGGTGCCCGATGGGAAACGCAAGAAAGTACACTATCTTTAAGGACGCCATTTCAGGGTAAACCGGAAATGGCTGAAACAAATTAATTGCATTGAACGTTTCAGGTACCTGGGAGTTGACTTTGACGTAGCTGGAGTTTGTCAAATGGAGCATTCAATTAAGGTAGCGTTGCGAAATATCACCAAAGCACCGCTCAAGCCGCAGCAGCGACTAGAGTTGGTGCGCACGTACCTAGTCCCGCGATTTTTGCACGGCCTTGTGCTGGGCAATATCACGGACCAACGATTGCGTGCACTAGATGTACAGATCCGAAGCGTCATACGAGTCTGGCTTAGGCTCCCAATGGATGTGCCGACGGCCTATTTTCATGCATCCGCAAAAGATGGTGGTCTCGCGATCCCATCGTTGAGAACGATGGTCCCCGAGCTTATCGTCAAGAGGTTTTAGAGGCTGGAGTCCTCACAATGGTCTGCTGCGAGAGCCGCGTCTAGATCCGAGCGGGTCGTAAGGAAGCTGAAGTGGGCCCGAAAGCTGTCCAATAAATTTGTACGGGAACACCCTGTGACCGGCACCGAGTCAGCCGCAAAATTTTGGCGTGAAGAGCTTTACGCTTCTGTTGATGGGTTCGAACTGAGGGAATCCAACAAAACCCCTGAGTCCACAAAATGGCTCAGGCATAGGAGCGAAAGACTAACAGGCCGGGACTTCGTGCAGTTCGTGCACACGCACATAAACGCCCTTCCGTCGCGCGTGCGCAATACACGGGGGCGTAGGGATGGTGGCGCGGAAGTAAACTGCCGTGCAGGCTGCATGGTCAGGGAGACGACTGCGCACATCATCCAGCAGTGCCATCGAACGCACGGCGGCCGAATACAGCGACATAATTATGTGGCAGCAAGACTCGCCTCGCATATGAGCCGTGAGGGTTGGACCGTGATCGAAGAGCCTACGATCAAGACTGCGGCTGGTCTTCGAAAGCCCGACGTTATCGCCCGAAAAGGGGATGTAGGTGTGATTGTCGACGTCCAGGTCGTCTCAGGACAAAGGCCGCTTGACGTAGCTCATCGAGAAAAGCGTAATAAATACGCTAATCTTTTTGTGAAAATTTTTGTGAAAATATTTTTTTTTTTTTTTACTTTTAATTTTTTTTTTTTCTCTTTTGTGTTTTGTTCTCAACTAAACTATTGGCTTACCTGAGAGTGTCGGATGAGTGACACGGACGATGGTGGGGGTACCCCCCCCTCCGGACTCCCCCCCCGGACCTTTTCAAGCCGCGGTCGTCGCTGCGACGGTCGCCGCCCCCTGGACCTCGTGATGCCCCCCCCGATTACCCGCTCACCCGTTGACCCCTCCCCCCCCCCTCTGCGTCCCCCATGGAAATCGCAGCAGAGGCGGCGCGGCAAGCGTACCGGATTGTGATGGACGAGCTGTCGCCTGACGCTTCCCCGCTGCCGCCACTCACCACCCCTGCCCCCCCCCGCGACCCCTGCCTCCGTGTGCTCCCCCCCACCCGGACTCACCCCCCTGGAGCCGGTGACTTCCAAGCGGGTTCTGTCACCGGACGACAACACGGCAACGACAAAACCGAAGAGGAGGACCGCCCGCGCCCTACACAACCCGGCTGCCGAATCTCCATCCCGCCCTTTCCGGTCCGCTCACCTCCAGGTCGACAGCAGCACTCCCGAGTTTCGGACTCCCATGTCATCTGAATCCGAAGTGGAGCCAGAGCAGATCGATTTGGCAACGGCGACCTGGCGACAGCTGCTGGGAAGGGCCAACGGCGCGGCGAGGAAGATATCGATGGTTGCGGGCGGGCCAACATCAAAACTCAACAAGGCGGATCTGGCGGCCATCAACCTACAACTATCGACCATCATGGAGGTCGTGGGCCAAATGGCATTGGCCACCCAGGACTCCATAATGGCTGCAGCGGAGGAGCGCGTGAGGGGTCAACGCGAACAGGACGAAAAGAAGCACCAGACCCTGCGGGCACAGCGCGCTGAAGACGAGGTGCGGAGGGTTGTTGATGCGGCAGCCTCGGCTGCGGCGTCCGCTGCTTCGGTGCTGTTCTGTTGCGACATCATATGCCGACAGAGCCAGGAGACAAGCATCATCGGGTCCGGTGCTGGCGATCTATCCAACGGACGAAAAAACTATCACCACGTCGGAGGCGACGAAGAGCCTTCTAAAGTCCTCCATCGCTCCCGCCAAAATGAATATCTGCGTGGAAAAACTTAGGTGCGCCCCGACGTCATCATGAGCGACCATCGTCTCATTACATTTATGGTGGCAAGCAAGAAAGAAGCCGCTCCTGGCGCTGAGCTGTCGGAGGAACCGTTGCGCTTTCGGGATCGGGGTGTGTCTTGGGATTTCTTTGAGCGCTTGATACACGAGCGGGTGGGTCGAATTCAGTGGAACCGACCTGCTTCGGCAATCTGCTCCCAGTTCACCCATCTGGTGACTCATGCAGCGAAGGAGGCGCTAGGGTTGCGAAAGGTGGGTCGAGTCGAGCGGGGGTACGAGTGGTGGACACCGGTCCTAGACCGGCTACGCCGCGAGTGCTACCGTGCGCGTAGGGAATGGCAATCCTACCGTAGGGGCGGGGGCCCGCAGGAGGAAGCTGCCAGAACTAGGTTCCACACGCGTAGGGCAAAGTATAGGGCTGCAATGAAGGAGACGCAACTTTCGTATTTTAAATCAATGAATTTCTCAAGCAAGCGCGGGTAAACGGCGGGAGAAACTATGACTCTCTTAAAGAGTAACTATGACTCTCTTAAGGTTTACACATGCCTCGTCATCGTATTAGTGACGCAAACTCGGAGGGTTCTCTTTCGACTGAGCCTTGCCTGCGGAAACGCTGGAGATGATTGTTGCTCCGGGCGCGCCGAAGTGTTCCCCACGAATAGTTGCATGACTGGGAGTCAACATGGCTGGTGCGTCTGCAATGGGACTGAGTGAAGTAGTGTCACTTCACCTGCACACCGCTCAGTTCAACTCCTAGCCTCAACCTGCCCGTGGTGCCGCTGCCATTGTCTAATGAGGAAGGGGGGAGGGTAGCCCGATCTAAAGCCGGAACCGGAAGTCTTCTGGGTGAACTCTCTTTGTATCTGTCGTAATGAAGGCGATAAGCATTTTGGTCTACACTCGGACCGATTTGCAGCACGTTTCCACCGAGAACTCGGTCATGTCAGTGTCTTTCCTGGCGTGGCGGAGGACTCGGTCAGGTTTGTCCTTGGGCCCCGAAAGGTGTGCGACACTACTTTAACATCTCGCTATAGTAGTGTGACCCAAGTGAGGATTGGGGGAGGTTCCCAATCAGCCCCGTAGGTCATGTCTCTACGGAGTCAAGACAAGTTCATGGTTACCTTCGGGTGGGGCCATCGCGACTAACCATGGGCGAACCCTTGTGGTGGGTTTGCAGCCCGCCACAGTTGGGATAATTTTACGCAACAGACAAAGATACAAATAATTTGAATCCTCGTCCCTCTGGCCTCCCAATGGAGCTAGAGGTCGCGAAAATTTCCCGTTCAGACGCTCAAGTCGGGGTTCAAACGGACTCTGGCTCGTCGCCTGCTCGAACGTGCCAAGTGTGTGGCCGGTCCTTTAGGACCAAGATCGGGTTGGGTGTGCACATGAGGCGCGCCCACCCAATGGAAGCAAATGTGCTGTCCGCTCCGCCCAAGGAGACTGTCCACGCACGGACATCGCTGCGGGCGACGGAGACGGCGTCGCGGGCGCGCGGGGGCGCGCCGCCCGACACACAAGACACGAGAAGACGACGAGGACTTGCCTTATTGCCACCGCCGCGAAAGCTTGTACTCTAATCGTCTCTACTCTTCTAATTAAATTCATTAAAACAGTTCCGGCGTTTCCTTTGGAGATCGAGCCTAGGGACTGCCTCTACCGTAGAGATCTAGATCAGACATTGGTCCTTCGTAATCAGCACCTAAAGAAATACAGACTTCACTGCGAGCTGCCGGCGGACTTTGGACATCTTCGTTGCAAGTCACCCAACACTACATCTTCGGGGTGAAAGCGGTCTACCTGTTTGGACTTACTGGAAGACGTTCTGTGAGTTCGTTCCAATTATTTCCCGCATTCCTCCAATACCTATTTCATTTATTTTCCCATTTTTATAAAAAACTTCATTTCAATTAAAATCTTTATTCAAGTGCACAAATCATCAATTTCCCATACATGTCATATTTTTTAATTGCTAATATCCGCTAATATTTCGCAAAACATTGTTTATCGCTTCGCCTAGCTGAGCGCGCACAACGTGGCGAGCTTGACCGCTACTTCACCTTCAAGTGCGCTGCTTAGCTTTTATCTCCTAAATTAGCTTTCTTATTCACTATATATAATGGCTGAAGACAAACTTAAATTGTTAATTAAAAAACGCTCGGCTTTTAAATCTAAAGTAACATCTTTTACAAATTATTTAAAATTAATAAAAGGTACCGTGATCAGTGAGTTACAGCGTACCGAACTTGAAATGCGCTTTAAAAAATACGAGGCCGTTTACGAGGATTTCGACAAATTACAGCTGGAGATCGAGATACTGTGCGAGGATCCCGACGTTGCTTGCGCCGACCGCGAGCAGTTTGAGAGCACCTACTTCGCAGTGGCGGCCGACGCGCGCCAGCTGCTGCAAGTAGCCTCGCAGACACGCCTGCACGACGACAGGTCTGAGACCAGCTTCGAAGATGCAGAGGCAGGTGGGCTTAAACAAAACAGATTCGTCCGGTTGCCTAAAATCGATTTGCCTAGCTTTGACGGAAATTATCAACATTGGCTTGAGTTTCGCGACACTTTTATTTCACTTATCCACAGTAACGAATCTATTGACAGTATAAATAAATTCCATTACTTACGTGCCTCTTTGAAAGGAAAAGCAGCATTAATCATAAAAAACATTGATTTTAATTCTAAAAACTACGACTTAGCGTTTAACATGTTGTGCGAAAGATATAATAACAATCGTTTACTTATTCAGAATCACTTACAATCACTTTTTAATTTAGAACCGACATTGAAGGAATCTAGTAGTTCTTTGCGATACCTAATTGATTTCACAAACAAAAATTTGCGTGCACTCACATCACTTAATCAACCAACAACTCACTGGGATGCGCTCATTATTTATCTTATTTCTACAAAATTAGATTGCACAACTATGAGACTTTGGGAAGAATATAAAAACAACTTAGTTGATTTTCCCACACTGGTTCAGTTTTCGATGTTCATTCACAACCGGGCCGATTTGTTGGAAACTGTGGAAGAACAAAATAAATGCAATAACATTAAATCTGCAATTCAGAAACCTAAAGCTTTCATATCTATACATATAATAAAGCTGAAGAGGATGGAAAGTCTGTACATAAAAGATATTCGAAAAAAAAATTATTGGGGATACTTAAAATTGATACCAGAACACGTTCCAATAGTTTTTAGAATTTTTGTCTGTTTATCTGTTTGTCTGTTTATCTGTTTATTTGGCTGAGCATCACGCGAAAACGGCTAGACGGATTTTAATGAAACTTTTACTATTATGTAGAGAAAATTATGGACCAGGTTATAGGGTAAAAAAAACAACCCCTAAAAGGGGGGGGGGTTGGCAAAAACTTGAAATACGTTTGCACGTGAATTTCATAGGGGTGCGTGGTAGTATGATGTGCACACTACACTGAAACCGAGATTTGAAAAAGTACCAACATAATAATAATTAATAATAATAATTTATTTATTAACCTTACAAAACATAACAAAGATAAACTTAATGCTAATATAATGAACTGTTATAACATTTTCAGTACTATGATTTGTAAGGAACTGGTGTCTGTTGTAGGCAATGCCTGTATTACAAATCACCAGGCCCCTACCTTTGACCTCTTAGCAGTATCAGAGAACATTGTATATTACATTTCAATTTATCTTAGACAAATTAAACATTTTGTAGTGTTTTCGTGAGGAAGTGTGTGTGTGTGTGTGTGTGTGTGTGTGTGTGAGTGTGTGTGTGTGTGTGTGTGTGCGTGTGTGTGTTATTTTATAAGTTGTTCTGTAGCATTATAGTCTAACTTTTGCAACCATTTTTGCAATAAACGTTTACATTTAATTCCTATAAGAGGGTATATTAGAATTTTCCTATTTATTTTATTGTATAGGTTACCACCTTGGAAACAGTAGAATCTTTGAGCAAAGCTTGTTTTCATCCGATTTATTTGGCATATTCTATCTTTTCTTCGTTTACTTTGCATGGACTGGGCATTATACATTAAGTTTGAATGTTTCTTTAGTACAGTCCGCAAAACAAATAGCTGTCTTACAGTCAGGACTTTAAATTTTTTATAATTATAATATTAATCTATCTAATATCTTATCTAATCTAATAATAATATAAATTCTATAATTTTCTAACATAAATAATGATAATCTATACATATAATAAAGCTGAAGAGGATGGAAAGTCTGTACATAAAAGATATTCGAAAAAAAAATTATTGGGGATACTTAAAATTGATACCAGAACACGTTCCAATAGTTTTTAGAATTTTTGTCTGTTTATCTGTTTGTCTGTTTATCTGTTTATTTGGCTGAGCATCACGCGAAAACGGCTAGACGGATTTTAATGAAACTTTTACTATTATGTAGAGAAAATTATGGACCAGGTTATAGGGTAAAAAAAACAACCCCTAAAAGGGGGGGAGGTTGGCAAAAACTTGAAATACGTTTGCACGTGAATTTCATAGGGGTGCGTGGTAGTATGATGTGCACACTACACTGAAACCGAGATTTGAAAAAGTACCAACATAATTATAATATTAATCTATCTAATATCTTATCTAATCTAATAATAATATAAATTCTATAATTTTCTAACATAAATAATGATAATACACACAAACATTGTGTATTTTGTTAAATAAATACTTTTTGTAAGGATGACTTGACAGTGACTGTTTCTGACGTCTGGTTTTATAAACTCTCATCTCAAAAATATATTTACAACAATTAAACGCATGTTTTATTAAAAGTAATTTCTTCCACCAATTCGAAAGAATAAAAGTGGATCAATAATCCATAGCGGAGAGAGACGCATAATTTACAATGTTTATAAGAACTTTAAATTGTGTGATTTAAATGCAACTGTGGAGAGTATAGTCATAAAAACAGCAAGTGCATGCGGTGTGTCCAAAAATACTGTTTATAAAATTATTAAAGAACAAAGGGATACTAAAACATTAAAATCACCCGAGAAAAAAAGAGCTCGACTATCCACAGTAGATAAATTAGATGATCTAGACAAATGTGCAATTAGAAGAAAAGTTCACTCAATATATTTAAATAACGACTACGCCGCACTTGACAGCTCTGTGGTAAGTACCTATTGTATTTTTGTGTGTAAGGTGCCACAATTACTTGAATAGACTTATTTTCTTCTTCTAATTTGGCGAAACGAAGTTCGCGGGCACCAGCTAGTTGACTAATAATAAGCAAACCCACCTTCATTTTTCTTCCAATAAATGTCCGGAGTGCAAAGAAAATCATTACTTGTTTACATGCGAAGCGTTTCGAAAACATTCCATCGAAACTCACATTCAAAAGGCGAAGGAATTCAATGTGTGCATGAATTGTTTGCGACCAGGGCACAGCAGTAGCTTCGTCGCGGAGCGGCTGTGCGGCGCGCTGGCTGCGTCCAGGCAGGCAGATAACTCCGCAGTCACAGGCATCAACAATAACAAATCCATTTGCACACAGTCTTGCGACTTAATTATTGAATCGCGCTGTAGTGACTTTTCAGTTAAAGTTAACTGTCATATATTACCACAAATTACAGATAATTTGCCACATTCAACAATAAATATAAGCAACTTAAATATACCTACTAATATTACATTAGCGGATCCATCTTTGAACGTTCCGTCTTCCATTGACTTGTTAGTAGGTGCCGACATATTTTGGCAAGTTGTTAATCAGGCTTCAATTATACATCTAGGCAAAAATAAGCCGACATTATGCGATACAAAATTAGGTTGGATAGTGTCGGGTCGTATATTGCAACCACAAATTTCAAAAAAAACATTTGTTTGCTTCCATAATAACATCAACGAGTTCAACCTATCTAGATTTTGGGAATTAGATACCGTCGCTTGTAGAAGTTCTATGTCTAGTGAGGAACAAGCTTGTGAACAATTTTTTGAATCAAATCGACGTCGAGATATGTGCCTTCCCTGGACAACCCGGCGGACTTAGTGTCTCGGGGGCTGAGGGCTGATCAGATCAGCGACTCCGTCATATGGTGGTCGGGTCCTGCATTTTTATTAAAATCTGAAAATGAGTGGCCCTCGCAGCCCAACGTTCAATCAGATCCCTCAATTTAATTGTTAAAACTGTTCAACGCGAGTCATTTTCTGTTGAATACAATTTATTAAAATCTAACTCTTCATTGCCTAAAAACAATCGTTTGTCTTCTTTGTCTCCATTTCTAGACACAAACGATATCATTCGAGTAGGAGGCAGGTTAGATAATTCACCTTACAGCTACGATGTACACATGTTGCATGCTGGACCACAATTGCTGCTTTCTCACATTCGTCAAACCTACTGGCCGCTAGGCGGCAGAAATCTTTGCTAGGTCTACTGTCAATAAATGCGTTACATGTTTCAGATATAAAGCGCAAAACGTTCAACCTGTAATGGGACAGCTGCCGACAAACAGAACTGCTCTTGAATTTCCCTTTTTATATTGCAGCGTAGATTATGCCGGGCCAGTGTTGATATCTGACCGGAAGGGCCGCGGGAGCAAACATGTAAAAGCCTACCTCTGCATTTTTGTTTGTCTTGCAGTCAAAGCTGTCCATTTGGAGCTCGTCTCAGACTTGACGAAGGAGGCGTACATGGCCGCGCTTCAAAGGTTCATAGCTCGTCGTGGAAAGCCAAGCAGCATCACTTCAGATAACGGCACAAACTTTGTCGGTGCCAGTAATGAGCTACAAGGTTTTTTAAATGATATTGACGTTCCTTCATCCATGGCTCAAGAAGGCATTAGCTTCCATTTTTCTCCAGCCTATTCACCACACTTCAATGGCATAGCTGAAGCAGCCGTCCGTAGCACGAAACATCACTTGCGTAGGCTTTTAAATATTACCCATTTTACCTTCGATGAAATGTGCACTTGCCTCTGTCAAATCGAGGCTATCTTAAATTCACGTCCCCTCATACCATTATAATCCGATCCTTCCGATTTTTCCGCTTTAACTCCTTCCCACTTCTTAATTGGACGACCACTTACGTCTCTTCCAAATCCTCAGGTCTTGGACATCGCCGTCACGAGATTGGAGCGCTACCAACGAATCCAGCACATCCAGCAACACTTCTGGCAAAGATTCTCACAAGAATATGTTTCTCTGCTACAGAGCAAAACAAAGTGGCAGCAATCTTCTGGGGTGATCGAGATGGGTGCTCTCGTCCTCGTCAAGGAGAAGACTCTTCCTCCTCTTCTGTGGTCACTAGGACGTGTGACGCAGACGTATCCAGGACCGGATGGCGTCACGAGGGTCGCCGACATAAGGACAACGAGAGGGACGATCCGCAGGGCGTTCAACAACATCTGCCCCTTGCCACTGGAGTAGTTGACTCGTCAACGCGGGGGAGGATGTCCACGCACGGACATCGCTGCGGGCGACGGAGACGGCGTCGCGGGCGCGCGGGGGCGCGCCGCCCGACACACACACACGAGAAGACGACGATGACTTGCCTTATTGCCACCGCCGCGAAAGCTTGTACTCTAATCGTCTCTACTCTTCTAATTAAATTCATTAAAACAGTTCCGGCGTTTCCTTTGGAGATCGAGCCTAGGGACTGCCTCTACCGTAGACATCTAGATTAGACAGAGACGAAGCGACGATGGCGAGATGAGGAGCTGGCTATTCTGGCTAAGACCGAGGCTGGCCTTGCTCCCGGTGGTGGATCACACATCAACCAACAACTATTCAATGGCCTCCCCGGGTTCGGGAGGACACTTGAAGCAATAAAGGGGGTTAGAAGAAAGGACTCTTATAAAGCTCTAGTCAGCCAGTATCGGAGCGAACTGGCACTAACCACCCAAAGCGTGAACATGCGCACGCAAAACATAATTATTGAAGATGTGTGTGAAGCGCCGGAGCAGGTCGTCGAGGCTGGGCCGGATCCCCTGCTCGTAATCGAAGCCGTTGACGCTCCTCCTAATCTGGAGTCGTATTCTGGGGATAGAATTGTCGCGGAACTTCTAGCAAGGGTCGCGGCGAGGAAACAACCGGGAGACTCTAGACGGCGGCGCTTAAGGCGCAGCAAAACCAATGTTATTAGCAAGACCCCGCTCAACTCAAGAGCTAAGCGCAGAAGAGAGTATGCAAGGGTTCAGGAACTCTATCGTAATAATCCTAGTCACGCAGCAGCTGAGATTATCGACGGTCAGTGCCGGAGAACGAACCTCGGTATTCAGGATATGGACTCCTTCTGGCGCCCTATACTGGAAACTGTTGAGAAAGTCTCCGGACCGACTCCCAAAGCCCTGGAAGCTCAAAAACTACAGGTAGCGGAGGGTAGCCCCGTCGTCTTTTCCGAGCTGTGGAAGCCCATAACCGAAGATGAGGTTAAAGCATCCCGCGTAGACATAAGGTCAGCACCCGGTCCAGATGGCGTCCGCGCCGAGGACTGGAGAGGGGTCCCGAATGCCAGCAAGACAGAAATCTTTAACCATTGGATGAGAACTGGTGTGCCGGAACAATTTAAGCAATGTCGAACGATTTTTGTGCCTAAAACAGATGAACCTGTGGGGCCGGGGGAGTATCGGCCGATAACTATCGCGTCGGTGCCTCTTCGGCATATGCATTCCATCCTTGCACGAAGATTGGACCGTTGCTGTCCACCTGATGCACGACAACGCGGATTCGTTCGCGCGGACGGCACTCTCGAGAATTCGGCAGTGCTGGACGCAGTGCTAGGGGACTGCAGGAAGAAGTTGCGTGAATGCCATGTGGCGGTCCTTGATTTCTCGAAGGCGTTTGACACAGTGTCGCATGCGGCGCTGATCAGATTACTGAGAGCTAGAGGCATGCCGGAGGCGTTCTGCAACTATGTCGCTAACATATATGAAACGGCTTCGACCACCTTAGCCGCAAACGGAGATACCAGCGACACTCCTGTAAAAATTGGAAGAGGCGTCCGCCAGGGAGACCCATTATCGCCGTGGCTTTTCAACTTTGTCATGGATCTAATTCTTGCGTCCCTTCCCAAAGAAGTTGGCTATAGGTTGGAAAATGAGCGTGTCTCGGCTCTAGCCTATGCCGACGACCTGGTACTTGTATCAGGATCGAGATGTGGTATGCAGCAGGTCCTAGATGTGGTGGGAGAGATCGCGGCATCGATGGGGCTCCGTCTTAACATTGGTAAGTGCTCAGTTCTGTCCATGGTGCCCGATGGGAAACGCAAGAAAGTACACTATCTTGAAGGACGCCATTTCAGGGTAAACCGGAAATGGCTGAAACAAATTAATTGCGTTGAACGTTTCAGGTACCTGGGAGTTGACTTTGACGAGTTTGTCAAATGGAGCATTCGATTAAAGAGCGTTGCGAAATATCACCAAAGCACCGCTCAAGCCGCAGCAGCGACTAGAGTTGGTGCGCACGTACCTAATCCCGCGATTTTTGCACGGCCTTGTGCTGGGCAATATCACGGACCAACGATTGCGTGCACTAGATGTACAGATCCGAAGCGTCATACGAGTCTGGCTTAGGCTCCCAATGGATGTGCCGACGGCCTATTTTCATGCATCCGCAAAAGATGGTGGTCTCTCGTTGAGGACGATGGTCCCCGAGTTTATCGTCAAGAGGTTTGGGAGGCTGGAGTCCTCACAATGGTCTGCTGCGAGAGCCGCGTCTAGATCCGAGCGGGTCGTAAGGAAGCTGAAGTGGGCCCGAAAGCTGTCCAATAAATTTGTACGGGAACACCCTGTGACCGGCACCGAGTCAGCCGCAAAATTTTGGCGTGAAGAGCTTTACGCTTCTGTTGATGGGTTCGAATTGAGGGAATCCAACAAAACCCCTGAGTCCACAAAATGGCTCAGGCATAGGAGCGAAAGACTAACAGGCCGGGACTTCGTGCAGTTCGTGCACACGCACATAAACGCCCTTCCGCGCAATACACGGGGGCGTAGGGATGGTGGCGCGGAAGTAAACTGCCGTGCAGGCTGCATGGTCAGGGAGACGACTGCGCACATCATCCAGCAGTGCCATCGAACGCACGGCGGCCGAATACAGCGACATAATTATGTGGCAGCAAGACTCGCCTCGCATATGAGCCGTGAGGGTTGGACCGTGATCGAAGAGCCTAAGATCAAGACTGCGGCTGGTCTTCGAAAGCCCGACGTTATCGCCCGAAAAGGGGATGTAGGTGTGATTGTCGACGTCCAGGTCGTCTCAGGACAAAGGCCGCTCGACGTAGCTCATCGAGAAAAGCGTAATAAGTACGCTAATCACGAGGAGCTCGTCGAGTTGGTTGCTGTCCGTTTGGGACTTCCCGGCTCCGGTTTCGTGCGGACAACCACTTGCACTCTCTCTTGGAGGGGGATTTGGAGCCCCAAATCTCTTTCAGAGATTAAAGAGCTCTTCGGGCCAAAGAGTAACTATTGGGAAATGTTTACATTCTGGGTTCTGAATGGATCGCACATGAATTGGTCAAGGTTTAACCAGCTGACCTCGCAGGCTCGAACCTCGAACTGAGGGCCTGGATAGTCCAGTGTGGGGCTGCCACCGGGCCCAAGGTTTCCTGAACAGCAGACGTTTACTGGAAAGCTGTTATCGGTCCCAACATCCAAGGAAGCCGATTATCATCTGAACCGGTGCAATGTCGGCATGTTTTGCCTCTAGAGACGTAGTGACAGGACCGGGTCTCTCGTATCCATAATGATTATTTCAGGTACAAATGGAGATGGTTTTACCAGTGATCCAGTATCATGTCGAAGCATGCCGGCCGTAAAATAGCCAAATGCCTCGTCATCTAATTAGTGACGCGCATGAATGGATTAACGAGATTCCCACTGTCCCTATCTACCGTGTCGACCGCCGAGCCGTGCGCACGTCTGTGTTTCGCTCCGAAGTAAAGTTGCTAAAACCCGACCAAGTTACGTGGTTCTTGTTTCTTGTTTTAACTATCGGTCCCTCCTGCTCCCTCTCGGCCTGCCTGGAGAAGTGGCCCGCGGCCATTTTGCGGTGTGAGCGTGACGCAAGCCACCTTCCCAAATTGTGCGGTTTGTCTTTGCTTTTTCTTTCTTTTTTGTTGTTTGTTTGTTTTTATCCGCGAATTTGACGCTCAGTGACAGTGACACTAAGTGAAATGTAGTGCAACAGTGACAGTGACACTTTTTGGACGTGCATACGCCAATTGTGTTTGTGTTTGTTTGAACTTAGGGAAAAATTTTTTTTAATTTTTTTCGGACTTAGAAAATTTTTGCTTTTTTTCTAGTACACGAACTACTGCGCACCGATCACCCAGCCCCTACATTATACGGAAGTGTTCGATCGGTGTCGCCGCAAAAATTTTTACTTAATTTTTTTTGTGTTTTATCTTAATGGGTCGGTGTTAGTGACCACCCTAAACATACTTTTAGGTTTATTTAATTTTTTTTTTTTTTTTTACTTTTGGACTTAGAAAATTTTCTTTCCTGTTTTGTTTCTCATCTAAACGATTGTCTTACCTGTGAGTGTCGGATGAGTGACACGGACGATGGTGGGGGTTACCCCCCCCTCCGGACTCCCCCCCGGACCTTTTTAAGCCGCAGTCGTCGCTGCGACGGTCGCCGCCCCCCGGACCCCGTGACGACCCTCTGACCACCCGCCCCCCCGTTGACCCCTCCCCCTCCGCCTCCCCCGCGAAGGTCGCAACAGATGCGGCACGGCGGGCATACCAGATGGTGATGGCGGAGCTTTCGCCGGACGCTTCCCCGCTGCCGCCACCCCCCACGCCTGCCCCCCCCCGCGACCCTCGCTTCCGTGTGCTCCCCCCCACCTGGCCTCACCCCCCTGTAGCCGGCGACTTCAAGACTTACTGCCCTTCTTCAGGTGGAGACCCTCACGCCGGAGTTTCGGACTCCGGTATCTTCGGAGTCGGAGCTGGAGCCGGAGGCCACGGACATGGCCTCGGCAACCTGGAGGCAGCTGCTGTCGAAGGCACAGTGCGGCCAGGAGCATCGCCATGGTGGCGGGGGGTCAACCTCCAAATTGAACAAGGCGGACTTGGCCACGATCAACTCGCAGTTGGCCACCATCATGGAGATCGTGGGGCAGATGGCGCTCTCCACGCAGGACTCAGGGATGTCGGTGGCGGAGGAGCGAGCTCGGGGCCAACGGGAGATCGCTGCTAAGGAAAGAGAGAGGCTTCGGGCGGAGTATGCTGAACAAGAAAATAGAAGACTGGTGGAGGTGGCATCCTCTGCCGCAGCCGCTGCCGAGCCTGCTGCAGTTGCTGTGACCAGCTACGCGGATCGCCTGCGGTCTGCTGCCGTCATCAAACCCCGAGGACCGGCCATCGCCTTATATTCGGTCGCAGAGGGGTCGAACTCAAAGGAATTACTAAAGTCCTCCATAGTTCCCGCCAAAATAAATGTTCAAGTCGACAAGGTCCGCAGAGTAGGTAATGGTGGAGTCGTGGTCCAGACCAGGACGCCTGGTGACTTGGAGAGACTGAGGGCGGCTATACCCCCGACTCTTAGGGTCAGCGAACTGAAGGGCCGGTCTCCCTTGGTATCTGTCGGGCCCTTGGATGGAAAGGATATCAGCTTGGAAGAACCAGGAGTTCTTCCAAGCTGACATACACAGCCAGAACTTCTCCGACCAGAACGACTGGCCACTGGACCGTTTCAAAAAGGAGTGCAGACTGGCCTTCCGTAAGGCAAGAGGTACCAGCAGAACGTTAATGGTGCTGGCCTGCTCCCCTGCTTTCAGAAAACTTCTAATTAACAGGGAGCACCTATATATAGGATGGGAGGCTGTAAGAGCCGAAGACTTCACCAGAGCAATTTGCTGCCGGCGGTGTCAGCTATATGGCCACATTGCCACGTCGTGCAAGGCAACCGCGCCTACCTGCGGTCGCTGTGGAGGTGGCTACGATGAAGAGAAATGTACCGCCGAGACGCAAAAATGTGGCACTTGCTGCAGATTTGGCCACAAGGACGCCACCACACATACCACCGGTGCCCGGGATTGTCCGGCGAGAATCCATGCAGAGCGCCGGATAGTAGAGACTACGAACTACTCATAATGGCCAGCCAATCAACAATCACCGTCGGCCAGCTGAACTTGGCGGGAGCAGAACTTGCCACCATGGAGCTACCCCTGGTGGCTCGCGAACTGGGCCTAGACGTCATTGTGGTCCAGGAATATAGCCCTGGGTCCAGTTCCACTTCAACGACCGCACAACTCCCACTACTGCGATGCGGCGACAGTGCCAAGGCGGCCATCTATGTCAGTCGAAGAGACCTGGCCTGCTCCGTTCTACACCATCTGTCCAACACACACTGCACGGTGTGTCATGTACTCAACGACAAGGACGGAGTATACCTGGTATCTGCATACTTTCAGTATGCCGACGATATAGATATCCACCTCGAACATCTCGGCATGGTCCTCTGTTCCCTGAAAGGGAAGCGGGTCATTATTGGGGTAGACTCCAACGCGCATTCTCCGATGTGGTACTGTGAGAAGAAGCAGTACATTGGACGCGGACCGGATGTTACGCACCGTCGCGAATCGATGGAAGCGTTCATCCTGGCACATGGGCTCCGCTTGGCGAATGTTCAAGATGAACCCGCCGCGTTCTCGACATCGAACGGATCGTCCAACATCGACCTGACGCTGACAAAAGGCATCCTGGTAACAGGATGGAGGGTGCGCCCCGACGTCATCATGAGCGACCATCGTCTCATTACCTTTATGGTGGCAAGCAAGAAAGAAGCCGCTCCTGGCGCTGAGCTGTCGGAGAAACCGCTGCGCTTTCGAGATCGGGGTGTGTCTTGGGATTTCTTTGAGCGCTTGATACACGAGCGGGTGGGTCGAATGCAGTGGAACCGACCTGCTTCGGCAATCTGCTCCCAGTTCACCCATCTGGTGACTCATGCAGCGAAGGATGCGCTGGGGTTGCGAAGGGTGGGTCGAGTCGAGCGGGGGTACGAGTGGTGGACACCGGTCCTAGACCGGCTACGCCGCGAGTGCTACCGTGCGCGTAGGGGCGGGGGCCCGCAGGAGGAAGCTGCCAGAACTAGGTTCCACACGCGTAGGGCAAAGTATAGGGCTGCAATGGAGGAGACGCAACTTTCGTATTTCAAATCGATTGCTGAATCCGGAAACCTGGACCCTTGGGGACAGGCCTACCGTGCCGCGAGTGGGAGGTTTCGGCCTCCCAGTAACGTGATTAACGGCGTCAAGTTAGCCGAAGGATATGCTGGCGGGGTCGGCGAAGCCATGCGAGGGCTGATGTGCGCTCTGTGTCCGGACGACGACCAGTCTAAAGACTCCGA
Source organism: Emmelina monodactyla (assembly GCA_916618145.1). NCBI lineage: Eukaryota > Metazoa > Arthropoda > Insecta > Lepidoptera > Pterophoridae > Emmelina > Emmelina monodactyla. The sequence continues at coordinate 9,361,385 of OU745315.1, read as the reverse complement.
GTATCACCGGCTAGTCCGCATTACGGCAGCGCTTATTCCGTCAGGAGAAGATGCGTCTCCTCCGACAATCGGAGACATAGTCAAGGCATTGCCGAACACTGCGCCGGGTATCGACGGGTTGAGTGCGCGCATCGTGCAGCACGTTTGGGCGGCTGCGTCAGTCGAGTTCGCCGAGTTGCTTAGCCGATGTGTTCGAGAGGGGTGCTTTCCGGATGTCTGGAAGGACGGTAGACTGATTGTCCTGCCGAAAGGCAACGGCAAGCAGCTTACCGACCCGAAAGCATACCGCCCCGTCACGCTGCTTCCGATCCTAGGTAAGGTTTTAGAACGCGTAATGTTAAGGTGCGCCACGCAGATGACAATGGGTCTATCGGACTGCCAACACGGCTTCACACGAGGCCGGTCAACTGTGACCGCACTGAACACCATCATAAGTGCGGCGCGTGGGAGCTCGTCGAAGTATGTTCAGGCGATATTTTTGGATATCTCTGGAGCCTTTGACAACGCTTGGTGGCCCATGATCCTGCTGAAGGCGAAAAGGGGGGGTTGCCCGCCCAACATCTTTAGGATGTTGGCGAGCTACTTCGTCCGCTGCCGTATCGGCATGTTCGCGGGTGGCCAGGTGGTGTGGAAGGCGGCAACGATGGGTTGCCCGCAGGGATCGGTACTGGGACCAACGCTCTGGAACGTGCTTTTAGACGACTTGCTGAGACTTCCGCTACCTGAAGGGGTCCACCTGGTGGCCTACGCCGACGACGTGACGGTTCTGATTGAGGCCAACTCACGCGCAGGCATAGAGGCGAAAGCCTCTACGACTCTCAGCCTCGTGAGTGACTGGGGGGTCCGCAACAGATTGGGTTTCTCCTCTGCAAAGTCGGCAACTATGACGGTCAGAGGGAAATTCCAAAGGCCCCCCACTGTCAGGTTTGGGGCGGACTCCGTCAAAAGTGTCACGTCGTATACGGTTCTGGGGGTGGTTGTCGACGCAAGCTTGTCGTTCTCGCAGCATGCGCTGTCAATCGGCGAAAGAGAGACAGCTTGCTTCGGCAAGATGTCACGCGTCTCCGCGACCTCTTGGGGTGTCCGGTACAGAGCCCTTAAGGTTTTGTACAAGGGCACGTACACGGCCACGATAACGTATGCTGCAGCACGTTGGTTTGAGCGCGCGTCCCTCTACGTTGTGCGAAGTACGCTTCTACGTACCCAGAGACCCGCCTTAATCCTTCTGACTAAGGCGTATCGCTCGACGAGCACTGACGCACTACCGGTTCTGGCCGGGGTTCTTCCGGCCGACTTCGAGGTGACCCGTGCCGGCAGACTAGGTGTGGCGCGCGAGTCCGCGCTTACCAAGGAGGAGTTGCAGCGCGCCAAACTCAGAAGCTCTGAGTCCGCCCTTGCCGAATGGCAAGAGCGTTGGAACACGTCGGACAAGGGGAGGGAGCTATATCGGTTTTTCCCGGACGTTGCGGTTCGATTCAAGGCAACTTGGATCGAGCCGGACTATGAAACGTCGAAGATCCTGACCGGGCACGGGTGCTTTACGGGGAGACTTCATAGGATGCAGTTGGTTCCGGATCGCTCCTGTTATTGCGGCGAGGCCGAGGTCGAGGACATGCACCATGCACTCTGGGAGTGTTCCCTCTACGAGGAAGCGCGTAGTGAGATGCTCCATGTGATTGTTGTACGCGAAGTCGGACCCGTGTACTACCAAGATATTGTCAGCTCGGCGGGTAACTTCAGACAGCTACGGGATTTCGCGCGACAATGGCACAAGATAAGAAGCGGCTTGGAGAGAGAACCGCGGACCATGGAGGACTTTTAATGCTATATGATAGTAGCATGCGCATGGCGTTGACGGAGAACACCGAAGGCGTACATGTGCCGTTAAGCCCCAGAAAGGGGAGAGTAACGCAAGGGACAAGGAGAAAGAAAATAAAAAAAGTGTAGGGAGGTAACTCCCGCGATTCGGCCCGTATAACCACGACAGGTTGATAGGGCCATGGGAAGGTGGTGGGATTGTCCCTATCTACTATCTAGCGAAACCACAGCCAAGGGAACGGGCTTGGGAGAATCAGCGGGGAAAGAAGACCCTGTTGAGCTTGACTCTAGTCTGGCATTGTAAGGAGACATGAGAGGTGTAGCATAAGTGGGAGATCGTTCGCGGTCGTCGCTGAAAAACCACTACTAAGGTTTACACATGCCTCGTCATCTTATTAGTGACGCAAACTCGGAGGGTTCTCTTTCGACTGAGCCTTGCCTGCGGAAACGCTGGAGATGATGGTTGCTCCGGGCGCGCCGAAGTGTTCCCCACGAATAGTTGCATGACTGGGGGTCAACATGGCTGGTGCGTCTGCAATGGGACTGAGTGAGGTAGTGTCACTTCACCTGCACACCGCTCAGTTCAACTCCTAGCCTCAACCTGCCCGTGGTGCCGCTGCCATAGTCTAATGAGGAGGGGGGGAGGGTAGCCCGATCTAAAGGCTGGTTCTAGGTGCGACTCAAATGGAACCGGAAGTCTTCTGGGTGAACTCTCTTTGTATCTGTCGTAATGAAGGCGATACGCATTTTGGTCTACACTCGGACTGATTTGCAGCACGTTTCCACCGAGAACTCGGTCATGTCAGTGTCTTTCCTGCGAGGACTCGGTCAGGTTTGTCCTTGGGCCCCGAAAGGTGTGCGACACTACTTTAAATTCTCGCTATAGTAGTGTGACCCAAGTGAGGATTGGGGGAGGTTCCCAATCAGCCCCGTAGGTCATGTCTCTACGGAGTCAAGACAAGTTCATGGTTACCTTCGGGTGGGGCCATCGCGACTAACCATGGGCGAACCCTTGTGGTGGGTTTGCAGCCCGCCACATCTGGGAATATAATCGCAACAGACAAAGATACAGAAAACTTGAATCCTCGTCCCTCTGGCCTCCCACTGGAGCTAGAGGTCGCGAAAATTTCCCGTTCAGACGCTCAAGTCGGGGTTCAAACGGACTCTGGCTCGTCGCCTGCTCGAACGTGCCAAGTGTGTGGCCGGTCCTTTAGGACCAAGATCGGGTTGGGTGTGCACATGAGGCGCGCCCACCCAATGGAAGCAAATGTGCTGTCCGCTCCGCCCAAGGAGACGAAGCGACGATGGCGAGATGAGGAGCTGGCTATTCTGGCTAAGACCGAGGCTGGCCTTGCTCCCGGTGGTGGATCACACATCAACCAACAACTATTCAATGGCCTCCCCGGGTTCGGGAGGACACTTGAAGCAATAAAGGGGGTTAGAAGAAAGGACTCTTATAAAGCTCTAGTCAGCCAGTATCGGAGCGAACTGGCACTAACCACCCAAAGCGTGAACATGCACACGCAAAACATAATTATTGAAGATGTGTGTGAAGCGCCGGAGCAGGTCGTCGAGGCTGGGCCGGATCCCCTGCTCGTAATCGAAGCCGTTGACGCTCCTCCTAATCTGGAGTCGTATTCTGGGGATAGAATTGTCGCGGAACTTCTAGCAAGGGTCGCGGCGAGGAAACAACCGGGAGACTCTAGACGGCGGCGCTTAAGGCGCAGCAAAACCAATGTTATTAGCAAGACTCCGCTCAACTCAAGAGCTAAGCGCAGAAGAGAGTATGCAACGGTTCAGGAACTCTATCGTAAAAATCCTAGCCGGAGAACGAACCACGGTATTCAGGATATGGACTCCTACTGGCGCCCTATACTGGAAACTGTTGAGGAAGTCCCCGGACCGACTCCCAAAGCCCTGGAAGCTCAAAAACTACAGGTAGCGGAGGGTAGCCCCGTCGACTTTTCCGAGCTGTGGAAGCCCATAACCGAAGATGAGGTTAAAGCATCCCGCGTAGACAAAAGGTCAGCATCCGGTCCAGATGGCGTCCGCGCCGAGGACTGGAGAGGGGTCCCGAATGCCAGCAAGTCAGAAATCTTTAACCATTGGATGAGAACTGGTGTGCCGGAACAATTTAAGCAATGTCGAACGATTTTTGTGCCTAAAACAGATGAACCTGTGGGGCCGGGGGAGTATCGGCCGATAACTATCGCGTCGGTGCCTCTTCGGCATATGCATTCCATCCTTGCACGAAGATTGGACCGTTGCTGTCCACCTGATGCACGACAACGCGGATTCGTTCGCGCGGACGGCACTCTCGAGAATTCGGCAGTGCTGGACGCAGTGCTAGGGGACTGCAGGAAGAAGTTGCGTGAATGCCATGTGGCGGTCCTTGATTTCTCGAAGGCGTTTGACACAGTGTCGCATGCGGCGCTGATCAGATTACTGAGAGCTAGAGGCATGCCGGAGGCGTTCTGCAACTATGTCGCTAACATATATGAAACGGCTTCGACCACCTTAGCCGCAAACGGAGATACCAGCGACACTCCTGTAAAAATTGGAAGAGGCGTCCGCCAGGGAGACCCATTATCGCCGTGGCTTTTCAACTTTATCATGGATCTAATTCTTGCATCCCTTCCCAAAGAAGTTGGCTATAGGTTGGAAAATGAGCGTGTCTCGGCTCTAGCCTATGCCGACGACCTGGTACTTGTATCAGGATCGAGATGTGGTATGCAGCCGGTCCTAGATGTGGTGGGAGAGATCGCGGCATCGATGGGGTTCCGTCTTAACATTGGTAAGTGCTCAGTTCTGTCCATGGTGCCCGATGGGAAACGCAAGAAAGTACACTATCTTGAAGGACGCCATTTCAGGGTAAACCGGAAATGGCTGAAACAAATTAATTGCGTTGAACGTTTCAGGTACCTGGGAGTTGACTTTGACGTAGCTGGAGTTTGTCAAATGGAGCATTCGATTAAGGTAGCGTTGCGAAACATCACCAAAGCACCGCTCAAGCCGCAGCAGCGACTAGAGTTGGTGCGCACGTACCCAGTCCCGCGATTTTTGCACGGCCTTGTGCTGGGCAATATCACGGACCAACGATTGCGTGCACTAGATGTACAGATCCGAAGCGTCATACGAGTCTGGCTTAGGCTCCCAATGGATGTGCCGACGGCCTATTTTCATGCATCCGCAAAAGATGGTGGTCTCGCGAACCCATCGTTGAGGACGATGGTCCCCGAGCTTATCGTCAAGAGGTTTGGGAGGCTGGAATCCTCACAATGGTCTGCTGCGAGAGCCGCGTCTAGATCCGAGCGGGTCGCAAGGAAGCTGAAGTGGGCCCGAAAGCTGTCCAATAAATTTGTACGGGAACACCCTGTGACCGCCACCGAGTCAGCCGCAAAATTTTGGCGTGAAGAGCTTTACGCTTCTGTTGATGGATTCGAACTGAGGGAATCCAACAAAACCCCTGTGTCCACAAAATGGCTCAGGCATAGGAGCGAAAGACTAACAGGCCGGGACTTCGTGCAGTTCGTGCACACGCACATAAACGCCCTTCCGTCGCGCGTGCGCAATACACAGGGGCGTAGGGATGGTGGCGCGGAAGTAAACTGCCGTGCAGGCTGCATGGTCAGGGAGACGACTGCGCACATCATCCAGCAGTGCCATCGAACGCACGGCGGCCGAATACAGCGACATAATTATGTGGCAGCAAGACTCGCCTCGCATATGAGCCGTGAGGGTTGGACCGTGTTCGAAGAGCCTAAGTTCAAGACTGCGGCTGGTCTTCGAAAGCCCGACGTTGTCGCCCGAAAAGGGGATGTAGGTGTTTCCATTCTGGGTTCTGAATGGATCGCACATGAATTGGTCAAGGTTTAACCAGCTGACCTCGCAGGCTCGAACCTCGAACTGAGGGCCTGGATAGTCCAGTGTGGGGCTGCCACCGGGCCCAAGGTTTCCTGAACAGCAGACGTTTACTGGAAAGCTGTTATCGGTCAGTGGCGCCACCGGACGTCAACTCCGGGAACTATTTTTCAGTTAGTTCAGCGACTCGCTGCCAGAGTGCGCTTTTATTTTAGTTTAGGAGTTTCCCGCGTAGGGGGCGCGCTAGTGGTGCTATAGTGGCGCCACCGGACGTCAACCCCGGGAACTAGTTTTTTAATTAGTTCAGCGACTCGCCGCCAGAGTGCGCTGTTATTTAGTTTAGGTGTTTCCCGCGTAGGGGGCGTGCTTGTGGTGCTCTAGTGGCGCCACCGGACGTCAACTCAGGGAACTAATTTCAATTAGTTCAGCGACTACTCGCTAGAGTGCGCTTTTTTATTTTTTCCTTCTTTTATTTTTATTTTGTATTTGTTATCTTGTACAGTATTGTAAGGGTAGTTTAGGAAGATGAGTGGGCGGGACGGTTCTCCGTTCCAACCACGCAGCTCACTGGCGCGCTCACCGACCAGGGCGGTGCCAGAAGGTGAGAGGTCGAAGCGGCCACTTTCCTCGCCTGGTTCAGCAATGGACCAGCAGGAGGGTTCCAGGGTCAAGTTGACCGTACCGCGGCCATCGGCTAGTGCAGCAGAGGTACGTACACCGTCGCCTCACCCATTAGTGGAGCCGAACTCGGACATCGCGCCGCCAGTTCAGCAGACCGCAGGGGATAGGGCGCTCGCAGGGGCAACCGTTTGTCTTTTTCATCCCACAAGTCGCAGAGTATGACGATCAAGGGTCGTTTCAAACGATATCTTCTGATTAGAATGGACGGTGCTTCGATTACGTGTGTCACGCAGGCCCGAATCCTTGGTATGATTCTGGACGATGCGATGTCCTACGCGCAGCATGCGGTATTTATCAGCAAGAGAGCTATGGGTTGTTTCGGGAAGGTGTCGCGGATTTCCGCCACTTCCTGGGGAGTCAGGTTCCGGGCCCTTAAGTTCCTTTACTTTGGGACTTATGTGGCTACTTTAGAGTACGCTGCTGCCGTATGGTACGTTCGCTCATCCATTTTTAGGGTTCCGTACCTCAAAAGGAAAAAAAACGGAACCCTTATAGGATCACTTTGTTGTCCGTCCGTCCGTCCGTCTGTCAAGACCCTTTTTCTCAGGAACGCGTGGAGGTATGAAGCTGAAATTTATATCAATTACTCAGGTCTACTGTCCCTTGAAGCTGTGAAAAAATCAAACTTCTAAGCCAACACAATCAAAAGATACAGCCGTTTATGCCGCAAATTTTCGACACTTGCAAGGGAATCAAAACCTACAGGGTGCTTCCCGTGAACTCAGAATCTTGAAATTTGGTACGAAGCAACGTCTTATAGCATAGATAAAGGAAAAATTACGAAAACCATAAATTTTTAGTTACATCACATAATATTTTTTTTTTAATAATTTTAACCTTACTACCCATTTCCTCATAAACGCGTAGAGGTATTAAATTGAAATTCATACCAAATACTCAGGTCTATAATACCTTTAAGCTGTAACAAAATCAAACTTCTATGTCAACGCAATCAAAAGAAACAGCAATTTAAGCTGCATATTTTGAAACTCGCAAGTACTCGCAAGGGAATCAAAACCTAAAGGGTACTTCCAGTCGACCTAGAATCTTGAAATTTGGCATGAAGCAACGTTTTATAGCACACATAAAGGAAAAATTCCGAAAACCTTAAATTTTTAGTTACATTACAAAATATATATTTTTTAATAAATATAAACTTATTACTTTTTTCCTCATGAACGCGTAGAGCTATCAAGTTGAAATTCATATCAAATACTTAGATCTAATTGCCTTTAACCCGTGAAAAAAAAAAAAACTAAGTCAACGCAAAACGCAAAAGTACAACCATTGATACCGCATATTTTGAAACTCGCAACTACACGCACGGGAATTAAAACCTAAAGACCACTTCCCGTTGACATAGAATCTCGAAATTTGGTAAGAAGCAATAGCTTACAGCACAGGTAACAGAAAAATTCCGAAAAGCTTAAAATTTTAAGTAGTTTTTGCAGGTTTGTACGGAACCCTCGGTGCGCGAGTCCGACTCGCACTTGGCCGGTTTTTGTTGTGAGAAGTGCGTTGCTCCGGACGCAGAGGCAGGCACTCATTCTTTCTTTACAACCGCGATCTTTACAACCGCGATCTTCTTCTTGCTCCCGGTGGTGGCCTGCGGGTCGGGGGTGCGGGGGCACCTCCGCCCGCATTGCACGGGCCGCCGCCGTCTGATGGGAGTGGTCCGGCGCACCTGGCCGCTCCCTCTGTCGGGCCCGCCTTGTCATAGGCGGGCACACGCCGGAGGTGTCATGGTTGAAAGGCTACGGCTGTTCTCATGGCACCTCCACTTAGGCGTAGAAGGCGCGCGGATGGTTTTTTAGTGGGTATGCCGTCTTTAGGTGACTCCCACATAACCCTTGGCCTCCCCCGAAGCCAAGGGTACCTATAAAAGGTTTTTCCATCCGAAAAAAAAAAAAAAAAGGCACTCATTCTTTTGACGAAGGCCTACAGGTCGACTAGCACAGCCGCGTTGCCCGTGCTCGCGGGTGTTTTGCCGGCCGACCTTGAGGTCTGTCGGGCAGGACAAATCGAGGAGAGGCGACCAGAGTTAGCTAGCAGGGAACGCAAGGAACTAAAGTCATCGGTTACCGCGCGCGTCATCGCTCTTTGGCAGGAGCGATGGGAGTCTAGCGAGGGGTAACCTGTTAAAAACTCGAATTTCATTTACCCGAATCTTAAAACCCCGAAAACGTTTGGTAGAACTTTTAAAAGACAGATTTACTGAATGACATTTTTTTAAAATTCCTTTTTTTATTTCCCGGATGAATCAATTTCCAGGTGAACTAAAACCAATTTTTCAAAAAATATTTTTTTTCTACCCATATTCTCATAATCCAGATATAGCTATGCCAGATTCTCAGAATACTTTTTTTTGTTTCCCTTCGTACCATTTTCCAAATAAACGAATACCAAATTTTCATAATATTTATATTTAGTTCCCATACAATCAATTCCTGATAAACTATTGCCAGATTTTTATAATATAATTAGGAATAAAAACTCCATAGGGTGACTTCATAGACTATAAAAAAAAACACGCGGGCATTAGGCATTGTCATCCGGCTGTCAGATAGGTTATAATGGATGCGATTTGTGAGCGTTGTGAAAAGTGTCGTTTATTCGAGAAATAAGCTATTTAGTAATTAATGTGATAATTGCTGTTTAGTAAATGATTGGTGTTTTATTTTATGTTTGTGGATTTAATGCTTCATTTATATGTTGATGGTACATTTTTGTAAAATTGAACTAAATTGTGACTAGATTTCTAAATTATTGTTTTTTTATTACTATTTTCACTTCTGAACGCTAAATATATTTTTATTTGGTTCCCATACAATTGTGTTTCAGCTTAACTATTGCAATGGGAGCCACTCCTTTTGCATAACGTCGATTGTCCCAAGATCGTTCGTCATACATAAATTGTCATAATCATCAAAAAGCATGTCGCAAAATTCATCCTTTGCATAACTTTTAAATGGCAAAGCAGTCTATAGGCATATTATTCTTTAGCATAGTGTATAAAATTCCTAATTTCAATTAGCATAACATCCTCATCATCAGTCCTAAAATGCTTTATCTTGATTTGGTTTGTCATAACTACTTATAGGAAAAGCTAATTTTATTGGGCATGTTTTAGGTCGCCCAAATTATTTAAATTATAATTTACAAATTTGGGTATGCGCTGTTTGTTCATATATTAAAATAATAGGTACGACGACGAGCGAAGCGAGGAGGAGTGTGAGGTTGAATGGTGACCACACAGTGCGCAAGCCGAGCGAGCGAAGCGAGCGTACCGCGGCAGCGGTCGGCGAAGCGCCAAAACCGAAGTTCTTTTCTAAAAGTAGAGAGCCATCCCTACTTCCCTACTAATATTATAAATGCGAAAGTAACTCTGTCTGTCTGTCTGTTACGCTTTCACGCCTAAACCACTGAACCGATTTTGATGAAATTTGGTATGAAGAGAAAACTGAACTTGGGAAAGGACATGGGGTACTTTTTACCGCGGGAAAACTTCTCATTCCCACGGGAAACCGACTTTCAGGCGAACGGAGTCGCGGGCGGCCACTAGTTTAAAATAATACTAGGATTAAGTTGTTCTAGATATCGTTTATTTGAATTTAAAGAATCTTGATTTTAAAAATCTAGATATTGTTTGTCTGGATATCAATTAACTGAATTTCAAAAATTTGTGTTTTAAAAATCTGGCTTTTGTGCATATGGATATCGGTCATCTAGATTTCACGCATTTAGATTTCGTGTGTCTGGAACTCATTCGTCTGGATTTTTAAACGTCGTGCAAATGAATAAATGGGCAAATGAAATTCGGAGTTGCGATTATATGGCAAACAAAAGTTCGAAATTCTAAAAAACGGGATTATGAAAAAATGTCCAAACGTTTTCTGGATTATGAAATTCGGAATATTAAAATTCGGGATTAAGATAGGTAACCCTAGCGAGGACGGAAGAGAACTGTTCAGTTTCTTCCCAGACGTAGTGGCTAGAGTTGCAGCCGATTGGGTAGAGCCCGACTATGTGGTGTCACAGATCCCCACGGGGCACGGTTGTTTCAACAGTCGTCTTCACAGAATTACACTGTGTGAAAGTCCGACGTGCTTCTGTGGTGAGTCTGTCGAAACCAGGGACCACATACTCTGGGAGTGCCCATTGTACAGCACTGAGAGGCAAGCGATGCTCGATGGCATCATTAGGTCTGAGCCAGGTCCGGTATTCCACGCAGATTTAGTGGCCAGTAGGGAAAACTTCGTTCTGCTGAAACAGTTCGCGCACATTTGGCACAGCACAAGAAGCGCTTTAGAAGGTTAGTTGGTCTGCCCGGCGCTGAAGTTTCGTGCTAGTAATGCGAGCCCCTATTAAGGGGAGAGTCCGCATCTAGGGACGGAATTAGAGAATATGTAGAACTCGCATTGTTTCATGTTACGTTGTTTTTTTTAAAGGGTAACTCCCTACTTCGTTGTCAGTGTCTTTTGACAATGACAGGCGACAGATCTCGCATACGTGTAGCCGCCATCCATTTTTGAAGGTTATTTTTCCTTTGGATGGGCGTTAGCAGACAAGCCTCGATATGTTTTCGTGAAATCTTTTTTACTTAACTTGTTATGTATGTGCATCGTTTCTTCAGGTGAGATTTGTACATGCAAGCCTATGATCAAGCGTTGATATTGTGTTTTGTTTATAGTTTCAATCTTTGACGGCGTCGCCGCACGGCCTTTGGCATGATTTCCATCTTTTAAACTCCCATCAAGCTTTATACCATGGAGATGGCTGGTAAGCATGCTCTTCAACGTTCATATTTCTTTTCAATATTATCGTCGTATGCGCTTTTACTGATGTTGTGCATCTAATTTGCTAGGTTAACTCGTGCTGCCTGCGTGTGACCTTTGGACTGGTCATATGAATTTAACTTATAACCCACAATGTGGTAAGCTTGCACTCTTTTTGTTTAATATACTGTGCCTACAGTGCAATTGCGTCATGCTAATAATGCTGTTTGGTTTCAGGGTTTTTTTTTTATTCTGGACTAGGTCTTTTTGGTATGCTTAGAATTTTACTTTGATGTTATGCAGCTCTCTTAAGCCTGCTATAAGTATCAAATTTCTCTGGTGAGTCCTACCTTTTGACTTACTTCCATGGAGCATCCACGCCTGCGGCTGCCTCCTCTTTGATAGTTTAACAACAGTTATTACTACCTTATAAGTAGCTTCTATTTAAACTACAAGTTTTGAGCAAGGTTAGGTACTACACCATTGTAATGTTGTATTAAGCAAATATAACCTTTTGACTTACTTTCATGGAGCACCCACACCTGTGGCTGTCTCCTCTTTAATAATTTATAATACTAGTTATTACTACCTTATAAGTAGCTCTTATGTAAACATACAATTTGAACAGGGTTAGGGACTACCCCATTGTATACTTAGTACGTAATTAATATAATTTCGCTGGATTTATAAACAATTTGTTGTATCATTTCTCTACTCCACCCATCGCTATAGCTTGTGTAGGGCAGGGATTGCTACTGGCGCCTCGTATAAATTATTTTGTAGCATTCCTTCCCAGCCTCTGAGCCAGCCTACTCGCGACCCAGTGCTTTCTGCTGAGCTAGACTTCAAAAAGGGTAAGGGGAGCCCCGGCGTTCATCTACTACCTAGCCAACACCCACTAGTGAAATTCAAAGTATAACAGTGGCGGACCCAACGTGTGGCTCAGATATAGCTATGGGTGTGTAGTGTATATTGAGTTATATTGTTAATGTTTAAATAAAGTAACATTTACTTTGCATTTATATATTAAGTAACATTATTCAAACAATTACATGTACTTTTGTTTGTTATTTAATTGTATTCATTGAGCTTTAGTTTTATATTGCTTTAGTGGTTGTTTATGTTTATTTCAATATGTCTGACACCATAGGTTGTAATGTAAACTTTTTAACCAAAGATGAGTTGACTCATGAACTACAATTAAGAAACATAACTGTTAAACAACCATGTACTTGTGAAGATCTTAGAAAATACCTTAGGAAGGCACTTAAACTTTCCACAAGGGGTAGTTTATCCCCCTCAGTAAATATTGTTGTTGAAGCTGATAGTGAGATCATATTACTTTCACCTAAGGTTGATGAAATACTTAAAGGTTTTGATGCGGACTTAGTGTCTGACCAAACAAGGTCTAGGTTACTCGGTAGGTGTAACTATTTGCTTTTAAGGTTGTCGCGGATCTCTCCTTCTACTACAGAGAGTGACAGACTCAAAGGTTGTCTGGTCAAGGCCATGGCTGACTACCAGATTGTGTCTGACTCCTCTTCGGATTCTGAAGGTCAGTCTTGTGATAGAACTTTGCCTATTGTTGTCTGTAAATCTGAATCTAAGTTGAATTTGAATTCTTTAAATATCAAATTTAATGGCGATACTTGTGTTCGCTCTTTTTTAATACGCCTGGAGGAATTGAAATTGGCTAGAGACATCCCTGAAAAACTACTGTTCAATGGATTCTCGGAACTGGTTGAAGGCCCTGCACTACACTGGTTTAGAGCGAACCGATCACGTTTCTTTTCGTACCGTGCGTTAATTGATGCCTTACGTTCTGACTTTGACTTACCTGATTACGACTTTAAACTGCGTCATGAGATTTTAGCTAGAACACAAGCCAAAGACGAGACTGTGGTTGTGTATATGAGTATTATGCTTAGCATGATGTCTAGGTTGAGCTCCGAGCTCCCGGACGCCGAGAAGCTGGATATCTTACTTCGTAATATACGGCCTGAATATAGTCGAGGTTTAGGTTTAGTTGAGGTAACTTCCATTTCTCAATTACAATCTTTATGTAAGAAGTTAGAATTGATTAAAGTTAAAGCTGATGACTTCCGGGAACCTAATACGTCGAAGTCCTCTGCTTGCTCCTCTGATTTTTGTTCAAAACATAAACGTGGTTTTCCTTTTAATAAAATCAGTTCTGTACAGTCTAAACAAAATGATCAGAACTCTGTCTCCCTGGTACAAACCAACCAAACTGTAGTTAACAATAAGGCGAAGCCTTCTGCTTTATGTTTTAGATGTAATGGTAGTCATCTAACTCGCTTTTGTAATGTGTCTAGGTCTGTTGTTTGTTTCCGTTGTGGTAATCCTGGTGTCCGTACCACAGAATGTCAAAAGTGTACCCGGACAAAAAACTAGTGTGCCCTACCTCTTCGTCAAGGTGCGAGGAGGTCTACTTTAAACCGGACTATGATGATATTAGACCCTATTTAACTGTTAAAGTACTTGGTGTCAATGTAACTGGCCTACTTGACTGTGGTGCAGCTTGTTCTATTCTTGGTAATAATGCACACAAGGTATTTTTAAAATTTAACATTCCCTTGCTGGAATTTAGTTTACCTAAAGTTTTAAAAGTGGCTAGTGGTAAAGAATTTTTATGTAAATTTTACATGGACATTCCTATTGAATATAATAACAAGATCGAAATTATTACTTTCCATGTTCTGCCTGAGATTCAACTACCTGTTCATTTTGGTGTTAACTTTTGGAAATCATTTAATTTAGCTCCTGACATTTTAGCTTGTATTCCTGAGGCTAGCGTTCATTCTATCGGCGCCTCTTTGGCCTCAATTCAGGAGGAAGGTTTGAAAGGAGTAGGTTCTTTGTCACCTGAACAGAAATCTCAACTGTTGGAAGTTCAGGAACTATTTAAGTCAGTCGACACTGAACATGTTGGTTTGGGACGTACCTCTCTAATTGAACATGTGATTAATACTGGCGACGCGAAACCTATTAAGCAACGTTATTATCGTTTAAGTCCTGCGAAACTCGAATATCTAAACCAGGAGGTGGAACGTATGTTAGCTACTGGCGTTGTCGAAGCTTCTTCTTCCCCCTGGAATTCCCCTGTCACCATGGTGCCTAAGTCCAATGGCGACATGAGACTCTGTCTGGATAGTAGGAAACTTAATTCCGTTTCTAAATCTGACGCTTATCCACTTCCTTATATTGACTATATCCTTGATAATCTGCGAGACGCAAAGTTTTTATCTTCAATTGATTTGAGTGCTGCTTATCATCAGATTCCCTTGTCTCCTTCTTCCAAGGAGAAAACTGCATTTACGGTGCCTGGGAAAGGTCTTTTCCATTATAACGTTATGTGTTTTGGCCTCGTTGGTGCATCTGCTACCATGCAAAGGTTAATGGACCAACTTTTCTCCGCCCAATTTGACAATAAAGTTTTCTGTTATATTGATGACATCATTATATGTACCAACACCTTCGAGGAACATATCCGTATCCTTAATCAAGTTTTGGCTAAGCTTAAGTCTGCCAACTTGACGGTGAACATGAAGAAGTCTCTCTTTTGTCGTAGTGAGTTAAAATATCTCGGTTATGTTGTGGACTCTTTCGGTCTGCGGACGGATCCTGCTAAGGTTGAAGCTATCTCGAACTTCCCTCGTCCCACAGATGCCAAGCAGACGAAGCGGTTTTTAGGAATGGCAGGGTGGTACCGTCGTTTTATAAGGGACTTCTCCAAAGTTGCTCGCCCTCTTTCTAGGCTCACCAGTCAGAAGCAGAAATTCCTTTGGTCTCCGGAAGCTGAACATTCCTTCCTTAATTTAAAAACAGCTCTCATCTCTGCTCCTATCCTCAGGTGTCCTGATTTCAAAGAACCTTTCTATATACACGCCGATGCCTCCTCGTTTGCCATTGGTGCTGTCTTGACTCAGAAAATTAATGGGGTTGACCATCCCATAGCTTATTCCAGTCGCACTTTAACTGCGCCTGAATGCAACTATACGGCCACAGAGCGTGAGCTTTTGGCTGTGATCTTTGCTTTGGAACAATATCGCGCCTACGTCGAAGGTAGGAAGTGTTTTATCGTGACTGACCACGCATCTCTTTTGTGGTTCCATAAGCTTAAGAACCCAACCGGTCGTCTGAACCGTTGGGCCTGTCGCCTGAGTCAGTTCGAATTCGAGATTATCCACAGAAAAGGGAAAGAACATATTCTTCCGGACACTCTGTCGCGAATTCAGGTAGGATCCATCGAAATCGATCCCTCTCAGAGTTGCGACATTTGGTATAATAAGCTCTTCGAAGGCTGTACTAAGAGTCCTCGTTTGTTTCCGAATTTTAGGGTATCCGATAGTAAACTTTTCCGCCTTTCCAAGAATAAATACAACCTTACTTCTCAATTCGATTGGAAGATGGTCGTGCCGCTCGATCATCGAACGGAGATTTTAAAAAAGTACCACGATGATCCAACTGCTGGACACTTTGGTGTCGCCAAGACCCACAAACGAATTAGTGCGTTGTATTTCTGGCCTTCGCTTTACAAGGATGTCAAGTCATACGTCGATGCCTGTGAAACATGTCGTTGCTACAAGCCTGTTAATACTGCTCGTCCTGGTCTAATGGGTCAGCCTAGGCAAGTGACTCGTCCGTGGGAGGCCATCTCATGTGACATTCTCGGTCCCTTTCCTCCGTCTTACTCCCAGAACCAGTATCTGTTTGTAGTCTCTGATTATTTTAGTAAATATGTTTTGCTTTTTCCCTTACGCAAGGTGTCTGCTAAAGCAGTAGTTCGTTGTCTGACTAAACACGTTTTCCTCGTTCACGGTGTGTGTAAGATTTTGTACACAGACAACGGTCCTCAGTTTGTTTCGAAAGAATTTAGAGATGCTTTGACTGAGTACGGCGTTCCTCACATATTCTACAACCCGCGTTATCATCCACAGACGAACCAAACCGAAAGGGTAAATAGGGATATCGTTCGTGCGATTGCCTCCTACGTGCGTTCTGACCATAGGAAATGGGATCAGAACATTCCGGAGATACAATGCGCCCTGAATACCCACGTTCATGAAGGAACTAAGTTTACGGCCTTTTACCTTAACCACGGTAGGGAGATGATAGTTGACGGTTCGCTTTACAATGCTGACACTTCCTTAGAGCGCTCAGATGTGGTGGTGGAGTCTCAACCTTTTGTTACGGGAATCTCTAAGCTTAAAGAAGTTTTCACTAGTGTCAGGTCACATCTACTTAAGGCCCATGCTCAGGGAGCTAAACATTATAACTTAAGAAAGCGGCCACTTCAATATGAAGAGGGTCAAATTGTTTATAAAAAGTGTTTTCCTCTTTCTAACGCGGATAAACATTTTTCTGCTAAACTCTGCCCTAAATTTGAAAAATGTGTCATAGCTAAGAAGCGTTCTCCTTTGGTCTATACTCTTAAGTCCTTACAAGGAAAACCGTTGGGTGACTTCCACATTAAGGATATTATTAATCGTGGTGAAGATTGTGAATCCTAAAACAACATTCACCCCTTTTCTTTTTCGACGTCGCTTGGCTTCTTTTTATGTCTGCTAACTGCTAACCAACCTTTTTATTTTTCTTTATATACACGGTTTTGTTACAGGTCCTATACACCTGTCTTTATATTTTTTTTAGGCCCTGTACACCTGACCTGTTTACGAGTTTTTTTGCATGCCTAATTGGTGGTAGGACTCCGTGCCAAGTCCGACTGGGTGAGTACCACCGCCCTCTCGATATTAGAGTAGGGTAGCCAGCTCGTCTCTCGCACATTTACCTCTCATCACATCTCGAGTAGGTGCTCAGCTTGCCACTTTGGAGTTACTCCTGGGAGTGGGCAAGTCATCTTTATGTTTCGTTCATTTTGTTTACCTTTTTTGTGAACTTCCTCGTCGTAGTTCGCATCTTTTCTGTGTTGCGTTCTATATAGCGCCTTGTACACAGCTTACCTTATTTGTTTGTACTCCATGCGGTGCCCAGCCTGTGCCCCTGCGTTTTGTAATTCTTTAATTATTGCAAAACTTGCACGGTTGATTTCTGGTACTGTTATGTGGTCAGGCTTATTAGTTTAGTTTTTTTTAAGCCTTATTAATAAACCTAGGGAATGGTTTAGATACTTAGTTTATTTGAAACTAAGAATTTCATAGGAGTTGAAACTTAATTTTTATTTTTGTGATTTCCACATTGGTGTTGGGAACTTTTTGAGTTCATAGTTGCTTGGACATGGAATGTAGGGTGTCCAAGCCTTTTTTTGTTTTTGGTTTTGGTTGAATAATGTGTTTTTTGGTGTTAACGGTGAAACTTGAAATTTCTCATTTTCATTTTCTTTGGGTTAGTCTCTGCCTCTGATCCTTTTTGTTTGTTGATGTTGAGTCTTCTGATGCTGGGAAGCATAGCAAAATTTTTATTTCAAAATTTCTTTTCACAAATTTTGAAATAAAAATTTTCCCCAACTGGAAGGGTACTGTTACGTTGTTTTTTTTAAAGGGTAACTCCCTACTTCGTTGTCAGTGTCTTTTGACAATGACAGGCGACAGATCTCGCATACGTGTAGCCGCCATCCATTTTTGAAGGTTATTTTTCCTTTGGATGGGCGTTAGCAGACAAGCCTCGATATGTTTTCGTGAAATCTTTTTTACTTAACTTGTTATGTATGTGCATCGTTTCTTCAGGTGAGATTTGTACATGCAAGCCTATGATCAAGCGTTGATATTGTGTTTTGTTTATAGTTTCAATCTTTGACGGCGTCGCCGCACGGCCTTTGGCATGATTTCCATCTTTTAAACTCCCATCAAGCTTTATACCATGGAGATGGCTGGTAAGCATGCTCTTCAACGTTCATATTTCTTTTCAATATTATCGTCGTATGCGCTTTTACTGATGTTGTGCATCTAATTTGCTAGGTTAACTCGTGCTGCCTGCGTGTGACCTTTGGACTGGTCATATGAATTTAACTTATAACCCACAATGTGGTAAGCTTGCACTCTTTTTGTTTAATATACTGTGCCTACAGTGCAATTGCGTCATGCTAATAATGCTGTTTGGTTTCAGGGTTTTTTTTTTATTCTGGACTAGGTCTTTTTGGTATGCTTAGAATTTTACTTTGATGTTATGCAGCTCTCTTAAGCCTGCTATAAGTATCAAATTTCTCTGGTGAGTCCTACCTTTTGACTTACTTCCATGGAGCATCCACGCCTGCGGCTGCCTCCTCTTTGATAGTTTAACAACAGTTATTACTACCTTATAAGTAGCTTCTATTTAAACTACAAGTTTTGAGCAAGGTTAGGTACTACACCATTGTAATGTTGTATTAAGCAAATATAACCTTTTGACTTACTTTCATGGAGCACCCACACCTGTGGCTGTCTCCTCTTTAATAATTTATAATACTAGTTATTACTACCTTATAAGTAGCTCTTATGTAAACATACAATTTGAACAGGGTTAGGGACTACCCCATTGTATACTTAGTACGTAATTAATATAATTTCGCTGGATTTATAAACAATTTGTTGTATCATTTCTCTACTCCACCCATCGCTATAGCTTGTGTAGGGCAGGGATTGCTACTGGCGCCTCGTATAAATTATTTTGTAGCATTCCTTCCCAGCCTCTGAGCCAGCCTACTCGCGACCCAGTGCTTTCTGCTGAGCTAGACTTCAAAAAGGGTAAGGGGAGCCCCGGCGTTCATCTACTACCTAGCCAACACCCACTAGTGAAATTCAAAGTATAACATTCATTACAAAGCGAGTTCGAGATTCGGTCCGTACGCCAAGAAGGCAGGGAGGATCATGGGTTGGCGGTGGGATTGTCCCTATCTACTTCGGTGTCGACCGCCGAGCCGTGCGCACGTCTGTGTTTCGCTAAATTTGCAAAAACCCGACCAAGTTACGTGGTTCTTGTTTCTTGTATTAACTATCGGTCTCTCCTGCTTCCTTTCGGCCTGCCTGGAGGAGTGGCCCGCGGCCATTTTGCGGTGTGAGCGTGACGCAAGCCACCTTCCCAACTTGTGCGGTTTGTCTTTGCTTTTTCTCTTTCTTTTTTTTGTTTGTTTGTTTTCATCCGCGAATTTGACGCTCAGTGACAGTGACACTAAGTGAAGTGTAGTGCAACAGTGACAGTGTCACTTTTTGGATATACGGAAGTGTTCGATCGGTGTCGCCGCAGAAATTTTGACTTACAATTTTTTGTGTTTAATCTGAATGGGTCGGTGTTAGTGACCATCCTAAACCAGGTTTTAGATTAATTTAAGAATTATTTTTTTTCTTTTTGGACTTAGAAATTTTTTGTGAAAATTTTTTGACTTTTTTTTCCTGTTTTGTTTCTCAACTAAACTAATTGTCTTACCTGTGTGTGTCGGATGAGTGACACGGACGATGGTGGGGGTTACCCCCCCCCTCCGGTCTCCCGCCCCGGACCTATTCAAGCCACGATCGTCGTTGCGACGGTCGCCGCCCCCCGGACCTCGGGATGCCCCCCCGATTACCCGCCCCCTCGTTGACCGCTCCCCCTCCCCCTCTGCCTTCCCCGCGAAGGTCGCAACTGATGCGGCACGGCGGGCCTACCAAATGGTGATGGCGGAGCTATCACCAGACGCTTCCCCGCTGCCGCCACCGCCCACGCCTGCCACCCCCGCGACCCCCTTCCGTGTGCTCCTGACCTCACCCCCCTGGAGCCGGCGACTACAAAAAGAGTTTTTTAATACAGTTGCTCAAAAAGTGGCGTATTGCAGGGACGTATAGCGTTCGGGATGTGGGCTATTACACACGCGTGCTTTTTTTTTTCCTTTCCCGCACTCGTGCGTTCTCTTTCCAAACTGTCAAAATAATGTCTATTAAAAAGAAAAACCGGCCAAGTGCGAGTCGGACTCGCGCACCGAGGGTTCCGTACAAACCTGCAAAAACTACTTAA
This sequence comes from Emmelina monodactyla, assembly GCA_916618145.1. Classification (NCBI taxonomy): domain Eukaryota; kingdom Metazoa; phylum Arthropoda; class Insecta; order Lepidoptera; family Pterophoridae; genus Emmelina; species Emmelina monodactyla. The sequence continues at coordinate 9,341,307 of OU745315.1, read as the reverse complement.
AATTTTAAGCTTTTCGGAATTTTTCTGTTACCTGTGCTGTAAGCTATTGCTTCTTACCAAATTTCGAGATTATATGTCAACGGGAAGTGGTCTTTAGGTTTTAATTCCCGTGCGTGTAGTTGCGAGTTTCAAAATATGCGGTATCAATGGTTGTACTTTTGCGTTTTGCGATTTTGCGTTGACTTAGTTTTTTTTTTTTTTCACGGGTTAAAGGCAATTAGATCTAAGTATTTGATATGATTTTCAACTTGATAGCTCTACGCGTTCATGAGGAAAAAAGTAATAAGTTTATATTTATTAAAAAATATATATTTTGTAATGTAACAAAAAATTTAAGGTTTTCGGAATTTTTCCTTTATGTGTGCTATAAAACGTTGCTTCATGCCAAATTTCAAGATTCTAGGTCGACTGGAAGTACCCTTTAGGTTTTGATTCCCTTGCGAGTACTTGCGAGTTTCAAAATATGCAGCTTAAATTGCTGTTTCTTTTGATTGCGTTGACATAGAAGTTTGATTTTGTTACAGCTTAAAGGTATTATAGACCTGAGTATTTGGTATGAATTTCAATTTAATACCTCTACGCGTTTATGAGGAAATGGGTAGTAAGGTTAAAATTATTAAAAAAAATATATTATGTGATGTAACTAAAAATTTATGGTTTTCGTAATTTTTCCTTTATCTATGCTATAAGACGTTGCTTCGTACCAAATTTCAAGATTCTGAGTTCACGGGAAGCACCCTGTAGGTTTTGATTCCCTTGCAAGTGTCGAAAATTTGCGGCATAAACGGCTGTATCTTTTGATTGCGTTGGCTTAGAAGTTTGATTTTTTCACAGCTTCAAGGGACAGTAGACCTGAGTAATTGATATAAATTTCAGCTTCATACCTCCACGCGTTCCTGAGAAAAAGGGTCTTGACAGACGGACGGACGGACAACAAAGTGATCCTATAAGGGTTCCGTTTTTTTTCCTTTTGAGGTACGGAACCCTAAAAATTAACCAACCAAGAAGTTTTTACTAAAAAAAACAAAGAAGTTTTTATGATTCATGTTAATACTAACGTAGCGTAGGTATATTTCTAAAAAAAGCTACTAGTTTGTTTTGATATCAGATTTAATGATTTGATTTAATTAGTGTGGTTGGTTTCATTTCATTTTATCTCATTAAATTTCATTTTCATTTCATATCAAAAAAAAAATATACTGAAGACTTGGCTGTATGGGCATAGTAACCTTTGCCTACCAAATGGGTGAAGAAAAAATGGTGCCATTTTCAAAATGAGTTATTTCGACATTTACGATCCTAATTTTATATTTTACTAAATTGCTTTATTTTTTCGCAACTGTATTAAAAATAGTCGTTCAGTACACGTGCGAAACCGTCATTGCAACTCGTCCCGCCTGTCAACCCTCGCCTTCGGCTGTGCCTCGGCTCGGCTAGACATTTGTCGGGACTCGTTGTAATGACAGCCTTTCCACACTTGTATTGAAATATACTATTTAATACAGTTGCTCAAAAAGTGGCGTATTGCAGGGACGTATAGCGTTCGGGATGTGGGCTATTACACACGCGTGCTTTTTTTTTACCTTTCCCGCACTCGTGCGTTCTCTTTCCCAACTGTCAAAATAATGTCTATTAAAAAGAAAAAATTACCAACCATGAAGTTTTTACTAAAAAAAACAAAGAAGTTTTTATGATTCATGTTAATACTTACGTAGCGTATGTATATTTCTAAAAAAAGCTACTAGTTTGTATCAGATTTAATGATTTGATTGAATTAGCGTGGTTGGTTTCATTTCATTTTATTTCATTAAATTTTATTTTCATTTCATATCAATAAAAAAATTCTACTGAATTCTTCTTTTTTATTATACTATTACTCAGCTCCAAAACAGCATCTTCAGTCGATTTGTGACTGCGAAAACCAAATTGATTTTCAGACAGGATATTATGGTTGTTGAGATAGTTTACAAGTCTACTATTAATAATTTTTTCTAGGACTTTAGACATGCTGGTAAGAACTGAAATAGGCCTATAATTTTCGATTGCATTCTTATCGCCATCCTTGAAGATGGGATAAACTATCGCCTGCTTGAAAACATTAGGGAAAACACCTTGCGATAAGCAGCAGTTAAAGACATGTGTCAGTAAGGGTGCCAAGGTATTGCATGAGGCCTTCAGAAGCGTTGTTAATATTCCGTCATAGCCAACAGCACAATTGTGTTTTAAATTTATCACGATATTTTTTACCTCTTTGACATCGACGGGCAAAAATGAGAATGAATGAGGAAAATTGCGCATTTTGGAGGTAAGTCTCATTGCAGGTGGTTTCGGTGTGGGAAACGGAATTTTCGACGCTAAATCTTTACCGATACATGCAAAGTACCTGTTGGCGATGTTAACAGACTCTTTCGGCGTAGGACCGAGGTTAAGGATTTCAGAAGGTGAAGTTTGTTTTGAGTTGATATGACCGAGAGTTTTAATTAGGTTCCATGTTGCTTTTGGGTTGCTTCTTGCCTTCAAGAATTCGATTCGCTCAAATTCTGTCTTTACCTTTTTTAAAAGCTGATTACAAAAGTTGCGGTATCGGGTGAAAGTTAATTTTAAAATAACGTTATCCGGGTCTTTTTTATGTGAACACGCTAATTTGTCTCTGTGCCTTATACATCTCAGCAACCCAGGAGTGATCCAGGGTTTGAGAGTTCGTTTTTTGTTTGGAACTGTCACCAATAATGATGATATTACTGAAACTTTTTAGGTGAAATAGAGCACTGTCAAGGCTATTTATGAAGTTAGTAAGGTTCGAGTAGGAAGGTGACCGGTATACTGCGATAAGTGCTGTGTTTTTGACAATTTCGAGTAAAATAGAGTTTGCGTCAATCAATTGTAAACTGATAACTCTACAAGATAGAGTATTGCGTACAAACACAACCGTACCTTCATTCTGATTACTAAAGTTAGAGGAATAGGAACAATATCCCGGTAAAGATGGAAGATTTGGACACTTGCTCAACCAGCACTCAGATAGAACTATAATGTCAATTCCACACGATATTCGTTGTAGTAATATCTGGAAATCATTAAAGTTGCGGTTAATGCTCCGTATATTCTGATGTAAAATCTTTAGCGATTTTTTGTACTTCAGACAATGACTTGCTACACTCTCAGGGGAACAAGAGATCGCTGATCTGAGACAGAGACATGATCTATATCTTGAACAATATTCGCAAGATTATCCATTTAAATAAATATTACATAACAGGGCGCTATGTGCTTTGGTTCGAATAGTAAGAACTTTAAAGCTTATCAGTAGTAGAAACACAGAAGACCTTATGTACGAGGAGAGTGTGTGTGTGTGTGAGAGTGTGTTTAAGTGTGTGGCTCGTGTGTAAAATACAAATAGTGTGGAAATGTACATGAAGTAAATCAACAAATACTTAAAAATAATTGGCAGTAACAAGTAAGAAAAGAAAGATATTATTAAAACATAGGACGAATAGAATAGCAAAAAGTCTAGTCATTTCTGCTCATTATGGTTTTTGAGATCAGATTCCTTGTAAGAGTTCAACTTGGCATACTCTCTAGCCAAGAAAAATAACTTTTTATTCTTTGCCGAAAGATTTTCAGAGATGAAAATTGGTTTTGATGGTCCCTTAATTTTTAATGTCTCTGTTGTAAGTTTATTATTCCGCTTATTATTCAATCTGTACTTATTTACTATTTTCTCTTTGAGTAACACTGTAGTAAAATCTACGATGACGGTCTTTTGAAGTGGATCCTTAGTATTTAAGCGGAAGACGTCTTTAATTTCAGACTGTTGGATGTCAATGTTTATTGCTTTCCCAGTATTTATAACAGTATCGATAAGTGATGATTTTGTCTCCGACTTATTTATTGGTAGGTTTCTTATTTCAATACAGGTAGATCTGGCGCTTCGCTCAAAGCTTTCCAGTTTACCCTCCAGTATTGCAATGATCTCTAAATTGGTGACTCTGTCCGCTTCGAGTCGCTGAACTTGAGTTTGCAGCTTTGCGACAGTCTCGGAAACAAAGTCAATCGAACACCGAATTTCGTCAACAGCAGAAAATAATTTTTCATATTTTGTGTCTTGTTCTTCTTGAAAACAAAGAAACATTTGAGGCATTTCACACATAAAACTGTTTAGGTTTTCGTTTTCGCTGTCAAAACGCTTACGTTTGCTTCGAAGAGTCCTATTATTTGGGGTGCTAGCTTTGAAAGTATCGGTTTCGAAGTTGCTGTCCGCAATCAAACTAGGTTCAGACGAGCTATGTTGAAGTCGCGGTGTGCTGTACAGCGACGTTTGCCCTGCACATACTGGTGTTGATGGTTTAGAAACAGGCGGCGTACGTTTTAGGGGCATCTTCGTTGACTTTAGATCCGGAATGATATATATAAAAAATTCTCAAAATAGTAATTATCGGTATCAGTTAAAATGTAAGTTACGTTTTAAAAGTACCAGGATCAGATGACTAGGTAGATGGTAGCCGTAGCGGGGGTCGTGAGGCGGTGCTTGCAGCGCAGGTGAGCCAGTCAAGAAGCTGCGTACGCGCAGGCGACGTCAACAGCTGCAGCGGCCACTCAGGAGGATGCGCACGCGCAGGGCAGCGAAGTTAGTGTGGGGGCGGCGTCAGGGAACAAAGCGCAGGGGTGGAGCTTAATTTGCAATTGGTAGATGTGACAAATATGGCCGCTTGCGGTGGGATGCGTTGAACGGCTAGCAGACCAAACTCCTTACAGGTTATGCACTCCTATTTTTTCACTTTGATTATTTTCAGTTAAATCGATTTATTTAATTATAAAACAAAATAGCGCAGGTTAATAGACGTCTACTCAAAAGCGAGGTCCGAGGCGATGGGGAAGGGCGGCTATAACCCCGACTCTCAGGGTCAGCGAACTGAAGGGCCGGTCTCCCTTGGTATCTGTCGGGCCCTTGGATGGTAAAGATATCAACTTAGAAGAACTCCTGGCCGACATACACAGCCAGAACTTTTCCGACCTGAACGACTGGCCACTGGACCGCTTTAAAAAGGAGTGCAGACTGGCCTACCGCAAGGCAAGAGGCACCAGCAGAACATTAATGGTGCTGGCCTGCTCCCCTGCTTTCAGGAAACTTCTTATTAACAGGGAGCATCTATATATAGAATGGGAGGCTGTAAGAGCCGAAGACTTCACCAGGGCAATTTGCTGCCGGCGGTGTCAGCTATACGGCCACATTGCCACGTCGTGCAAGGCAACCGCGCCTACCTGCGGTCGCTGTGGAGGTGGCCACGATGAAGATAAATGTACCGCCGAGACGCAAAAATGTGGCATTTGCTGCAGATTTGGCCACAAGGACGCCACCACGCATACCACCGGTGCCGGGATTGTCCGGCGAGAATCCATGCAGAGCGCCGGATCATTGAGACTACGAACTACTCATAATGGCCAGCCAATCAACAATCACCGTCGGCCAGCTGAACTTGGCGGGAGCAGAACTTGCCACCATGGAGCTACCCCTGGTGGCTCGCGAACTGGGCCTAGACGTCATTGTGGTCCAGGAATATAGCCCTGGGTCCAGTTCCACTTCAACGACCGCACAACTCCCACTACTGCGATGCGGCGACAGTGCCAAGGCGGCCATCTATGTCAGTCGAAGAGACCTGGCCTGCTCCGTTCTACACCACCTGTCTAACACGCACACCCTTCAAAGAGGGTTTTGTCGCCGGACGACGAGACTTCCATTACGAGGCCGAAGAGGAGGACCGCCCGCGCCCTGCACACGACGTCACCCTCCCGCCCTCGACGCCCTACTGCCCTTCTTCAGGTGGAGACCCTTACGCCGGAGTTTCGGACTCCAGTATCTTCGGAGTCGGAGCTGGAGCCGGAGGCCACGGACATGGCCTCGGCAACCTGGAGACAGCTGCTGTCCAAACCAACAGTGCGGCCAGGAGCATCGCCATGGTGGCGTGGGGGTCAACCTCCAAACTGAACAAGGTGGACTTGGCCACGATCAATTCGCAGTTGGCCACCATCATGGAGATCGTGGGGCAGATGGCACTGTCCACACAGGACTCCAGGATGTCGGTGGCGGAGGAGCGAGCTAGGGGTCAACGGGAGACCGCCGCTAAAGAGAGGGAGAAACTTCGGGCTGAGCACGCAGAGTCCAAGAACAGAAGGTTAGTGAAGGCGGCATCTTCTTCTTCTGCTGCTGCCGCTTTGGTGGCTCCTGTTGCGGCAACATCATATGCCGCCAGGAGCCAAGCGTCTTCTGGTCCAGTGCTGGCGATCTACCCACAAGACGACAAAACTATTACCACGTCGGAGGCAACGAAGAGCCTCCTCAAGTCCTCCATTGCTCCCGCCAAAATCAACATCTGCGTCGAAAAGGTGACCCGAACTGCTGCAGATATGGAGCGACTAAGAGCAGCCATCCCCTCACAACTAAGAGCAAGCGACCTAAAAGGCCGATCCCCACTTGTGGCGATTGGTCCAGTGGAGGGCCGCGACATCGTACTCGAAGAACTCCTGGGGGATATCCACAAACAAAACTTCGCCGAGTGCGCGGACTGGCCCCTGGAGCGCCTCAAAAAGGAGTGCCGAATGGCGTTTAAGAAGGCCCGCGGCACTACCAGGACGCTGGTAGTCGTAGCTTGTACGCCCGCGCTTAGAAAGTTCCTGACAGATCGGGGACAGGTCTACATCGGCTGGGAAGTGGCCTACTTGGCGGACTTCACCACGGCCATTTGCTGCCGACGGTGCCAACTCTACGGTCACATCGCGGCTTCATGCAAGGCAACAACGCCAACCTGCGGCCAATGTGGTGGCGCTCATGAGGAGGACAAATGTGCGGCAAAGACCAGAAAATGCGGTACTTGCGCCAGATTCGGCCATAAAGACGCCACTACGCACACCACCGGTGCCCGAGACTGTCCGGCAAGGATTCACGCCGAGCGCCGTATAGTAGAGACCACTAACTATTCATAATGGCCAGCAAATTCACAATCACCGTCGGCCAGCTTAACTTGGCGGGAGCAGAACTTGCCACCATGGAGCTACCCCTGGTGGCTCGCGAACTGGGCCTAGACATCATTCTGGTCCAGGAATATTACCCTGGGTCCAGTTCCACTCCAATGACGCACAACTCCCACTACTCCGATGCGGCGACAGTGCCTAGGTGGCCATCTATGTCAGTCGAAGAGACCTGGCCTGCTCCGTTCTACGCCACCTGTCTAACACGCACTGTACGGTGTGTCATGTACTCAACGACAAGGACGGAGTATACCTGGTATCTGCATACTTTCAGTATGCCGACGATATAGATGTCCACCTCGAACATCTTGGCATGGTCCTCTGTTCCCTGAAAGGGAAGCGGGTCATCATTGGGGTAGACTCCAACGCGCATTCTCCGATGAGGTACTGTGAGAAGAAGCAGTACACTGGACGCAGACCGGATGTTACGCACCGTCGCGAATCGATGGAAGCGTTCATCCTGGCACATGGGCTCCCCTTGGCGAATGTTCAAGATGAACCCGCCACGTTCTCAACATCGAACGGATCGCCCAACATCGGACTGACGCTGACAAAAGGCATCCTGGTAACAGGATGGAGGGTGCGCCCCGACGTCATCACGAGCGACCATCGTCTCATTACATTTATGGTGGCAAGCAAGAAAGAAGCCGCTCCTGGCGCTGAGCTGTCGGAGGAACCGTTGCGCTTTCGAGATCGGGGTGTGTCCTGGGATTTCTTTGAGCGCTTGATACACGAGCGGGTGGGTCGAATGCAGTGGAACCGACCTGCTTCGGCAATCTGCTCCCAGTTCACCCATCTGGTGACTCATGCAGCGAAGGAGGCGCTAGGGTTGCGAAAGGTGGGTCGAGTCGAGCGGGGGTACGAGTGGTGGACACCGGTCCTAGACCGGCTACGCCGCGAGTGCTACCGTGCGCGTAGGGAATGGCAATCCTACCGTAGGGGTTCCACACGCTTAGGGCAAAGTATAGGGCTGCAATGGAGGAGGCGCAACTTTCGTATTTCAAATCGATTGCTGAATCCGGAAACCTGGACCCTTGGGGACAGGCCTACCGTGCCGCGAGTGGGAGGTTTCGGCCTCCCAGTAACGTAATTAACGGCGTCAAGTTAGCCGAAGGATATGCTGGCGAGGTCGGCGAAGCCATGCGAGGGCTGATGTGCGCTCTGTGTCCGGACGCCGACCAGTCTAAGGACTCCGAGTATCACCGGCTAGTCCGCATCACGGCAGCGCTTATTCCGTCAGGAGAAGATGCGTCTCCTCCGCCGGTCGGGACAATCGGAGACATAGTCAAGGCATTGCCGAACACTGCGCCGGGTATCGACGGGTTGAGTGCGCGCATCGTGCAGCACGTTTGGGCGGCTGCGTCAGTCGAGTTCGCCGAGTTGCTTAGCCGATGTGTTCGAGAGGGGTGCTTTCCGGATGTCTGGAAGGACGGTAGACAGATTGTCCTGCCGAAAGGCAACGGCAAGCAGCTTACCGACCCGAAAGCATACCGCCCCGTCACGCTGCTTCCGATCCTAGGTAAGGTTTTAGAAGGCGTAATGTTAAGGTGCGCCACGCAGATGACAATGGGTCTATCGGACTGCCAACACGGCTTCACACGAGGCCGGTCGACTGTGACCGCACTGAACACCATCATAAGTGCGGCGCGTGGGAGCTCGTCGAAGTATGTTCAGGCGATATTTTTGGATATCTCTGGAGCCTTTGACAACGCTTGGTGGCCCATGATCCTGCTGAAGGCGAAAAGGGGGGGTTGCCCGCCCAACATCTTTAGGATGTTGGCGAGCTACTTCGTCCGCCGCCGTATCGGCATGTTCGCGGGTGGCCAGGTGGTGTGGAAGGCGGCAACGATGGGTTGCCCGCAGGGATCGGTACTGGGACCAACTCTCTGGAACGTGCTTCTAGACGACTTGCTGAGACTTCCGCTACCTGAAGGGGTCCACCTGGTGGCCTACGCCGACGACGTGACGGTTCTGATTGAGGCCAACTCACGCGCAGGCATATAGGCGAAAGCCTCTACGACTCTCAGCCTCGTGAGTGACTGGGGGGTCCGCAACAGATTGGGTTTCTCCTCTGCAAAGTCGGCAACTATGACGGTCAGAGGGAAATTCCAAAGGCCACTGTCAGGTTTGGGGCGGTTTCCAGATTGGAGGATTGTGGATGGATGTCTTTCCAAGCGTATTCGTTCTAGCAACATCCTCTCGCAGGAGTTTGAGTGGAAAAGAGTTATTCCACTAGAGGGTAGAGAGATCATTCTTCAGAAATGTCATGACAATTCAACTGCTGCACATCTAGGTGTTTTTAAAACGTTGAAAAGGGTTTCTCGGTCTTATTAGTGGCCTTCTATGGTCAGGGACATTAAAAAGTATGTTAGAGGCTGTGAAGTATGTTTGGCGTATAAGAGTTCTAATCAGCGCTTGCCTGGCCTGATGCAGAACCCTAAGAAGGTGCAACGCCCCTTTCAAGTGATATCTACAGATCTTCTTGGTCCTTTTCCAAGGAGTAAGGATGGTTTTAAACACATTTTGGTTTTTTCAGATTATTTTACTAAATAAGTACACTTGTTTATTTCCTTTGAGGAATTCTTAGGCCTCTGCTGTTGTCAAGCAAATAGAAGAAAATGTTCTTCTGAAGTTTGGCAATTCACAGTGCATCATCATGGATAATGGACCTCAATATATTTCACGTGAAATGCAGCGTCTTAAAGAGCGATATAATATTCCTAATTTCTTTTATAATTGCAGGTTTACCCCTCAAAATAATCCGGCGGAGCAAGTAAACAGAGTGTTAGTTACTGCCATTTCTTCTTATGTTGGTAAAGATCATCGCACCTGGAGTCAGGAGCTTAGGAAGATTGAATTTGCCATCAATACGGCTGTCCATGAAGTTACTGGGCACAGTCCTTATTTCTTAAATCATGGTAGAGAGGCGGTTCTATTCGGAGATTGGTATCTTTATGCTTGATTTTGAAGATCGCTCTCGCTATTCCTCATTACAGGGTCATTTGAAACCCATTTTTCAGAAGGTTCAATTGCAGATTACTAAGTCTTATGAAAGAAATCGTACTTTTTATAATAAAACTCGCAGGCATGCCGGTTATCAGGTTGGGCAGGTGGTTTGGAAGAAAGAGTATCCACTTTCAGATGCCAGCAAGTATTTTGCACAGAAGCTCGCTCCAAAGTTCAAGAAGTGCATTGTCACGAGGAAGGTTTCTTCACTTGTTTACGAGCTAAGCGACTTCTCTACCAAGAAGATCTTAGGCACCTGGCACGTCAAGGATATTCTTAATTCGCAACCACTCTAATGTCGATAAGTTTCTTGGCTTTTCAGATTGTTTATCCTTGATTGATTTCTTTTTTTAGGGTTCCGTACCTCAAAAGGAAAAAAAACGGAACCCTTATAGGATCACTTTGTTGTCCGTCCGTCCGTCCGTCTGTCAAGACCCTTTTTCTCAGGAACGCCTGGAGGTATAAAGCTGAAATTCATATCAATTACTCAGGTCTACTGTCCCTTAAAGCTGTGAAAAAATCAAACTTCTAAGCCAACGCAATCAAAAGATACAGCCGTTTATGCCGCAAATTTTCGACACTTGCAAGGGAATCAAAACCTACAGGGTGCTTCCCGTGAACTCAGAATCTTGAAATTTGGTACGAAGCAACGTCTTATAGCATAGATGAAGGAAAAATTACGAAAACCATAAATTTTTAGTTACATCACATAATATATTTTTTTTTATAATTTTAACCTTACTACCCATTTCCTCATAAACGCGTAGAGGTATTAAATTGAAATTCATACCAAATACTCAGGTCTATAATACCTTTAAGCTGTAACAAAATCAAACTTCTATGTCAACGCAATCAAAAGAAACAGCAATTTAAGCTGCATATTTTGAAACTCGCAAGTACTCGCAAGGGAATCAAAACCTAAAGGGTACTTCCAGTCGACCTAGAATCTTGAAATTTGGCATGAAGCAACGTTTTATAGCACACATAAAGGAAAAATTCCGAAAACTTAAAATTTTTAGTTACATTAGAAAATATATATTTTTTAATAAATATAAACTTATTACTTTTTTCCTCATGAACGCGTAGAGCTATCAAGTTGAAAATCATATCAAATACTTAGATCTAATTGCCTTTAACCGGTGAAAAAAAAAAAAAAACTAAGTCAACGCAAAAACGCAAAACGCAAAAGTACAACCATTGATACCGCATATTTTGAAACTCGCAACTACACGCACGGGAATTAAAACCTAAAGACCACTTCCCGTTGACATATAATCTCGAAATTTGGTAAGAAGCAATAGCTTACAGCACAGGTAACAGAAAAATTCCGAAAAGCTTAAAATTTTAAGTAGTTTTTGCAGGTTTGTACGGAACCCTCGGTGCGCGAGTCCGACTCGCACTTGGCCGGTTTTTTTTTGTTTATTTTACTAAGAAGGTATTGTAACATGGTGTTACGATATTCTGCACTTATAATGGTAATTTTGACTGACAACGCCATCTAGGCCAATATCGTCGAACCCTCTGTTGGTTTTATCAATATGTCATCCTTAATATTATTTCTTTTTAGGAAGCTAGCTTGTTTCTTTTTTTTTTACTTTGTGCGCCATCTAGGTCCGACAAACAGAGGTTCTTCATCCTTTAAATGCGTTCAATCGAAGTGCAACTAACTTAAAATATCAACTTAAATAATATAAAAATAAGTTATTTTTTTACTGAAAGTCATCTTTAAGATTCTATGTTAAAAAATTATAAAATCGAAGGAAAATTAAAATACTGATTTATCTATCAATAAACTTTAAACTTTGCTCAGTGAATACAACTTGAACGCATCTAGAGGACGCCATGATTTTGAAGGGCAAGTCGGCCGACGAAGGTCATTTTTCTTTTTGGAGGAGTCAGTCATGGCTGCCTGAGACCGCTCCCGATTTACGTTTTTCTTTTTTTTTACAATTTTATTACAAATATATAATATACTAGTGGCCGCCCGCGACTCCGTTCGCGTGGAAGTCGATTTCCCGTGGGAATGAGAAGTTTTCCCGCGGTAAAAAGTACCCTATGTGTTATTTTGATGTATAACCTATATTACTGTAAAGTTTCATCAAAATCCATCCAGTAGTTGTTACGTGAAAGAGTAACAAACATCCATACATCCATCCATCCATCCATACATCCTCACAAACTTTCACATTTATAATATTAGTAGGATACAAGTTCATTAGAACAATGGTTTATTGACTGCAGCTTCGTATCCCTGATTTCAAAGTGCACACTGTATATTGTTTGTTTGGTAAGTATTCTCTGATGCTTGGTTGATGAGTTTTGGCTGGCGTCCATTTTCTGCAAGCTTTAATCTTCATAATTTCATTGTAGACATCTTCCTCTTTCCATGGCCTACAGATTGGCTTGAACCTCTTACACGCTGATTTTCTCCATTTTTTTGTCGACGAGATCGCTTCGTAATGGGTAAGTGCACGCATTCATATTGCCACATATTCTATTGAATCTTCGTTTGGTTTTATCTGATGACTTCTTAACTATTTGTTGAGTTCATTGGCAACTGATACTGTCCATTTAAACGCTGAACACGTCTGTCTGTCTTGTTTCACTTTTGCATCACAGCGGCTGTGCACATGCTTTGCTTGCTGTAACCTTTTTTTCTTGATGTGCATTTTAGGCTTGAATGCCCTGCTTGGAGTGGAGGACACTTACCTTGGAGCGGAGAGAAGTTTCCTTGGAATGGAATGCTACTGGAGGAGTTTTGCATAATTTTCTACTGACCTGCTCCGGCTGCAGCAGGTTTTCTTTAACAAACTCAGTCTCTTATTCTTAAACCTGGAAAATCCTGGTATTAATATTTTTCTTTGACTTTATTTATTTTATCTCATTGGTGGTGACACTCCTCGATTTAGGGTTTTAGATATTAAGCATTACCTTTAAGCGTAGGCAAGCTGGGTAGCTCCCAGGCCTTACTTTATTTTATGTTATCATCATCATCGTCTAGGGATATTTGGTATAAAGTTCTTAAACTCAAAAAATACTGACCAATTTTTTTTTTTTTTGAAGAAATTTTATTTTCTAAACCTTGTTGAACGATTCTAAATTTGAATTTGAAAAAATAAATTAAAAACAAAATGTTCACGCTGCATAATGGTAGTGAAGTCCGTTTGGGATGAAGGTTTCATTTACCCACAGTAACTTTTGTCATTTTTTTGTGCCAAATTTAAGTTTTATAGCAAGTTATCGGTAAATTTTCAATTTATGTTATTGTGTGCATTATGGAGCGGGGCTATTGAACGAGGAAAGAAATGTTAAGGGCAGTAGGCATGCTCCAAGCTGGGGCTACTCAACGGAATATTGCTGAGGAGATGGGAACAAGACAAAACGTGATATGAAGGTTATGGTCATGTTATCGTGCTACTCGTGAAATGGCTGAAAGACACCCAGGCGGGAAACACTTAACCACCCAACGACAAGACCGATATTTGCAAGTTGCCGCGAGAAGGCAACCAAATCTTACGGTTGGTTAAGAGGCTCCAGTCAGAGCACCAGTTGCTTGTGAGTGATGAAACTGTGAGGAGAAGGCTGCATGAAGCTGATCTTCATGCTCGCAGACCGCTTCGTACTCCAGCACTACGCCGAGAAAATCGTGGACGACGGCTAGAGTGGGTTCGTGAAAATTTGCTCTGGGAAGATAACCAGTGGTTCATATTGCTGTTTACCGATGGCACACGGTTCGGTTTCCATCCTGATACTCGTAGAGTACGTGTTTAGCGAGTTCCTGGTGGTAAGTGCCGTCTGCGAAACCCTCAGGAAGTCCTTCCATACCACGGCGGGACAATTTAGGTTTGGGCGAAAATTCGTGTTGGTGGAAGAACAGACCACATTTGGATCAGAAACACCATGTCAGCTGAAAAGTATTGTAACGAGGTGCTAAAACCAATAATCTACCCCGACCAACTGCAAATGGGCCAAGAATTCACGCTGATGAACGACTAAGCCCGTCCGCACACAGCGAGAGTGGTGACGAGCTGGTTGCAGGTGCACGACGTATCGGTCCTAGGCTGGCCCACTCAGTCGCCTGACCTAAACCCCATTAAATACGCGTAGGATATGCTCCAAAAAAGAGCTTTAAGGAACTTCGCTACAAACATTGCGACGAAAGAACATCTTTTTTTGCCACTTAGCCGGACCTGGGACAATATACCGCAGCCTGACTTGGATAACTTAATCCAAAGCATAAAAAACGTTGTAGGACCGTTTTTAACGTCATGGCTAACGTCATGACTACTGATTTTTCACAATACCGTTCAAAACTGAATAATTTCTGATTATTTTTTACTTTTCCTTGAGAAACACATTCATTGTTACTTTTACATTTTTTTCACTTTTTTCTTTATTTAAAAAAAAACACTTTTACGCAAAAAAAATGATTTATTTTATTTTGTTAATGTAGTCTTTATTAATTTATTGCCATAAGACTTAACTTTTTTTAAAGTTCTTCTTGGTTTCTTGACTTTTTCTAAAATAAGGACGATAATTTTTAGCAAATTTGAATCTAAAATATCATTTTAGTTATCAAGCTACCATAAAACAACAAAACATTAAACTTAATTTTGAATTATTCACTAAAAGGATTCATTTGAACTTCAAAAATGGGTTTTTTTATAAAAAATCTTAAATGGTGCATATCTCAGAAATTATAAATTTTCGGACATGGTATGATATGCCTTAATTGACTGCAAATAAGCTCTACTTGAACCTCTTAGAAGGAATGTATCGCATAACCAATCACCCTGTATAAAAACTGGCTTGAATCATGTGTCGACGGAGTCTTTCTGGGTGGTATCAAAAAAGTAACCCAACTAACCTAACCTATTGATGTTTCTAACCGGCTAAAACTAGGTGTAGCCGAACTTCGGGTATTAGCCGTAACATATATACAACACTGAGTATAATTATTTTAACATTAATTAAGGTACATTTCTCCTTTCTTTTGTGTTTAGGTTGTTGGTTAAACAAACAATATACTGGTCAATAGATAATTTCAAACTTTCATTTCTCTCTCCTTATTATAAGACAGCAAAGTAGGTTTACTTTCTTGTTTTCTTGGTTAAAAACAAGTGGCGCCCTCCGCTGTCATTGTTTGAGTTTCTGAACGCCCTAGGACTCATGCTAGCCATTTTAACACCTGGGCATAACAACTTAAGACGCACGAACGCAAGTTAGACCATGTAACAGAATTCTTGACAGACTCATTAACCTAAGTAACTTATTAAATATTGCTTATATACATTGTTTGTCTTTGGCTATACTTAACTTATTTCATATGTAAAAATAACTTATGTGACCTTAGGTCATTGACCTATAATTAAACAATATTTGTACGCTCTAACGAGCATAACATGTTGATTCATAAACCAATTACCTACTGTATCATGCTATGCTAAACACACATGTTATATACAAATGAATAGTCTTTGTCTTTGTCTATCTTTTTCTTTTATTTTCTATCTTTGTCATTATTATTCAATAAATTGTAAGGAGTTAGGGAGATGAGTGGGCGGGACGGTTCTCCGTTCCAACCACGCAGCTCACTGGCACGCTTACCGACCAGGGCGGCGCCGGAAGGTGAGAGATCGAAGCGGCCACTTTCCTCGCCTGGTTCAGCAATGAATGCTTAGATTCAGCATTTTCGCCGCATCGCAGAGACAGGGAACGACGATCTTTGGGGGTCGGCGTATTGCCTTGCGTGCGGCAAGTCTCGTCCTCCTTCTAACATTCTTCACGGCACCAAGTTATTAGAGGGTTTTACTTCTACCACAGGCGGCACCATGGAATCGTTACTACAGAGCCTTTATCCCGATGACAAACCGGACACAGACACAGCATACCACAGACAGGTGCGTATTGCTGGCGCTAGTTGTCCGCCTGAGAAGGACTGTTCCGACCCGGGTAGGGACACTATTGAACGTGTCATCAGGGATTTGCCCAACACGGCTCCGGGTCACGACGGACTGACAGCTAGAATTATCAGACATTAACGAATTGTGCCACATCTTTTGTGCGTGCGTTCGTGAGGGAGTCTTTCCAGATATCTGGAAGATAGGGAAACTTGTTCTCCTGCCAAAGGGAAATGACAAGCCTTTGTCTGACCCCAAGGCGTATAGACCTATTACTCTTTTGCCCATTCTGGGGAAAATTTTAGAGAGAATTATAATTTCTTGTGCTTCTTGTCTTCACAGCAACATATCCGAGTCGCAGCACGGTTTCACGCGTAACAAATCTACTGTTACGGCTTTAAACGCAATCACCGATAAAGTCAAGAACACGCGCGAAACGTACGTACAGTTGATATTCCTGGACATCTCTGGAGCTTTCGACAACGCCTGGTGGCCCATGATCTTAGTTAAAGCCAAGCAAGGTGGCTGTCCACCTAACATTTATCGTATTTTGGTCAGTTACTTTTGCAATAGACAAGTCTTGCTCATGACGGGTAGCCAGATAGCGTCCAAGGCCTCCACGATGGGATGCTCCCAGGGTTCTGTGTTGGGGCCGACTCTGTGGAACGTTCTACTCGACGACCTCCTCAAGTTGCCTATGCCGGATGGCGTGAGCATGGTGGCCTATGCAGACGATGTAACCATTGTGTTAGAAGCATCCTCTCGCGCGGTAATAGAACGTAGGGCGTCCTCCATCCTAGATTCGGTTTCTAGTTGGAGTGATCGCAACCGTTTGTCTTTCTTATCCCACAAGTCGCAGAGTATTACGATCAAGGGTCGTTTCAAACGACATCCTCTGATTCGAATGGACGGTGCTTCGATTACATGTGTCACGCAGGCCCGAATCCTTGGTGTGATTCTGGACGATGCGATGTCCTACGCGCAACATGTGGTACTTATCAGCGAGAAAGCTATGGGTTGTTTCGGGAAGGTGTCGCGGATTTCCGCCACTTCCTGGGGAGTCAGGTTCCGGGCCCTTAAGTTCCTTTACTTTGGGACTTATGTGGCTACTTTAGTGTACGCTGCTGCCGTATGGTACAATCGCTCATCCATTTTTGTTGTGAGAAGTGCGTTGCTTTAGAAGGTTTGTTGGTCTGCCCGGCGCTGAAGTTTCGGTCTGTACGCCAAGAAGGCAGGGAGGACCATGGGTTGGCGGTGGGATTGTCCCTATCTACAACCTACTTTGGTGTCGACCGTCGAACCGTGCACACGTCTCCGTTTCGCTCCGAAGTAAATATATTTTTATTGTGAAATAGTGTTTTTCTACGAGCAAGCGACCTAAAAGGCCGAGCCCCACTTGTGGCGATTGGTCCAGTGGAGGGGCGAGATGTCATCCTCGAAGAACTCCTGGGGGAAATTCACCAGCAAAACTTCGCCGAGTGCGCGGACTGGCCCCTGGAGCGCCTCAAGAAGGAGTGCCGAATGGCGTTCAAAAAAGCCCGTGGCACTAGCAGGACGTTAGTAGTTATTGCTTGCACGCCCGCCCTTAGAAAGTTCCTGATAGATCGGGATGCTCGATGCGATCGTTGTACGCGAAGTCGGACGCGTGTACTACCAAGATCTTGTCAGCTCGGCGAGTAACTTCAGACAGCTACGGGATTTCGCGCGACGATGGCACAAGATTAGGAGCGGCTTGGAGAGGGAACCGCAGACCATGGAGGACTTATAATGCTAGATGTTAGTAGCATGCGCATGGCGTCCACGGAGAACACCGAAGGCGTACATGTGCCGTTAAGCCCCAGAAAGGGGAGAGTAACGCAAGGGACAAGGAGAAAGGAAATAAATAACGTGTAGGGAGGTAACTCCCGCGATTCAGCTCGTATAACCACGACAGGTTGATAGGGCCATGGGAAGGTGGTGGGATTGTCCCTATCTACTATCTATTTCTTTCTTTCTTTCTTTTTTTTTCTCTCCGGACTTCTAAGTACACGGAAAATTTCTAAGTACACGAACTACTGCGAACCGATCACCCAGCCCCTATAAATACGGAAGTGCACGATCGGTGTCGCCGCAAAAAATTTCGCTAACAAATTTAGTGTTTTATCTGTTAGGGACGGTGTAAGTGACCATCCTCAACTAGGTTTTAGGTTAGTGTAGGAAAAATTTTTCACCCTGGACTTAGAAAAATTCGGTGAAAACATTAAAAAAAAAACCGGGGCGATAAAGAGCCCACGAGAATGAGCAAATCCGATGACAGTGAGGGCTAACCCTCTCTCCAACCCCTCCTCTCTGCAGCATTTAGACCGCGATCTTCACTCAGGAGAATACCGCCCCCCCCCTCATGAAACAGTCCAGACTCCATTGGAACCATCTCCGCCACACGATATGGCAGCTCAGGCTGCTCGACAGGCATACCAAATGGTGATGGAGAGTATGTCTCCAGACCGCTCACCATTACCCCCACCACCGTTATTAGGGCTGCCACCGACTCCTTCATCAACGTGCTCCCCTCCATCCGGCTTGCCGCCTATGGAGCCGACGAAGAGACTGCTCTCGCCTGACGACAACACTACAACTAGCGTTCCAAAGCGCCATGCTGCTAGACAGCTGCAAGTCGCCACTCCTGGGTTTGACCGCCTACGGGGAAAGAACTCTTCTGCCTCATCTCAAAATACTCCGACTAACTACTTGCCACTAACGTCAGAAACGGAGACCGAGGAGGTTTCGGACATGGCCAAAGCCAGTCTCAGGCAGCTTTCGAGTTTAGCCCACGCTGCTGCCAGGACCATCGCTACAGTTGCCGGAGCCCACACCTCCAAGCTAAATAAGACCGATCTTGCCACCATTAATGGACAGCTCTCTACAATCATGGAAGTCGTGAACCACATGGCCTTTGCCTCCGAAGAGCAACGCTGCTTACTACGTATGGAACGCCTTAGGGCAGAGAATGAAGAAGCGAGGGCCCTACAAGCTGAAGAAACAATCAAGCAGCTGTCCTCTACCATTAGCCAGGGGGAGAGACATTCCCCGCCTTCCTACGCCACTACGCTAAGACTACCTGCGGGCCGAACCAACAACAAAATAGCCATCAGCGCAAATGGCAGAGGCGGCTCTGTTGCTTTCTTCCCCACAGAGGACCAAAAGGACAACCTAAAATCGGCAAACGACACCAAGGCTCTCTTAATGAGCGCTATCGACCCGGTAGCCTTGAATGTGCAGGTCAAGAGCGTCAGACGCACTGGCGGAGCCGATGTACTCATCCACACTGCAAACAAAACCCAAGCTGATCGACTAAAGGGTGCTGCCCCACCATCACTGAGAGCATCCGAAGTCAAGCTGCGCCGTCCACTTGTCGCCTTCCTCAATTTCGTGGGTAACCCCACGTTTGAAGAAACGCTGATTAAACTTGAAAAACAAAACCTAGAAGGTACCGAGTGGTCCGGGTCAAACCTTCAGGCCTCGATCAAAAGGATCTCGCCTAGGTGGCAACCGTACCACACTGGCATTCGAATGTTCTCCCAAACTAAGAGAATATCTTACTTCCAAAAGATCGGTGTACCTGGACTGGGAGGTGGTACAAGTAAATGACTATGTCGAAGCTACCTGCTGCAAGAAATGTCTCTACGGTCACCCAGAGAAATTCTGCCGGCAGGAGGAGCCATCATGCGGCGAATGTGCGGAAATGGGCCACCGCGCAGCGGACTGCACCAAGACCGACACTCGTTGTGCCACATGCCACAAATTCGGGAAGAAAGAAGCGGCGTCCCACTACACGGCTTCCAGCGACTGCCCAGCGCGCAAACACGCCGAGGCTAGGAATACAAATATCACCGACTATGGCCTATAATAGTATCATAAGGATTGGGCAGCAAAACCTCAATGGCAGCGATTTGGCGACTAAAGAGCTTCCGCTGACTGCTGGAGAGGAGCACCTCCAGATCGTCCTGTTGCAAGAGCCATATCCAACCGATTTTGTGGTCCCAAAAGGCCGCGGGCAGCAGGCTGCAATCTTCGTACCTGACGGCCAGTTTGCTGTGGCCATCATGCCTACAATAAACAGCTCCCACATCATCCTAACGTATGTCGAACCGGCAAACCTTATACTAATCTCGGTATACTGCCAATACAGCTGGCCTATCGACCCATTCCTGTACGAGTTAGACTCCATACTAGGGAAGCACAGGGGCCACGACACAATAATCTGCATGGACAGTAACACCCACTCGCCGCTGTGGCACAGTGATGAACGGCACTACTCTGGGCGCGGTGCGTAGGCCGAACTACGACGTCGGAAACTTGAAGCCTTCATCCACTTTCACGAGCTTAACATCATCAACTCCCCCGGGCAACCATACACCTTCTCCGGCCCCCACGGTGAGTCTAACATCGACCTAACGCTCGCATCTCAAGGCTGCTACATAACTAACTGGCAAGTTCATGATGCCAACTCGACCAGTGACCACAGACTAATCACGTTTGAGTACCACACCAAGACTCGCAGCAGGGACATGTCGGTGAGACAACCTAAACAGAACGAGGGACCGTTGCGGTTTCGGGATCGTGATGTGCACTGGGGGTGAGGGGTTTGAGGCCCTGGTGAGTGAGAGGATGGGTGGCTTGAGGACGAATGGAACTGCATCGCAAATCGCCTTGCAGCTCACTAACATCATCATAGGTGCGGCTCTGATGACCCTAGGTAGGAAGAATGAAAGACGTATGAATGGCTATGAATGGCGGACGCCTGATCTCGAAAAACTTCGCCTGTTGCAGGGAGCTGTCAGGCGAAGGTGGCAACTAGCAAAAAAGACGGGCGCGTTGACAACAGCCTCACTCAAATCCAACTTGCCTCACTTAAATACACATGCCTCGTCATCGTATTAGTGACGCAAACTCGGAGGGTTCTCTTTCGACTGAGCCTTTCCTGTGGAAAGGGGTGGGGCCATCGCGACTAACCATGGCCGAACCCTTGTGGCGGGTTTGCAGCCCGTCACATTTGGGATAATTTACGCAACAGACAAGAATACGAAAAATCGGAATCCTCGTCCCTCTGGCCTCCCACTGGAGCTAGAGGTCGCGAAAATTTCCCGTTCAGACGCTCAAGTCGTGGTTCAAACGGACTCTGGCTCGTCGCCTGCTCGAACGTGCCAAGTGTGTGGCCGGTCCTTTAGGACCAAGATCGGGTTGGATGTGCACATGCGGCGCGCCCACCCAGTGGAAGCAAATGTGCTGTCCGCTCCGCCCAAGGAGACGAAGCGACGATGGCGAGATGAGGAGCTGGCTATTCTGGCTAAGACCGAGGCTGGCCTTGCTCCCGGTTGTGGATCACACATCAATCAAGACCTATTCAATGCCCTCCCCGGGTTCGGAAGGACACTTGAAGCAATAAAGGGGGTTAGAAGAAAGGACTCTTACAAAGCTCTAGTCAGCCAGTATCGGAGCGAACTGGCACTAACCACTCAAAGCGTGAACATGCACACGCAAGACACAATTATTGAAGATGTGTGTGAAGCGCCGGAGCAGGTCGTCGAGGCTGGGCCGGATCTCCCGCTCTTAATCGAAGCCGTTGACGCTCCTCCTAATCTGGAGTCAGTCGTATTCTGGGGATAGAATTGTCGCGGAACTTCTAGCAAGGGTCGCGGCGAGGAAACAACCGGGAGACTCTAGACGGCGGCGCTTAAGGCGCAGCAAAACCAATGTTATTAGCAAGACTCCGCTCAACTTAAGAGCTCAGCGCAGAAGAGAGTATGCAAGGGTTCAGGAACTCTATCGTAAAAATCCTAGCCGGAGAACGAACCACGGTATTCAGGATATGGACTCCTTCTGGCGCCCTATACTGGAAACAGTTGAGGAAGTCTCCGGACCGACTCCCAAAGCCCTGGAAGCTCAAAAACTACAGGTAGCGGAGGGTAGCCCCGTCGACTTTTCCGAGCTGTGGAAGCCCATAACCGAAGATGAGGCTAAAGCATCCCGTGTAGACTGAAGGTCAGCACCCGGTCCAGATGGCGTCCGCGCTGAGGACTGGAGAGAGGTCCTGAATGCCAGCAAGTCAGAAATCTTTAACCATTGGATGAGAACTGGTGTGCCGGAACAATTTAAGCAATGTCGAAGGATTTTTGTGCCTAAAACAGATGAACCTGTGGGGCCGGGGGAGTATCGGCCGATAACTATCGCGTCGGTGCCTCTTCGGCATTTACATTCCATCCTTGCACGAAGATTGGACCGTTGCTGTCCACCTGATGCACGATAACGCGGATTCGTTCGCGCCGACGGCACTCTCGAGAATTCGGCAGTGCTGGACGCAGTGCTAGGGGACTGCAGGAAGAAGTTGCGTGAATGCCATGTGGCGGTCCTTGATTTCTCGAAGGCGTTTGACACAGTGTCGCATGCGGCGCATTTTATATTGAGTCATTGCCAAAGTTTAACAGTTTGTATTCTATTGCTGTATCGAAAGTCATCAATAGGAAAGCTATGTATCTTTGTATCCTTTAATCATGTGAATTGCTAGATTTCTGTGAGTAATGTAATAGCAGGTTTTATAATGTTCCCCTGTATTTCAATTGTGATAATGGCAGTGTGGAGTTTGTTCACCGGTTTCTTCTCACACAATATGTCAGACAGATCGTACCTGTCTTTATGAATCCGGTTTTTGTAGATATGCGAGAAGGTCCGTTAAGAATTCAGGGTCGTTGGTAACAAATAACGAGTCCGATATAAAGTTAATAATTATATTCACGAACACAACACACATAAGAAATAAATGTCAATAGAAGGAGTGAAAGAGTAACAGCAAAGAAACAAAAAGATAAAGTTCAACAGGTACGTTAGCGAAAGATATTGCGCGTAAGCTAGCGGTATAGTGGTGCTCAGACTCTCGCCTGCGAAGCCCGTGTCGCTCGCCACTATAGGAACACAACAAAAACAAAAAAGCAGATAAACTAGTAATAATATTTGAAGATTTGGACCTGATTTATACACCTTTTTCATAATGGACTGTCATCTCAGTAATTTGATTGAATGAAACCAGAAGAAATATCAGCCAAAGAAAAACATGTCTTATTTGGCTGATATTTCTTGCAGATTTTATCAGAAAAGTTATTACACGACGCGTTAGACTCGGGCATGACATTAAAACTGCTTCATTGGTCCTTTAACTTTGAACATTTGGATCTGACTTTATACCCACTTACATGAAACAGTAGATTTTCGCAGAGCATTTTGATATAAAAAAACTGACATCTTAGTCTGGCTGATATTTCTTATGGTCGGATGCAGATTTTAACAAGAATGGTCTCAATCATAAGATAAATAAATAAAAACGATGCTTGAGACTCAGGCACACAACAAATACAAAAAAGCAACTGAAGTAGTTATTAATGTTTGAAGATTTGGACCTGACCGGCTTTACCTGGCTGCCATTTAATTTAGTTTTATGCAGATTTAAACAGAAACGCTGTCAATCAAAGCGTTGGATTCAAGAGATGAATCAATACACAGAAACAAAAACGTCCTGAACGACCTGATTTATACACCTTTTTCATAATGGACTGTCATCTCAGTAATTTGATTGAATGAAACCAGAAGAAATATCAGCCAAAGAAAAACACGTCTTATTTGGCTGATATTTCTTGCAGATTTTATCAGAAAAGTTATTACACGACGCGTTAGACTCGGGCATGACTTTTAAACTGCTTAATTTGTCCTTAAACTTTGAACATTTGGACCTGACTTTATACCCCTTACATTAAACAGTAGATTTTCGAAGAGCAATCTATACATATAATAAAGCTGAAGAGGATGGAAAGTCTGTACATAAAAGATATTCGAAAAAAAAATTATTGGGGATACTTAAAATTGATAACAGAACACGTTCCAATAGTTTTTAGAATTTTTGTCTGTTTATCTGTTTGTCTGTTTATCTGTTTATTTGGCTGAGCATCACGCGAAAACGGCTCGACGGATTTTGATGAAACTTTTACTATTATGTAGAGAAAATTATGGACCAGGTTATAGGGTAAAAAAATCAACCCCTAAAAGGTTGGCAAAAACTTGAAATACGATTGCACGTGAATTTCATAGGGGTGCGTGGTAGTATGATGTGCAAACTACACTGAAACCGAGATTTAAAAAAGGACCAACATAATTATAATATTAACCTATCTAATATCTTATCTAATCTAATAATAATATAAATTCTATAATTTTCTTAGATAAATAATGATAATACACACAAACATCCAAAAAACCATAACAATATTACGAAAAATGAAAGGAATAAAACATCTGCATTCCTTCCGTCCTTCTTGCTTCCATCTTGCTTCATCTCCATCCATTGCGCATGCGTAGACATTTTTTTTTTTATTAAATTAAGGCATTGACATCTGGGTCATCAGCCTAAACATGTTTCTCATTTCTTATTCTTTCTTTATTTTCTTGTACATTTTCATATTGAACAGTGTTGGATACGAGATTTTCCTATCTATAATCCACCCACAGTAACACGATAGTAATGAAACTGCAGATTGTTGTGACTTCTTCAATCACTGTACACTTTCACAGGTGTTTGCTACTCATTACACTATCACTAATGTGAATCAAACCCCGAAATATACATAAATTTAAAATTTAACAACAAGCACAACATCACTTGACGAACTCCCGCCAAAAAGCCCCGTGCGTAGACAAAGTTATTTCGTTATAGGCTAAACCAACATACCTACCTATTTTGATTTTTAAAATAATTATCGTGACGAATCTTTTAGATATGGAACGTAATTTTGAACTTAAGACAAGGCTGTATGGAACCTTGCCTGTTCAGTATAGCTTGGCATGAAAGTGCAGATATTAAATAAAGTGAAACTAATTTTTTCTTCATATCGCAATGCCATCGCAGCTAGTGTCAAACGTCATTCAAACTGCCATAATAAGAAAAGTTTTCGAAAGTAGGTATTTATTGTTTTCCGATAAAATATTCGTTGTTTGGTAAAATTCGCAGCCAATATGTGTCAACACTTTTTTACAGTTGACCGCGACTGAAAAACAGCGTCTATCTCTGTAAAGTGATAGATATATATTCTGAGGCGTGACCTATTCATTGTTGTGTTGCATTGCACATTGAAATGTAATTCCTTACATACTCTGTTTTTTTCTCCCTATCTACTTTTGATATAATTATTATTACGTAAGTACCACAGACCAAAGAAAAACCACGCGCGCCAGCTGCGCCGCACTTGACAGCTCTGTGGTAAGTACCTATTGTATTTTAGTGTGTAAGGTGCCACAATTACTTGAATAGGCTTATTTTCTTCTTCTAAGTTGGCGAAACGAAGTTCGCGGGCACCAGCTAGTTTGAAATAAAAATCTGAAATCTTAGTCTGGCTGTATGCTCCAATTGTACATCTTGCCGCGTCGGCGTTTCCGTGAGCGTTGCGATTTATTTTTAATTAGTACGTTCGAGAGTATCAAGTCGATCGCGCGTGCTCACACCAATTAGCCATTTATCACGAATTATTATCATTTTATATCAAGTTAATAAATACGTAAACTTGGTATACTCGAGTATAATTTCATATCAAGTTATCAAGTAGCATATATCAGATAAAGTGTGTAGAGTCTATCAAGGACCCTACATCTTTTTTGGTCCTTCGAGCAGTGAACATTTCGCGAGTGCGCACTATCAAGACTGTGTATCGTAAAGTGTGATTTACCACGAACTTTGGACATTTCGCTGTGTATCAGGATTACAGTGATTTGGAGTATAAGGACGTATCAAGGCAGTCCGAGAGAGCAATCAAGGCTCACTCAACACTTCTTACATTATTAAGGATATAATATATCCTAATACAAGATACAAGACAAAATCTTGGTCACATGACATGTAGGAATGTCCACTAACAAAAAATTTATGATCAATCTTAAAAATTGCTTGAAAGTCACTAGAGCTGGACACAATAAATTGACAGAAAAGAGCCATTTTAAGGGTTAGGCAACTTTTACACTCTAGTTGAATGAAGTAATTAGTTATGCAAAAACATTTTAAGTGGTGCCATCTATTATGTACGTGGGAAACTATGGATAGGCCATTTTTAGACTGTAGAAATATGAATTTCGAATTTGTTCATGCATATAACTTAGAAATAAGCAAAATGTTGGTTAGGCCATTTCTGCGCTAACGGCCTCATATCAAGTAAGGTCTTTCCTATTTTTCTGGTCATCAAGCAAGGATGGAGGATTTATTAGCAAATCAGCAGCAGTTGGTTGGAGCCATCGAACAGTTATACTCCAACTTTAGGAAGGATGGACCGGAACGCAAAACCGGTGACTACATTAGGCGAAAAATTGAAACCCTGGATCAGTACTGGCAGGAGTTTCAAAATAATCATATGAAAATATGTGGGTATGGTATAAGGTCAAATGATTGCTTTAATCTCAAGCAATTAGAACAAACTAAAGAGCGCTACGAGCTAATCTCTTTACTAAGACAATACACAACAACTCTGCGCTATCAAATGCGCAGAAAATGCAGTTTCTAAAAGGTAAACTGCGAGGTGAAGCAGAGAGACTAGTGCAGCATCTTCCGATCAGCTCTGACAATTACATCACATGCTGGGAGATACTCAACAATAGGTATAACAATAAGAAGCTTATTTTTACATCTCATATTAATATACTGATGAATACGCCAGTGGCACAACAATCATCATTTGGACATATCAAGAGGGTCCACGATACGTCACTGGAATCGCTCAATGCTATCAAGAACTTGGGCGTTGATATAAGTACTTGGGATCCCTTACTTGTTCATATTCTCAGTCAAAAATTAGATCCCGACACCCACAATGAATATGTGTCGTCGCTTAAGCATCCTAGAGAATTACCATTGTTAAAGGATTTTTTGGATTTCCTAGAAAGCAAGTTTACAGCCCTAGAAACTTCCCGTAAGAAACAAGAAAATCCGACGGCAAAGTTACATTATAATTATAATCAAGTATCAAATAATTATAATAATTCGATGCACAAAAAACCTACACATTTTAAACAAACATATGCATCCAGTAACACGATTTCGCAAACTACCTATGTACAAAATTGCAAGTTTAGTAAATATTGTTATTTGTGAAATAATAATGAACATCGGTTATATTATTGCGCAAAGTTTCTAGAAATGCCACCATACCTAAAGTGCAAATTTATAACAGAAAAAGGTTTGTGCCAAAACTGTCTTTATAGTCATCACGGCAAAATATGTTTTTCTGAAACCCGATGCAGCGAATGTTATGAAAAACATAATTCTATTTTACATGACGCGTTTAGTATAAAACTTCATGAATCGTCAAAAGATGCACGCGCTGCCTACAACAGCAATTTAAAACAGAATCAAAACCTAAACACGCACGTGTCACTGCAGGGTCAATCACCTGAAATTTTACTAGCAACAGCCCTTATCCAGGTGCAGGCTTACGATGGATCTTATCACAGCATCCGAACTCTTCTCGACCAAGGCTCTCAAACATCTTTAATATCAGAAATAGCGGCACAACTTTTGGGGCTGCCGAAAAGAAGGTGCCGTGGAGTTATATCAGGGATTGGAGACAAGGAGAGTAATTGTAAAGGAGTTATCACTCCCAAATGTCAGTCTTATCACGAGTACTTTTGTTTCGAGACTGATGCATTTATCATGAAAACTTTATTAAAAAATTTACCTAGCAATAGTTTTGCGAAGCCTGTGTGGCCCCTATTGGATACCATTCCACTAGCGGACCCGAACTTCAACATTCAAAGCCCAGTAGATTTGTTACTTGGAGCCGATATTTATAGCAATATTTTATTTGATGGAATTTATAAAGCGGGACCCAGTTTACCTATCGCACAAAAAGCTTAGGTTGGATTTTGAGCGGCAATGAAGAGCGCATATTTCAATGCAACGTGACTTTGAATAACACCGATGAAATACAGCAATTTTGGCATATTGAGGACATTTCTGAGGAGTCACCGATTTCGGCAGAACATCAGCAGGGTGATCAAATTTTATAAGAATACTACGATTCGCCGTTCAGATGGAAGGTATGAAGTTCGTTTACCATTAAAGTCAAACATAGATCAAGAAATAGGACTATCTAGAAATAAAGCTATCGCACAATTTAAGCAGCTAGAAAGAAAATTTTATAAAGATCAAAACATTGCAAGGGAGTACAAACTTTTTATTAATGAATATTTATTATTAAATCGTATGACACCGAGTGAAGGCCATTCAACACCTACTACAGTATATTATTTGCCAAACCATTGCGTTTTACGAGACGAATCAACTACTACAAAGCTGCGTGTAGTATTCAATGCATCGGTTAAAACATCATCAGGACAAAGCTTAAACGAATTAATGGAAAGGGGCCCAAATTTACAGCAAGATCTTCAGAGTCTCATTATCAAGTGGAGACAATACAAGTATGGATTCACTGCAGACACAGAAAAAATGTTTAGGCAAGTATGGTTAAATCAAGACGACCAGAGGTATCAAAAAATAGTATGGAGGGAGTCGCTGCTAGATATATTGCAGGAATTTCAGTTAACAACAGTGACGTATGGCACCAAGGCCGCACCATTTCTCGCCATGATGACCCTTCGTCAGTTGGCAAGCGATGAAAAGGTAAATTATCAAGAGAGTTTAGCTCCCAAAGTAATTGAAACAGCATTTTTATGGATGATCTTGTGCATGGGTGCCATTCTATAGAATCAGCTAAGCAACTTATTCAAGATTTAAAAAATATTTTGAAATCAAAAGGTTTTAATTTAAGAAAATGGAACTGCAACGATCAAAAATTGCTTCAATTTATTGACGAGAAACAAGAAACAAAAAAAAAATGAAAAAATTAGAGAAAATTATGGACCAGGTTATAGGGTAAAAAAACAACCCCTAAAAGGGGGGGTTGGCAAAACTTGAAATACGTTTGCACGTGAATTTCATAGGGGTGCGTGGTAGTATGATGTGCAAACTACACTGAAACCGAGATTTGAAAAAGTACCAAATAATTATAATATTAATCTATCGCGCATACCGAGTGATAAATGTGTACGAAAATTCTTCATCTCGTTGGAGATATTAACACTACCCTGTCTATTAATACTCCAGATTGGTGTTTATGCCCACCAAAACTTGGCTAAGTATGCGCGTAGGGGCGACCACGGTCACGGCTTACGCAATCCAAATCACTTGGATTGTGTCAGTCACCGGTTGGAAAAAGCCTCGCGTACAATACATGCGATGGCCCCACAAGTTTACAATCTCCTTCCTCAACATGTTAAAACTGCCACTAATGAACAATCTTTTAAGGTTTTGCTTAAAACATGGCTTCTCGGACAGTCGTTCTACAGCTACAACGAATTTTTGTCAGTTAGTAATTAAGCAACTGTTTTAAAGACATAAATTTGTATTTTGACATTGATTTTTATTATTTTTATGACTAAAAACCCATGACCTAATTTAATATTTATATTATATTATTATTTGAAATAAGACGGACCGTTTGCATTGCCTGCCTGCCTTATTTAACATTTAAATATACAATTAAATGTTTCTGCCTGTGAAAACTGTAAACTATGATGTTTGTTTAAAACATAGTTGCAGATTCAAGGAACTTCACAATTAACTGTAATCAGACATCATAAAATAAAAGGCCTTTTACAAATCCATAGCAATGTTGCAGCTCTGCTACTTATCACTTTTCATAAGGAATCTTATAATGTTTAAAATGATTAAATCTTACAAGTATAGGTAATTGATAACAACAGTAGTATCATTATGTACCCAACGCTGCTAGAATTAAAAAGCGGCTGTCCTAAATTGAATCCATTTAGTTAGATAGCAGTAGATACACCTGTTATACTAACTTATACGTGATAGGAGGGAGGTATTTTAATCCATTTCATCACCTAAAACTGCAAACTTATCTTCGACCTATAACAATATTATAAACTCCGCTGGGCCACACAGTCGACTAGGCGTTGACTGATCATATTTTTATAACTTTATCTCAAAGAGTTAGAGAGAGCAAGTGCGTCTTAGATCCGATGCAATCATATCGTCGTTGCATGTCATGGCACATCGCATTAACTAAATGGCCGTTGAAGCACGGGCTGGGCAGCCAGTCAGAGCCTAAATCATGAAAATATTTTTTCTTCCAATATTGTGTTACAGATTCTAGCAAAAAAGAAACAAATGTTGTTGCCATTTTTATTAAGTATCTTTTTATAAATAAAGTAAATCTTAAACTAATATTCCTGTTAACACATCTAGACTTCCCTGATTCACATCAATACAATTGCATGTTGTGATATAGGCGGTTTTTCAATCGTGACTATTCCCTCAGGGCCCTCGACGGCTTTTACTGTTCTGTTTTTGATATTTTTTGAAATTGTATAGGTATATTCTGAGTTGTGTAAAAATTCAGTAGTGCAAATAAGATCCGTTGAACTCTTGCAGCATCATTATTTTGTAAAGGCATACTACGAGATGTAATAACTGATTAGGTAGTGCAAGTTTCAAATATGCAGTGAACAGAAGTGAAGCACGCTTGTAGTGCGGCAGATTAATATTATTTTGCTCAGGCGGTGAGTTGTTACAGGTAAAACCACATGCAATGGAGGTGGTATTGGTAGGTAATTCATTGTTAGGAGTAGCACTGCGAGCCAAAAACCTTCGAGCACTCGTCCAACAAGTATAACATGCATAATACAACACACTACCACGCTGAAATATAAATACAAATAACTAATCTTCAACCAAAAAATATGTTAAATATGGGTCAATAGTTATTAATTCAACTTACTAGGTGATTATGCTATGATAAAATAACTGGTAATATTGGATCATCATTGTTAAGAGTTTAGTTCCGAGGTCTTGTTACAAACCATTGAGCGGCGACTCAATCTTTCATTTTCAGCTGCTTCTGTAATTAATAATCTATATCATGCTTGACATATATTTCCATACAAAGGAAGCAGGAACAATAACAGACGACTGATTGCTATACTGCAGTTGATGCAAAGCATTTTTAAAGAAAAGTCAAAAAAAAATAACGTGCAAAATAAAGCTTTTAATTGAAATCGTATTTATCGTCCGTGAGAGTAAGCGGATAATAGCTGTAATTATCACAAATTATAGAAAAATCGCACAATAACAACATCGAAAGCAAACGCAACGAGGAGACTTCAATGACAGACAGATGCCAGTTTTGGTGACACGAAGGGCTTGAAAAAGGATTATATTTCAACAAAACGATTAGATTATGAACATTGTTTGTCTTGTTATCGATTTGATACGTTTTATAGGCAAAATATGTGATATACTTAGAATATATTTCTAGAACACCCTAAAAACTGCAGATAAACTCACTGCATATTATAAACATGCTGAAAAATATCTCCAGTTGGGTAAAAGCTGCTGGAGAAAATTAAAAAAAAAAACGTAAGCCAATGCAAATACCAGTCGCTGTTTTAGATAGTCACAGAACAAGTTCAAATTAATGAAGAGCATTACTGCGTCGGCTTGATCTCTTTGCTCTTTAACGTGCGAGTCAACGACTGTACAAAAACCTTTGTATCTCCTTGAAGATAATTCTTAGCTAAACGGAATATATTATATTTGCCCATAATATTAAAATTAGGTAACTTTAAAATTGGAAATCGATTTCACTATTGATATCGGTTTGTTCATAGATACCCATCACTAAGGCAACGGAAATAAATAATGACGCATAAAATCAACACAATAATTAATTATAAACCTTTATTAACTCAAAATATTCCTGAAGTTCCTTGAAGTTCAAAATATTTTTTTAATTTATTATTTTAATTATAGATTTTTGTGCACAAACGGTTTAACAGGGCAATGCTGGGCACTTTTGGCCCAGATTTTTTTCATTGTACCTAGTTATTCTTATTATCGTATTTTTTATTTTTATTTTTTTATTTTGCTTTGACATTGTTATTATTTTATTTTTATTGACTTATTATTGAGCTTGTAATTGTATTTTTCCCATATTTGACATGTAATCTGTAAATTATGAATAAATGATGATTATGATTATGATTATGATTATCTAATCTAATAATAATATAAATTCTAAGAAAAAAAAAACAGCGTCTATTTCTGTAAAGTGATAGATATATGCTGAGGCGTGACCTATTCATTGTTGTGTTGCATTGCACACTGAAATGTAATTACTTACATACTCTGTTTTTTCTCCCTATCTACTTTTGATATAATTATTATTACGTAAGTACCACAGACGAAAGAAAAACCACGCGCGCCAGCTGCGCCGCACTTGACAGCTCTGTGGTAAGTACCTATTGTATTTTAGTGTGTAAGGTGCCACAATTACTTGAATAGACTTATTTTCATCTTCTAAGTTGGCGAAACGAAGTTCGCGGGCACCAGCTAGTACAGAATAAATTCAAATCTCGCTCACTTACTAACTGGAATTGTAACGACTAAAAACTTACTTTACTTTTACTGTGTAAAATATCCTCTCTCAAGTGAATAAACTATTTAAATGGATGTTGGCTTTATATTTATCCATACCATCCATATGCCCATTGACTGAAGATCCCGAGGATTTGAATTGTTTGACACCCGCACACTTTTTAACAAATGGTGCAACATTAGTATTCTTCAATACCGAGACAGACTTGCGGACGCGTTGGCATCTCACACAAAAACTTTTTGAAGATATCTGGAAGAGATGGCGTTTAGAATATCATACGCAACTATCTGCACGCAGCAAGTGGCGGCAACCTAAAGATAACAAGATAAATGACATAGTGTTAATCCAAGATGCAAATTTGCCCGCTGGGAGGTGGCCACTTGGCCGAGTCATTGAGCTGCACCCCGGGAGCGATGGTTACGTTAGAGTCGTAACATTAAAGACGAAAAACGGTATCATGAAACGTCCAATCGTTAAATTATCATTATTACCTGTTTAGCTAGACAACAGGGATCGAACATAATATGCTAACGTTGAAAATAAAGAGGATATCAAGCAGGCTTGTTATGTGTCCCAATCATGAAAAAGGACTACATATAGTTTTTCTAAAATAGTTTTAGCAGTATTAATGTTCATGATGACGCTAATAGCAAGTACAGAAGGTAGTTATAACATAAAGCCACTGCAAAGCAATCAAAGTTTGTATTTTGATAAAATTACAAACATGTGTCTCGTTAGAGACGAATGGCGCCTAGTAGTCTACTACGACATGACTCCTTACTGGGAAGGCTCACATGCATTTTATAAGTACATAGAATATTTACAAAACATTTGTATCAGGTCTAAAGACCTACCGCACTGCGACGCAATCATGTTACAACTACAACACGGTAACGAACAGCTGCTCCATTACAATGACATTATGATGAACAAACAGAATTATAGAGCTCGCACGCGCCGTGGTTTGATAAACGGAGTCGGTTCTATAGCAAACAGTTTATTTGGAATATTAGATAGTAATTTCGCCGAAAAGTATGAGCAAGACATTCGACTAATCAAGAAAAATCAGGAACATTTAGCTTTGCTATGGAAAAATCAAACTTCAGTTTAATTTACTTAAGCGTACAGAAACTATCATGACTAAGCAGCACAAAATTGATCAATATAAGATTGCACCAGCTTGACAGCACTGTATGCGACTTAAAATCTGAAAGGTTGTCAAACTCTATAGTTAATGATTTTACTCTTACCGCAATGATTGCTAACAACATACTAGCTCATCTGAAGGATATGCAAGATACACTGTTGAACGCTCTGACCAATGTCTACAACGGTCAATTAAGTCTTCATCTTCTCACACCTGATCAATTAAGAAGTGAATTTAATATAACCTTTTGATAACATCAATTTACCTAAAATGTATCATTTATTAAAGGTTAAAGCAAGAATGACCAGTAACTATCTAATAATTGAAACAAAAATACCTCTAGTTCACCGAGACCCCCTACGAAATTTATAAAGTAATTCCTGTGCCACGAGAACGTAATAAAAACATCATATCAATTAAACTAGTATCAAGTTACCTAGCTATTAATTTAAAGAAAGACGCTCTGTTACCTATGATAGAAAGTGAATTAGGATCGTGTCTACATCAAGATTCAGACACTATTTTATGTTCGACTAAATCTCCTACATTCCACGTCAAGGACGACGAAAGCCTGTGTGAGCGAAATCAAGTAACTAGCAGCTGTAACATTTATCAAAAACCATGCAAACTTAAATGGTATGAATTAAACCAAATTACTTAATACCTATTTTTATTTTTGTTGCAACAAATGCCAGCTAAAACTTCTATGTAAGGATCAGATTACTTCAATACAATTATCAAACGCCGGCCTACTTACAATAAGTGAAGGTTGTATTATCAAGTTCAAGGACTTCTCCGTATTTACTCATAAGCGACAAATGAGTCATATGGAAATCAAGGCAAATGTTGAAGTTTCAATTCTATCACCTATCAATCACCTGGTCAACATTTCTTTACCAATACCTCCCACAAATACGCCTGAGCGAGACATTAATGAACATACACGCCAGCTGATGGAGATCCAGCAGAAGATCGACGAGATGCAGCATACGGTGCCACTGTACGATACCATCAACAATCATGATATCCATCACTATACGGTAATGTACATAGTCGTCTGAGTTATCATAGCAACGGCTACTGTTTTGGCGGGAAGGAGCCTACGGCGGAGATGCTCTGCAGCTGCATCGGCACCGGTACCGGCAAGTCGTCAGTCAGTCGTTACACAGGAAAATGACATTATTCAGTGCAGTGTAAGTGATCAGTGTGATGTTAGGGTTCCGCGATATTTGCTTCGCCAAAATAAAAAAGTTGAACACTATGCCAACTTGAAAAATCAATCGGTTAGTCAAAATAGTAAAAGTGTTCAGTGCGTATCAAATTCTAAAACGTCCGCAAGGCAAAATAAATATACGTCACCTGACTCTAGTGCGGTTTACGTTGTCGGTGACCAGACTGTTAAGTTCAACTCACTTTACATTTAATATCATGCGTATTGTTTATCATCTACTAACAAGTGTAGATAAGAAAATTATGTTTATCATCTTGTAGCATCTCATCAATACTAACTCTCATCCTTTCCGGCGTGGGAGCACGTACGGTCCAACTCGTACATCTTGCCGCGTCAGCGTTTCCGTGAGCGTTGCGATTTATTTTTAACGAAGTCCTTAATTGTGGCACCTTACACACTAAAATACAATAGGTACTTACCACAGAGCTGTCAAGTGCGCGCGTGGTTTTTCTTTGGTCTGTGGTACTTACGTAATAATAATTATATCAAAAGTAGATAGGGAGAAAAAAACAGAGTATGTAAGTAATTACATTTCAGTGTGCAATGCAACACAACAATGAATAGGTCACGCCTCAGCATATATCTATCACTTTACAGAGATAGACGCTGTTTTTATTTTATTTTTTTCAGTCGCGGCTAATTTGTCATCGAGCGGATTCCAAGAGGAGGAGTAGGTACGTTTAATTTTACTTTGGTAGGTTTCTTATGTAAGTAGGTACTTTAGATTAGACAAACCAGTACGTATAGTTACTTGAGTTTTAGGTCTGATTTTACTTAATTTAAGCAATGTACTGAGTAGCAAACACCTGTGAAAGTGTACAGTGATTGAAGAATTCAATAAAAAGCATAGCCACTTGCCGGGCTGCTTTCCAAGAAGTCACAACAATCTGCAGTTTTATTACTATCGTGTTACTGTGGGTGGATTATAGATAGGAAAATCTCCTATCCAACACTGTTCAATATGAAAATGTACAAGAAAATAAAGAAAGAATAAGAAATGAGAAACATGTTTAGGCTGATGACCCAGATGTCAATGCCTTAATTTAATTAAAAAAAAATGTCTACGCATGCGCAATGGATGGAGATGAAGCAAGATGGAAGCAAGAAGGACGGAAGGAATGCAGATGTTTTATTCCTTTCATTTTTCGTAATATTGTTATGGTTTTTTGGATGTTTGTGTGTATTATCATTATTTATCTTAGAAAATTATAGAATTTATATTATTATTAGATTAGATAAGATATTAGATAGATTAATATTATAATTATTATTGTGGTACCTTTTTTTTTTTTCAAATCTCGGTTTCAGTGTAGTTTGCACATCATACTACCACGCACCCCTATGAAATTCACGTGCAAACGTATTTCAAGTTTTTGCCAACCCCCCCCCTTTTAGGGGTTGTTTTTTTTTTACCCTATAACCTGGTCCATAATTTTCTCTACATAATAATAAAGGTTTCATCAAAATCCATCCAGCCGTTTTCACGTGATGCTCAGACAAATAAACAGAGAAACAGATAAACAGATAAACAGACAAAAATTCTAAAAACTATTGGAACGTGTTCTGTTATCAATTTTAAGTATCCCCAAAAATTTTTTTTTCGAATATCTTTTATGTTCAGACTTTCCATCCTCTTCAGCTTTATTATATGTATATAGTACGTTCGAGAGTATCAAGTCGATCGCGCGTGCTCACACCAATTAGCCATTTATCACGAATCATTATCATTTTATATCAAGTTAATAAATACGTAAATTTCGTATACTCGAGTGTAATTTCATATCAAGTTATTAAGTAGCATATATCAGATAAAGTATGTAGAGTATATCAAGGACCCTACACTGGCTGATATTTCTTATGGTCGGATGCAGATTTTAACAAGAAGCATAAGATAAATAAATAAAAACGATGCTTGAGACTCAGCCACACAACAAATACAAAAAAGCAACTGAAGTCGTTATTAATGTTTGAAGATTTGGACCTGACCGGCTTAACCTTACTGCCATTTATTTTAGTTAACGTAAATGCTCCTATTAACAACCTACTAAAATTTGTACTCTATTAACGATCTATTTTTTCAATCATTCATATTAAACTTAATATAGATTCCATAAAAATTTTAACTTAAAAATTTGGTTGGTGGTTTTGGTGGTCAACAAACAGAGTAAATTTGTCTTGTCTAAGTAACCAATGTTAGCAATAATTTGACATAAAATGAGTGCCGCTCGACACCGACGCACTTTCCATAGTGACCCGTCTCCAGCCTCGTAAGCACACCGAAATATTACTTAAGGTAAATAACAAAGTTGATTTATCTGCTTGCAATCACATATATAAACATGTAACCGCATAGGCGCAAGCAGTATACCTCTGCTCAAATAGAAGCTGCGCTACTAGCTGTAAATGAAGGAAGCAGGATATACGAAGCTTGAAGACCAATGGCATACCGAAAAAAACTACCGTGACAAGACAAATAATAAATATACAAATGAACATTGTGGAAAACAATATTTTTCAACGAAGATCGACGAAAAAAGACTTATGGACTGGATTTTCTATGTCTAAAAAGTCAGGTTTTCCTGTAACAAGTAGTCAGTAAGACCAACTGTTAGAAATAGTTGCAAATTTGGGGGAAAACTTAGATCGCTCTTATCCTTTCAATGATGGTGTTCCAGGGAGAGGATGGTATCTTAAGGTTATGTCTAGGCATCCTACCATTTTAAGGCTAATTGAATTAGCCTACAAGCCGATTTTAATTGCGATGAGACGGGGGATTCTTTTTTTGTCCCAAAGAAAAACAGGTTTTCGTCCGAAAGGGCAGCAAGGAAGTATATTATGTACGACTAGTGGCCGCCCGCGACTCCGTTCGTGTGGAAGTCGGTTTCCCGTGGGAATGAAAAGTTTTCCCGCGGTAAAAAGTACCCTATGTGTTATTCTAATGTATAACCTATATTACATACAATGTTACATTCAAATGCAAAAATATTACTGTAAAGTTTCATCCCGTCCAGTAGTATTTACGTGAGTAACATACTCACATACATCCACGCATCCATACATACTCACAAACTTTTACTTTTATAACATTAGTAAGATTGTAATATTAAGATGTTGATTTTAAAACTGTAATAGAATCAGAAAAAACGGTAAAAGAATCAAACCACATCTTTAGGTCGGTAATAAAATCAATTGCTCTTTCGGATTAAACAATTATTTAATAATTACTGGGTAATAAAATACTAAATTGAAGTACGGAATCCAACAGAATACTTTACAAAGATTGATAATAAATTAAAACACCTTAACTAACCTATCAGTATCTATCTATTTACTCAAAGTTATTCCTAAGACAGCTTAAAGGGGCGGTAATAGGAGCATTTACGTTATATGCAGATTTAAACAGAAACGCTGCTTAATTGGTCATTAAACTTTAAAATTGGAACTGACTTTATACCCCTTACATTAAACAGTAGATTTTCGAAGAGCATTTTGATATAAAAAAACTGACATCTTAGTCTGGCTGATATTTCTTATGGTCGGATGCAGATTTTAACAAGAATGGTCTCAATCATAAGATAAATAAATAAAAACACTGCTTGAGACTCAGGCACACAACAAATACATAAAAAGCAACTGAAGTAGTTATTAATGTTTGAAGATTTGGACCTGACCGGCTTAACCTGGCTGCCATTTATTTTAGTTTCATGCAGATTTAAACAGAAACGCTGCTTCATTGGTCCTTAAACTTTGAACATTTGGACCTGACTTTACACCCCTTACATAAAACAGTAGATTTTCAAAGAGCATTTTGATATAAAAATACGGACATCTTAGTCTGTCTGATATTTCTTATGGGCGGATGCAGATTTCAACAAAAATGATGTCTATCACAAGATAAATAAATAAAAACGATGCTTGAGATTCAGACACACAACAAATACAAAAAAGCAACTGAAGTAGTTATTAATGTTTGAAGATTTGGACCTGACCGGCTTTACCTGGCTGCCATTTAATTTAGTTTTATGCAGATTTAAACAGAAACGCTGTCAATCAAAGCGTTTGATTCAAGAGATGAATCAATACACAGAAACAAAAACGTCCTGAACGACCTGATTTATACACCTTTTTCATAATGGACTGTCATCTCATTAATTTAATTGCATGAAACCAGAATAAATAGCAGCCAAAGAAAAACACGTCCTTATTTGGCTGATATTTCTTCAGGATTTTATCAGAAAAGTTATTACACGACGCGTTAGACTCGGGCATGACTTTTAAACTGCTTAATTTGTGCTTTAACTTTGAACATTTGGATCTGACTTTATACCCCTTACATAAAACAGTAGATTTTCGCAGAGCATTTTGATATAAAAAAACTGACATCTTAGTCTGGCTTATATTTCTTATGGTTAAGTGAAATGTTGCTCATGCAACATAGTGATATGCGAAGTGCTAGCTTTTGTGCAAAACAAAATCAGTGTCATGGATGAAGACTCCCTACTAAGGATATGTGAAACAGCTTTCTCCGAAGCTGAGATTTTCACAGCAAAGAAATTGCTTTTCGAAGCAGTACAGGCTAAAGGCATGAAAACTAGGCGCGTCAGCAAGAGTCGTCAAGATCTACAAGACATTGTGGAGGTATTCAAAAAGACAGATGCGTCGGATCCTGAAAAAATACCTATCTTTGTTGCGAAAGAACTACATCGTCTACCTCCAGTAACATGGGACCACCTAGACGCAACTCGCGTACTGAGAGATCTAAGGATGCTTCAAGAAGACATGCAAATGTTAAAGAAAGAATTTGTCACAAAAAATGAATTAAAAAATTACTCAAAATCACTGTGTGCTTCAAGTGAGGTTAATTTTGTAAATAAAAACAGAGGCGCTTGTTTTGAAAGTTTTGATTACGACAGTGGACCTATGGGATTACAACCTAGCCCACCAAATAATCAAACAATGGACCAGCTGATGCACAGTTCAATGACACTCGAGCCATGTGCAAAAGATCAACAAAAAAATCAGCCCGTGGAGGCACAAACTGCGGTTTCATCGCGAAGGTCAACGCCCGACAATATTTGTGCATCTAAAACTGCAATATGAATGAACTGCGGTTTCAAACATCAGTGCAGCTAGCGACAGTGACAGACGCAGTGTGCAGCGGGAAGTGCGGAGCGAGAGGGGCGGGGACTGGACAAACCAGTCTCAGCGCTGAACGGCGCGGACGCATCAATGCAGGCTGAACAACCAACAATGGCGGACGTTGTGTGTATGAACTTAAATGAATTGAAAAATAGCAGTGATAAGTGGACTAAGGTTGAAAAACGTCAAAAAAACAAAAGAAAGTATAAGTTTTTAAGTTCGACCGGAACGGCAAATACGAGTACTAAGTTTAAAGCGGCGTCGACTGAAATACCTTTGTTTGTATCGAATGTATCTCAGGAGACTAGTGAACAAGACATATTAGAATATATTTACAATCAAACAAATGTGTCTGCGAAAATAGTTAAAATAGATTTGATAAGGGAAAGAGACTATAATTGCTTTAAAGTATTTGTACCTAGAAATAAGTTACACTTATTTTTAAATAATGAAACATGGCCGTCGGGAATTAGTTTTAGAAAATTTATTGTATTTAAAAACAGGGGAGATATCTATTCTCAATCGAGTTCTAAAGTTAATAAGTAAAAATGGCAAACAATATTTATTCTACACGTAGGGCACAAATTGTAACATTTAATTGTCAAGGTGGTAAGCGATCTTTGGAAAATATTAGGTTAATGACCTTGACTGCTGATGTATTATTACTGCAGGAGACCTGGTTGTTTCCCTTTGATATACCTTTTCTTAGTACTATAAACGCCAATTTTGAATATTTAGGCAATTCAGCTATTGATGTAACGGCTGGTGTGGTGAAGGGTAGGCCATATGGGGGGTTAGGTATACTATGGAAAAAAGGCTTTTTTAAATCAGTTGAGCATATACCTAGTAACAACAATCGTGTAATGGCTATAAAGGCGCAGCTATGGAGTTCAGGCAGTTATATTATAATATGTAATGTTTACATGCCGACGGATGAGAAGCGCAATTCTGTTGAGTTTATTGACTGTCTCAGTACACTTAGTGCTATTGTGAAATCTAATAATGTAGAATCGGTTTATCTTATGGGTGACTATAATGCACATCCAGGTACACCTTTTTGGACTGAACTAAGTAGTTTTTGCTTTGAGCAATCATGGGTTTGCATAGACACAGAAATGTTGGGGCTAAACTCAAACACACACACCTTTGTTAGCAAACAGAATGGAAGTCTACGCTGGCTTGACCACTGTTTGACGACGGAATCAGCTAAAAGCTCGATAGTTAGTGTAAGTGTAGGTGAGGATGTCTACTGGTCGGATCATAAGCCACTTATTGTCGAGTGTGACTTGAATACTGTGGTACCTAAGTTTGAAACGCATACGGAACACTTAAAAAAGGTTAGGTGGAGCTTTAAATCTTCTAATCAGATTGAAAAATACAGATCCCTGTGCAATAAACATCTATGTATGCTAAACATCCCAAACAAATTAACCAGTTGTGTGGACAAACTTTGTATAGATACATCTCATAGGCGGGAACTTGACTGTTTCTATCGACAAATCGTGGGTATCCTATCTGATTCGGCGGGTGAGGTGGGTAAAGAACCCTCCCGTAGGAATATTAGGTAGGTTGTTGGGTGGAATAAATATGTTCGTCAGGCTTATGATAGGGCGAGGTCTGATACCCAGGCTTGGTTGCGTTCTGGAAGATCAAAAAACACTCCACTATTTGATCAAATGATTGAGAGTCAAAAAATCTTTAGAGGAAAATTAAAATGGTGTCAGAAGAATGAAGACACAATTAAAATGAACAAAATTGCCTCTTATCACTCCACAAACAATTTTGTACAATTCTGGAAAGAAACTGGTAAGCTGGGTGCAAGGCCGAGCCTACCGTTTACAGTCAACGGATGCAGCTCAGAAGGGGACATTGCTGAGATGTTTAAGCACCACTTTAGAGTCCCTGTGCAGGTCAATCAGCAGCAAAGGGTGAGCGATGCCGGGACTGTCCGTGGCCGAGAACTGCTACGTTTTTCTGCTAAACAAATAAAAGCAGTAATTCATAAAATGAAGAAAGTGAAGTCTCCTGGGCACGACGGTCTGAGCATTGAGCATCTTAAGTTTGCTGGTTGTCACTTACCTCGTGTTTTAGCATTGTTTTACTCCCTCTGTCTTGGTCATTCATATCTTCATAATGTTGATTCATAAACCAATTACCTGCTGTATCATGCTATGCTAAACACACATGTTATATACAAATAAATAGTCTTTGTCTTTGTCTTTGTCTTCCGGAAGATATGTTAAAGACTGTAGTGATCCCCATTGTAAAAAATAAAACTGGTAATCTTGCTGACCACAACAACTATAGACCAATATCACTGGCAACAGTCATTAGCAAGATACTTGATAGACTGCTAGATGCTGAGTTGGACAAATTTGTTGAGCTTCATGATGCACAGTTCGGATTTAGGTCTGGTCTGTCGACTGAGAGTGCGATATTGTGCCTAAAGCAAACTGCTAAATACTACACCGATAGGCATACTCCAGTCTACGCCTGCTTCCTTGACCTTTCGAAGGCTTTCGACTTGGTGGTGTATGACATTCTTTGGGAAAAGCTGGAGAAGGCAGGTGTACCATGGGCGATCGTACAACTCTTTCGGCACTGGTATGACAACCAGCTTAATTGTGTGCGGTGGGGTGATGCTTATTCTGGGGATTATGGTTTGAGCTGCGGCGTTAGACAGGGTGGTGTTACTTCACCAAGACTGTTTAACTTGTATATAAATGATTTAATCATTGACCTAAGTAGTAAGCCATTTGGTTGTCATGTCGACGGCAGAAGAGTTAACAACCTGAGCTATGCGGACGACATGGTGCTGCTGGGGCCGTCTGCTGGATCTATTAGGAATTTGCTGGGTATATGTGAGGAGTACGCGAAAGCACATGGTCTAGTCTACAACTGTATTAAAAGCGAATATCTTATTTTTAAAGCACCCGGAAGATGTGTAGACTATGACCTTATTATACAACTCAACGGCTCCTCACTTAAAAGAGTGTTATCCTTCAAATACTTAGGACACTATCTGTCGGAGGATCTGAATGACCAGAAAGATATTGAGAGAGAGAGAAGGGCACTAGCTGCCAGATGTAACATGTTGGCTCATAGGTTTGCACGCTGCACTGATAATGTAAAAATTACACTATTTAGAAGCTTCTGCCAATCCTTCTATACGGCAGGCCTGTGGTCACATGAACGCGGCTCAAAATCAGCTCTGAACTCTCTCAGAGTTCAATATAATAACGGCTTCAGAGTGCTGTTGCATTTACCCCGACATTGCAGTGCATCAGCAATGTTTGCCACTGCTGGAGTCGATGATTTTCATGCTATCATCAGAAAAAAGAACCTGTCTCTCATGAATCATCTTCGGCAGAGTGCTAACGGCATTCTGAGGTTGTTTGCAGGGAAACTTGAGCTTCCGATATGGA
Organism: Emmelina monodactyla; assembly: GCA_916618145.1. Lineage (NCBI taxonomy): Eukaryota > Metazoa > Arthropoda > Insecta > Lepidoptera > Pterophoridae > Emmelina > Emmelina monodactyla. The sequence goes on along the minus strand of OU745315.1, from coordinate 9,297,916 downwards.
AAAAGTTCATGGATGTACTTATCTATAGGTAGATTGGCATAGGTAGATAATGTGCATAATGATAATCTCTTTCCTAATGTTGTATGTTTATAGTTTAAGTTTATTTTGTTACTTACATTAAATATAAGTTTTATAGTTTTGTAAAAATACTAACAAATGGGCCTATGATGCCATAATAAATCAATAAATTATTATTATTATTAAACAGAGATACTGTCAATCAAAGCGTTGGATTCAAGAGATAAATCAATACACAGAAACAAAAACGTCTCTGACTCAGGAACACAACAAAAACAAAACAGCAGATAAACGAGTAATTGTATTTGAAGATTTGGACCTGATTTATCAACTTTTTTATAATGGACTGTCATCTCAGTAATTTGATTGCATGAAACCAGAAGAAAAATCAGCCAAAGAAAAACACGTCCTTATTTGGCTGATATTTCTTTCGGATTTTATCAGAAAAGTTTTTACACGACGCGTTACACTCGGGCATGACACAAAAACTGCTTCATTGGTCCTTTAACTTTGAACATTTGGATCTGACTTTATACCCCTTACATAAAACAGTAGATTTTCGCAGAGCATTTTGATATAAAAAAAACTGACATCTTAGTCTGGCTGTTATTTCTTATGGTCGGATGCAGATTTTAACAAGAATGGTCTCAATCATAAGATAAAAAAATAAAAACGATGCTTGAGACTCAGGCACACAACAAATACAAAAAAGCAACTGAAGTAGTTATTAATGTTTGAAGATTTGGACCTGACCGGCTTAAGCTGGCTGCCATTTATTTTAGTTTCATGCAGATTTAAACAGAAACGCTGTCAATCAAAGCGTTGGATTCAAGAGATAAAGCAATACACAGAACCAAAAACGTCCCTGACTCAGGAACACAACAAAAACGAAAAAGCAGATAAACGAGTTATAATATTTGAAGATTTGGACCTGATTTATACACCTCTTTAATAATGGACTGTCATCTCAGTAATTTGATTGCATGAAACCAGAAGAAATATCAGCCAAAGAAAAACACGTCTTTATTTGGCTGATATTTCTTCCGGATTTTATCAGAAAAGTTATTACACGACGAGTTACACTCGGGCATGACATAAAAACTGCTTCATTTGTCCTTAAACTGTGAACATTTGGACCTGACTTTATACCCCTTACATGAAACAGTAGAATTTCGAAGAGCATTTTGATATTAAAAAAACTGACATCTTAGTCTGGCTGATATTTCTTATGGTCGGATGCAGATTTTAACAAGAATGGTCTAAATCATAAGATAAATAAATAAAAACGATGCTTGAGACTCAGGCACTAACAAATACAAAAAAGCAACTGAAGTAGTTATTAATGTTTGAAGATTTGGACCTGACCGGCTTAAGCTGGCTGCCATTTATTTTAGTTTCATGCAGATTTAAACAGAGACACTGTCAATCAAAGCGTTGGATTCAATAAATAAATCAATACACAGAAACAAAAATGTCCTGAACGACCTGACTTATACACCTTTTTCATAATGGACTGTCATCTCAGTAATTTGATTGCATGAAACCAGAAGAAAAATCAGCCAAAGAAAAACACGTCCTTATTTGGCTGATATTTCTTTCGGATTTTATCAGAAATGTTTTTACACGACGCGTTACACTCGGGCATTACACAAAAACTGCTTCATTGGTCCTTTAACTTTGAACATTTGGATCTGACTTTATACCCCTTACATAAAACAGTAGATGTTCGCAGAGCATTTTGATATAAAAAAAACTGACATCTTAGTCTGGCTGATATTTCTTATGGTCGGATGCAGATTTTAACAAGAATGGTCTCAATCATAAGATAAAAAAATAAAAACGATGCTTGAGACTCAGGCACACTACAAATACAAAAAAGCAACTAAAGTAGTTATTAATGTTTGAAGATTTGGACCTGACCGGCTTAAGCTGGCTGCCATTTATTTTAGTTTCATGCAGATTTAAACAGAAACGCTGTCAATCAAAGCGTTGGATTCAAGAGATAAAGCAATACACAGAACCAAAAACTTCCCTGACTCAGGAACACAACAAAAACGAAAAAGCAGATAAACGAGTAATAATATTTGAAGATTTGGACCTGATTTATACACCTCTTTAATAATGGACTGTCATCTCAGTAATTTGATTGCATGAAACCAGAAGAAATATCAGCCAAAGAAAAACACGTCTTTATTTGGCTGATATTTCTTCCGGATTTTATCAGAAAAGTTATTACACGACGAGTTACACTCGGGCATGACATAAAAACTGCTTCATTTGTCCTTAAACTGTGAACATTTGGACCTGACTTTATACCCCTTACATGAAACAGTAGAATTTCGAAGAGCATTTTGATATTAAAAAAACTGACATCTTAGTCTGGCTGATATTTCTTATGGTCGGATGCAGATTTTAACAAGAATGGTCTCAATCATAAGATAAATAAATAAAAACGATGCTTGAGACTCAGGCACACAACAAATACAAAAAAGCAACTGAAGTAGTTATTAATGATTGAAGATTTGGACCTGACCGGCTTAACCTGGCTGCCATTTATTTTAGTTTCATGCAGATTTAAACAGAGACACTGTCAATCAAAGCGTTGGATTCAATAAATAAATCAATACACAGAAACAAAAATGTCCTGAACGACCTGACTTATACACCTTATTCATAATGGATTGTCATCTCAGTAATTTGATTGCATGAAACCAGAAGAAAAATCAGCCAAAGAAAAACACGTCCTTATTTGGCTGATATTTCTTTCGGATTTTATCAGAAAAGTTTTTACACGACGCGTTACACTCGGGCATTACACAAAAACTGCTTCATTGGTCCTTTAACTTTGAACATTTGGATCTGACTTTATACCCCTTACATAAAACAGTAGATTTTCGCAGAGCATTTTGATATAAAAAAAACTGACATCTTAGTCTGGCTGATATTTCTTATGGTCGGATGCAGATTTTCACAAGAATGGTCTCAATCATAAGATAAAAAAATAAAAACGATGCTTGAGACTCAGGCACACAACAAATACAAAAAAGCAACTGAAGTAGTTATTAATGTTTGAAGATTTGGACCTGACCGGCTTAAGCTGGCTGCCATTTATTTTAGTTTCATGCAGATTTAAACAGAAACGCTGTCAATCAAAGCGTTGGATTCAAGAGATAAAGCAATACACAGAACCAAAAACGTCCCTGACTCAGGAACACAACAAAAACAAAAAAGCAGATAAACGAGTAATAATATTTGAAGATTTGGACCTGATTTATACACCTCTTTAATAATGGACTGTCATCTCGGTAATTTGATTGCATGAAACCAGAAGAAATATCAGCCAAAGAAAAACACGTCTTTATTTGGCTGATATTTCTTCCGGATTTTATCAGAAAAGTTATTACACGACGAGTTACACTCGGGCATGACATAAAAACTGCTTCATTTGTCCTTAAACTGTGAACATTTGGACCTGACTTTATACCCCTTACATGAAACAGTAGAATTTCGAAGAGCATTTTGATATTAAAAAAACTGACATCTTAGTCTGGCTGATATTTCTTATGGTCGGATGCAGATTTTAACAAGAATGGTCTCAATCATAAGATAAATAAATAAAAACGATGCTTGAGACTCAGGCACTAACAAATACAAAAAAGCAACTGAAGTAGTTATTAATGTTTGAAGATTTGGACCTGACCGGCTTAAGCTGGCTGCCATTTATTTTAGTTTCATGCAGATTTAAACAGAGACACTGTCAATCAAAGCGTTGGATTCAATAAATAAATCAATACACAGAAACAAAAATGTCCTGAACGACCTGACTTATACACCTTATTCATAATGGACTGTCATCTCAGTAATTTCATTGCATGAAACCAGAAGAAAAATCAGCCAAAGAAAAACACGTCCTTATTTGGCTGATATTTCTTTCGGATTTTATCAGAAAAGTTTTTACACGACGCGTTACACTCGGGCATGACATAAAAACTGCTTCATTGGTCCTTTAACTTTGAACATTTGGATCTGACTTTATACCCCTTACATAAAACAGTAGATTTTCGCAGAGCATTATGATATAAAAAAACTGACATCTTAGTCTGGCTGATATTTCTTATGGTCGGATGCAGATTTTCACAAGAATGGTCTCAATCATAAGATAAATAAATAAAAACGATGCTTGAGACTCAGGCACACAACAAATACAAAAAAGCAACTGAAGTAGTTATTAATGATTGAAGATTTGGACCTGACCGGCTTAACCTGGCTGCCATTTATTTTAGTTTCATGCAGATTTAAACAGAGACACTGTCAATCAAAGCGTTGGATTCAATAAATAAATCAATACACAGAAACAAAAATGTCCTGAACGACCTGACTTATACACCTTTTTCGTAATGGACTGTCATCTCAGTAATTTGATTGCATGAAACCAGAAGAAATATCAGCCAAAGAAAAACACGTCTTTATTTGGCTGATATTTCTTCCTGATTTTATCAGAAAAAATATTACACAACGCGTTACACTCGGGCATGACATAAAAACTGCTTCATTTGTCCTTAAACTTTGAACATTTGGACCTGACTTTATACCCCAAACATTAAACAGTAGATTTTCGAAGAGCATTTTGATATAAAAAAACTGACATCTTAGTCTGGCTGATATTACTTATGGTCGGATGCAGATTTTCACAAGAATAGTCTCAAACATAAGATAAAAAAATAAAAACGATGCTTGAGACTCAGGCACACAACAAATACAAAAAAGCAACTGAAGTAGTTATTAATGTTTGAAGATTTGGACCTGACCGGCTTAAGCTGGCTGCCATTTATTATAGTTTCATGCAGATTTAAACAGAAACGCTGTCTATCAAAGCGTTGGATTCAAGAGATAAAGCAATACACAGAACCAAAAACGTCCCTGACTCAGGAATACAACAAAAACGAAAAAGCAGATAAACGAGTAATAATATTTGAAGATTTGGACCTGATTTATACACCTCTTTAATAATGGACTGTCATCTCAGTAATTTGATTGCATGAAACCAGAAGAAATATCAGCCAAAGAAAAACACGTCTTTATTTGGCTGATATTTCTTCCGGATTTTATCAGAAAAGTTATTACACTACGAGTTGCACTCGGGCATGACATAAAAACTGCTTCATTGGTCCTTTAACTTTGAACATTTGGATCTGACTTTATACCCCTTACATGAAACAGTAGAATTTCGAAGAGCATTTTGATATTAAAAAAACTGACATCTTAGTCTGGCTGATATTTCTTATGGTCGGATGCAGATTTTAACAAGAATGGTCTCAATCATAAGATAAAAAAATAAAAACGATGCTTGAGACTCAGGCACATAACAAATACAAAAAAGCAACTGAAGTAGTTATTAATGTTTGAAGATTTGGACCTGACCGGCTTAAGCTGGCTGCCATTTATTTTAGTTTCATGCAGATTTAAACAGAAACGCTGTCAATCAAAGCGTTGGATTCAAGAGATAAAGCAATACACAGAACCAAAAACGTCCCTGACTCAGGAACACAACAAAAACGAAAAAGCAGATAAACGAGTAATAATATTTGAAGATTTGGACCTGATTTATACACCTCTTTAATAATGGACTGTCATCTCGGTAATTTGATTGCATGAAACCAGAAGAAAAATCAGCCAAAGAAAAACACGTCCTTATTTGGCTGATATTTCTTTCGGATTTTATCAGAAAAGTTTTTACACGACGCGTTACACTCGGGCATGACACAAAAACTGCTTCATTGGTCCTTTAACTTTGAACATTTGGATCTGACTTTATACCCCTTACATAAAACAGTAGATTTTCGCAGAGCATTTTGATATAAAAAAACTGACATCTTAGTCTGGCTGATATTTCTTATGGTCGGATGCAGATTTTAACAAGAATGGTCTCAATCATAAGATAAAAAAATAAAAACGATGCTTGAGACTCAGGCACACAACAAATACAAAAAAGCAACTGAAGTAGTTATTAATGTTTGAAGATTTGGACCTGACCGGCTTAAGCTGGCTGCCATTTATTTTAGTTTCATGCAGATTTAAACAGAAACGCTGTCAATCAAAGCGTTGGATTCAAGAGATAAAGCAATACACAGAACCAAAAACGTCCCTGACTCAGGAACACAACAAAAACGAAAAAGCAGATAAACGAGTAATAATATTTGAAGATTTGGACCTGATTTATACACCTCTTTAATAATGGACTGTCATCTCGGTAATTTGATTGCATGAAACCAGAAGAAATATCAGCCAAAGAAAAACACGTCTTTATTTGGCTGATATTTCTTCCGGATTTTATCAGAAAAGTTATTACACGACGAGTTACACTCGGGCATGACATAAAAACTGCTTCATTTGTCCTTAAACTGTGAACATTTGGACCTGACTGTATACCCCTTACATGAAACAGTAGAATTTCGAAGAGCATTTTGATATTAAAAAAACTGACATCTTAGTCTGGCTGATATTTCTTATGGTCGGATGCAGATTTTAACAAGAATGGTCTCAATCATAAGGTAAATAAATAAAAACGATGCTTGAGACTCAGGCACTAACAAATACAAAAAAGCAACTGAAGTAGTTATTAATGTTTGAAGATTTGGACCTGACCGGCTTAACCTGGCTGCCATTTATTTTAGTTTCATGCAGATTTAAACAGAGACACTGTCAATCAAAGCGTTGGATTCAATAAATAAATCAATACACAGAAACAAAAATGTCCTGAACGACCTGACTTATACACCTTTTTCGTAATGGACTGTCCTCTCAGTAATTTGATTGCATGAAACCAGAAGAAATATCAGCCAAAGAAAAACACGTCTTTATTTGGCTGATATTACTTCCGGATTTTATCAGAAAAAATATTACACAACGCGTTACACTCGGGCATGACATAAAAACTGCTTCATTTGTCCTTAAACTTTGAACATTTGGACCTGACTTTATACCCCAAACATTAAACAGTAGATTTTCGAAGAGCATTTTGATATAAAAAAACTGACATCTTAGTCTGGCTGATATTTCTTATGGTCGGATGCAGATTTTCACAAGAATGGTCTCAATCATAAGATAAATAAATAAAAACGATGCTTGAGACTCAGGCACACAACAAATACAAAAAAGCAACAGAAGTAGTTATTAATGCTTGAAGATTTGGACCTGACCGGCTTAACCTGACTACCATTTATTTTAGTTATATGCAGATTTAAACAGAAACGCCGCTTAATTGGTCCTTAAACTTTGAACATTTGGACCTAACTTTACACCCCTTACATAAAACAGTAGATTTTCGGAGAGCATTTTGATATCAAAATATGGACATCTTAGCCTGTCTGATATTTCTTATGGGGGATGCAGATTTCAACAAAAATGATCTCTATCACAAGATAACTAAATAAAAACGATGCTTGAGACTCAGGCACACAACAAATACAAAAAAGCAACTGAAGTAGTTATTAATGTTTGAAGATTTGGACCTGACCGGCTTAACCTGGCTGCCATTTAATTTAGTTTCATGCAGATTTAAACAGAGACACTGTCAATCAAAGCGTTGGATTCAAGAGATAAAGCAATACACAGAAACAAAAACGTCCCTGACTCAGGAACACAACAAAAACAAAAAAGCAGATAAACGAGTAATAATATTTGAAGATTTGGACCTGATTTATACACCTCTTTAATAATGGACTGTCATCTCAGTAATTTGATTGCATGAAACCAGAAGAAATATCAGCCAAAGAAAAACACGTCTTTATTTGGCTGATATTTCTTCCGGATTTTATCAGAAAAGTTATTACACGACGAGTTACACTCGGGCATGACATAAAAACTGCTTCATTGGTCCTTTAACTTTGAACATTTGGATCTGACTTTATACCCCTTACATAAAACAGTAGATTTTCGCAGAGCATTATGATATAAAAAAACTGACATCTTAGTCTGGCTGATATTTCTTATGGTCGGATGCAGATTTTCACAAGAATGTTCTCAATCATAAGATAAATAAATAAAAACGATGCTTGAGACTCAGGCACACAACAAATACAAAAAAGCAACTGAAGTAGTTATTAATGATTGAAGATTTGGACCTGACCGGCTTAACCTGGCTGCCATTTATTTTAGTTTCATGCAGATTTAAACAGAGACACTGTCAATCAAAGCGTTGGATTCAATAAATAAATCAATACACAGAAACAAAAATGTCCTGAACGACCTGACTTATACACCTTTTTCGTAATGGACTGTCCTCTCAGTAATTTGATTGCATGAAACCAGAAGAAATATCAGCCAAAGAAAAACACGTCTTTATTTGGCTGATATTACTTCCGGATTTTATCAGAAAAAATATTACACAACGCGTTACACTCGGGCATGACATAAAAACTGCTTCATTTGTCCTTAAACTTTGAACATTTGGACCTGACTTTATACCCCAAACATTAAACAGTAGATTTTCGAAGAGCATTTTGATATAAAAAAACTGACATCTTAGTCTGGCTGATATTTCTTATGGTCGGATGCAGATTTTCACAAGAATGGTCTCAATCATAAGATAAATAAATAAAAACGATGCTTGAGACTCAGGCACACAACAAATACAAAAAAGCAACAGAAGTAGTTATTAATGCTTGAAGATTTGGACCTGACCGGCTTAACCTGACTACCATTTATTTTAGTTATATGCAGATTTAAACAGAAACGCCGCTTAATTGGTCCTTAAACTTTGAACATTTGGACCTAACTTTACACCCCTTACATAAAACAGTAGATTTTCGGAGAGCATTTTGATATCAAAATATGGACATCTTAGCCTGTCTGATATTTCTTATGGGGGATGCAGATTTCAACAAAAATGATCTCTATCACAAGATAACTAAATAAAAACGATGCTTGAGACTCAGGCACACAACAAATACAAAAAAGCAACTGAAGTAGTTATTAATGTTTGAAGATTTGGACCTGACCGGCTTAACCTGGCTGCCATTTAATTTAGTTTCATGCAGATTTAAACAGAGACACTGTCAATCAAAGCGTTGGATTCAAGAGATAAAGCAATACACAGAAACAAAAACGTCCCTGACTCAGGAACACAACAAAAACAAAAAAGCAGATAAACGAGTAATAATATTTGAAGATTTGGACCTGATTTATACACCTCTTTAATAATGGACTGTCATCTCAGTAATTTGATTGCATGAAACCAGAAGAAATATCAGCCAAAGAAAAACACGTCTTTATTTGGCTGATATTTCTTCCGGATTTTATCAGAAAAGTTATTACACGACGAGTTACACTCGGGCATGACATAAAAACTGCTTCATTTGTCCTTAAACTGTGAACATTTGGACCTGACTTTATACCCCTTACATGAAACAGTAGAATTTCGAAGAGCATTTTGATATTAAAAAAACTGACATCTTAGTCTGGCTGATATTTCTTATGGTCGGATGCAGATTTTAACAAGAATGGTCTAAATCATAAGATAAATAAATAAAAACGATGCTTGAGACTCAGGCACTAACAAATACAAAAAAGCAACTGAAGTAGTTATTAATGTTTGAAGATTTGGACCTGACCGGCTTAAGCTGGCTGCCATTTATTTTAGTTTCATGCAGATTTAAACAGAGACACTGTCAATCAAAGCGTTGGATTCAATAAATAAATCAATACACAGAAACAAAAATGTCCTGAACGACCTGACTTATACACCTTATTCATAATGGACTGTCATCTCAGTAATTTCATTGCATGAAACCAGAAGAAAAATCAGCCAAAGAAAAACACGTCCTTATTTGGCTGATATTTCTTTCGGATTTTATCAGAAAAGTTTTTACATGACGCGTTACACTCGGGCATGACATAAAAACTGCTTCATTGGTCCTTTAACTTTGAACATTTGGATCTGACTTTATACCCCTTACATAAAACAGTAGATTTTCGCAGAGCATTATGATATAAAAAAACTGACATCTTAGTCTGGCTGATATTTCTTATGGTCGGATGCAGATTTTCACAAGAATGGTCTCAATCATAAGATAAATAAATAAAAACGATGCTTGAGACTCAGGCACACAACAAATACAAAAAAGCAACAGAAGTAGTTATTAATGCTTGAAGATTTGGACCTGACCGGCTTAACCTGACTACCATTTATTTTAGTTATATGCAGATTTAAACAGAAACGCCGCTTAATTGGTCCTTAAACTTTGAACATTTGGACCTAACTTTACACCCCTTACATAAAACAGTAGATTTTCGGAGAGCATTTTGATATCAAAATATGGACATCTTAGCCTGTCTGATATTTCTTATGGGGGATGCAGATTTCAACAAAAATGATCTCTATCACAAGATAACTAAATAAAAACGATGCTTGAGACTCAGGCACACAACAAATACAAAAAAGCAACTGAAGTAGTTATTAATGTTTGAAGATTTGGACCTGACCGGCTTAACCTGGCTGCCATTTAATTTAGTTTCATGCAGATTTAAACAGAGACACTGTCAATCAAAGCGTTGGATTCAAGAGATAAAGCAATACACATAAACAAAAACGTCCCTGACTCAGGAACACAACAAAAACAAAAAAGCAGATAAACGAGTAATAATATTTGAAGATTTGGACCTGATTTATACACCTCTTTAATAATGGACTGTCATCTCAGTAATTTGATTGCATGAAACCAGAAGAAATATCAGCCAAAGAAAAACACGTCTTTATTTGGCTGATATTTCTTCCGGATTTTATCAGAAAAGTTATTACACGACGAGTTACACTCGGGCATGACATAAAAACTGCTTCATTTGTCCTTAAACTGTGAACATTTGGACCTGACTTTATACCCCTTACATGAAACAGTAGAATTTCGAAGAGCATTTTGATATTAAAAAAACTGACATCTTAGTCTGGCTGATATTTCTTATGGTCGGATGCAGATTTTAACAAGAATGGTCTCAATCATAAGATAAATAAATAAAAACGATGCTTGAGACTCAGGCACTAACAAATACAAAAAAGCAACTGAAGTAGTTATTAATGTTTGAAGATTTGGACCTGACCGGCTTAAGCTGGCTGCCATTTATTTTAGTTTCATGCAGATTTAAACAGAGACACTGTCAATCAAAGCGTTGGATTCAATAAATAAATCAATACACAGAAACAAAAATGTCCTGAACGACCTGACTTATACACCTTATTCATAATGGACTGTCATCTCAGTAATTTCATTGCATGAAACCAGAAGAAAAATCAGCCAAAGAAAAACACGTCCTTATTTGGCTGATATTTCTTTCGGATTTTATCAGAAAAGTTTTTACACGACGCGTTACACTCGGGCATGACATAAAAACTGCTTCATTGGTCCTTTAACTTTGAACATTTGGATCTGACTTTATACCCCTTACATAAAACAGTAGATTTTCGCAGAGCATTATGATATAAAAAAACTGACATCTTAGTCTGGCTGATATTTCTTATGGTCGGATGCAGATTTTCACAAGAATGGTCTCAATCATAAGATAAATAAATAAAAACGATGCTTGAGACTCAGGCACACAACAAATACAAAAAAGCAACTGAAGTAGTTATTAATGATTGAAGATTTGGACCTGACCGGCTTAACCTGGCTGCCATTTATTTTAGTTTCATGCAGATTTAAACAGAGACACTGTCAATCAAAGCGTTGGATTCAATAAATAAATCAATACACAAAAACAAAAATGTCCTGAACGACCTGACTTATACACCTTTTTCGTAATGGACTGTCATCTCAGTAATTTGATTGCATGAAACCAGAAGAAATATCAGCCAAAGAAAAACACGTCTTTATTTGGCTGATATTTCTTCTGGATTTTATCAGAAAAAATATTACACGACGAGTTACACTCGGGCATGACATAAAAACTGCTTCATTTGTCCTTTAACTTTGAACATTTGGATCTGACTTTATACCCCTTACATAAAACAGTAGATTTTCGCAGAGCATTATGATATAAAAAAACTGACATCTTAGTCTGGTTGATATTTCTTATGGTCGGATGCAGATTTTCACAAGAATGGTCTCAATCATAAGATAAATAAATAAAAACGATGCTTGAGACTCAGGCACACAACAAATACAAAAAAGCAACTGAAGTAGTTATTAATGATTGAAGATTTGGACCTGACCGGCTTAACCTGGCTGCCATTTATTTTAGTTTCATGCAGATTTAAACAGAGACACTGTCAATCAAAGCGTTGGATTCAATAAATAAATCAATACACAGAAACAAAAATGTCCTGAACGACCTGACTTATACACCTTTTTCGTAATGGACTGTCATCTCAGTAATTTGATTGCATGAAACCAGAAGAAATATCAGCCAAAGAAAAACACGTCTTTATTTGGCTGATATTTCTTCCGGATTTTATCAGAAAAAATATTACACAACGCGTTACACTCGGGCATGACATAAAAACTGCTTCATTTGTCCTTAAACTTTGAACATTTGGACCTGACTTTATACCCCAAACATTAAACAGTAGATTTTCGAAGAGCATTTTGATATAAAAAAACTGACATCTTAGTCTGGCTGATATTTCTTATGGTCGGATGCAGATTTTCACAAGAATGGTCTCAATCATAAGATAAATAAATAAAAACGATGCTTGAGACTCAGGCACACAACAAATACAAAAAAGCAACTGAAGTAGTTATTAATGATTGAAGATTTGGACCTGACCGGCTTAACCTGGCTGCCATTTATTTTAGTTTCATGCAGATTTAAACAGAGACACTGTCAATCAAAGCGTTGGATTCAATAAATAAATCAATACACAGAAACAAAAATGTCCTGAACGAACTGACTTATACACCTTATTCATAAAGGACTGTCATCTCAGTAATTTGATTGCATGAAACCAGAAGAAAAATCAGCCAAAGAAAAACACGTCCTTATTTGGCTGATATTTCTTTCGGATTTTATCAGAAAAGTTTTTACACGACGCGTTACACTCGGGCATGACAAAAACTGCTTCATTGGTCCTTTAACTTTGAACATTTGGATCTGACTTTATACCCCTTACATAAAACAGACTTTAGACCCCTTACATAGATTTTCGCAGAGCATTATGATATAAAAAAAACTGACATCTTAGTCTGGCTGATATTTCTTATGGTCGGATGCAGATTTTCACAAGAATGGTCTCAATCATAAGATAAATAAATAAAAACGATGCTTGAGACTCAGGCACACAACAAATACAAAAAAGCAACTGAAGTAGTTATTAATGTTTGAAGATTTGGACCTGACCGGCTTAAGCTGGCTGCCATTTATTTTAGTTTCATGCAGATTTAAACAGAAACGCTGTCAATCAAAGCGTTGGATTCAAGAGATAAAGCAATACACAGAAACAAAAACGTCCCTGACTCAGGAACACAACAAAAACGAAAAAGCAGATAAACGAGTAATAATATTTGAAGATTTTGACCTGATTTATACACCTCTTTAATAATGGACTGTCATCTCAGTAATTTGATTGCATGAAACCAGAAGAAATATCAGCCAAAGAAAAACACGTCTTTATTTGGCTGATATTTCTTCCGGATTTTATCAGAAAAGTTATTACACGACCAGTTACACTCGGGCATGACATAAAAACTGCTTCCTTAAACTTTAAACATTTGGACCTGACTTTATACCCCTTACATGAAACAGTAGATTTTCGAAAAGCATTTTAATATAAAAAAACTGACATCTTAGTCTGGCTGATATTTCTTATGGTCGGATGCAGATTTTCACAAGAATGGTCTCAATCATAAGATAAATAAATAAAAACGATGCTTGAGACTCAGGCACACAACAAATACAAAAAAGCAACTGAAGTAGTTATTAATGTTTGAAGATTTGGACCTGACCGGCTTAACCTGGCTGCCTTTAAACAGAGACACTGTCAATCAAAGCGTTGGATTAAAGAGATAAATCAATACACAGAAACAAAAACGTCTTTGACTCAGGAACACTATTGTGGTCGTGCCAGGAAGGTACTACCTAGCACGACCACGGCCTGTATGTTATAACTAAAAAACTATGAGATTACACTTTTTCACTCTGTAGTACAAAAAAGTACACTTTTTTTCATGAATATGTACTGCATTGGTGTTAATGTAATCCTTCGTGGTCGTGCAAGGAAGCATCACACCATGAAAGTTTGTATTAAAATAAAATATTTTAAAACTTAATTATAATTTCTTCTTATAAATTAGGATAATATACTGAAGCTTAAGGTCTGACTTGGCTAGTTTGAATATACTAATTATTACCTGCAATAATAAACATGGAAGAGCCGTTTCTACCAGCAAGTCGTGTAGTAGTTTTCCCGCACCTATATTACTGTAAAGTTTCATCCAAATCCGTCGAGTAGTTTTGACGTGAAAGGGTAACTATCAAACATCCATCCATACTCAGAATCTTTCACGTTTATAATACACTAGCTTTCCGCCCTGCGTTTTCACCCGCAACTGAATGGTTTTCCCGTGGCAATATCTTACGGAACCCTCTTTTTTCAAAATAAAATATAGCCTATGTTACTCCTGGATAATGTAGCTTTAGAATGGTGAAATATTTTTTTAATTCGGTCCAGTAGTTTCAGAGCCTATTCATTTCAAACAAACCAAAAATCAAATCTTTCCTCTTTATAATATTAGTATAGACAAACTAGCCATGCCAGACCTTAGGCTATTATACAAAACACAGCCAAGCGACATATTTTGTATTATTTAAAAATCCATTCTTCCTCGTATTACTGGTTTACAGAGCATTCTCGCGACCGCTAGAGGCGGCTACAATTGCTTCTTTGGTGAGGTCCGACATGCAAGGATCTGACTGCAATACATACAAAAACGCATACATATATAACATTTACTAGTGACCCGCCCACAAAGGTGTTATTTTATCTAATTTTAGATTATTTCTTATACATGTTTTTTATTAACAAATTCAAGTGAAAAAATTACCTAAAAGATAGTGAAATCCGTTAAGTGGTTTAGGAGGAGTAAGCGGACAAACATACAAACAGACGCAATTACTTGGATTTATACTATGAGATGTTGCTGTGGCTAAGGTTTTTGTAATTTTTCAATAAGGCGGTTCCCATAAAATTTGACACTAGATGAATATGTGCTGCAAGAGTGCATATTCATCACACGAAAGAAGAAGAAGAATAAAAATTTTGGTATACGCTATCCTATCTTTCAAGTTGGATCAAACTGCACACGCTGTGAAAATTTGATTAAAAACGGTTAAATAGTTTAGGAGTCCATCGCGGTCAAACAACGTGACGTGACGATGATGATGATCATGATAATTATGATGTTTTAACTTGTACTGGCTCGGCATACGCTAAACCTGTGCTTAAGAAGGAAAGCTCTTATTGTGTTTTCTCGCTAGGAAGGCTATATCCGTTTGAATGGGTTGAGCTTAAAATCGCGTACAACGACGTAATTACGCACAGTTAGCTTAGAGGCGAGGAAGCGAGTTAGTAACTCTAATTTATGTGGAAAGGCTGTCATTACAACGAGTCTCGACAAATGTCTACCCGAGCCGAGGCACAGCCGAAGTGTAATGTAATGTAATGTAATGAA
The DNA here is from genome assembly GCA_916618145.1 of Emmelina monodactyla. Lineage (NCBI taxonomy): Eukaryota > Metazoa > Arthropoda > Insecta > Lepidoptera > Pterophoridae > Emmelina > Emmelina monodactyla. The sequence continues at coordinate 9,282,242 of OU745315.1, read as the reverse complement.
CGACTATTTTTAATACAGTTGCGAAAAAATAAAGCAATTTAATCCTACTAATATTATATCCTACTAATCGTACTAATATTATAAACTAGTGGCCGCCCGCGACTCCGTTCGCGTGGAAGTCGGTTTACCGTGGGAATGAAAGGTTTTTCCGCGGTAAAAAGTACCCTATGTGTTATTCTGATGTATAAACCTATATTACTGCAAAGTTTTATCCAAATCCGTCCCGTAGTTTTTACGTGAGAGAGAATCAAACTACCATACATCCATAAATAAAATACCATACATACATAATCACAAACTTTCACGTTAATTATATTAGTAGGATTTTTAAAAAATGCCATGCCATTTTCCGCCGGTTTCTGAATTAGGAATTTAAAAATTTGTCATGTAGGTACCTATTGAGCCTATTGATATTTGAGTATTTTGTATGATCAATCACTATCACTAAGATATCCTACAAAAGTTACTCGACATAAAATTATTAATTCACAAATCGGCGGATAAACTTCCATTTTAAGAAAGTTCCTTTATAATCACTACTAAGTCGCTTTCTCTGTCTGTGCCTATGTTTTTTTTGCATTTGAATGTAACATTGTATGTAATACAATAAATATAGGTTATACATCAGAATAACATATAGGGTACTTTTTACCGCGGGAAAACTTCTCATTCCCACGGGAAACTGACTTCCACGCGAACGGAGTCGCGGACGGCCACTAGTACAATATAAAATTAGGATCGTAAATGTCGAAATAACTCATTTTGTGCAACAAACAACTAAACTCGCAAAGAAAATTTCTGGAAAATGGCGCCATTTTTTCTTCACCCATTTGGTAGGGAAAGGTTACTATGCCCATACAGCCAAGTCTTCAGTAGAATTTTTTTATTGATCTATACTAATATTATAAAGCTGAAGAGTTTGTTTGCTTGTTTGTTTGTTTGTTTGAACGCGCTAATCTCAGGAACTACTGGTTCGAATTTTAAAATTCTTTTTGTGTTGGATAGACCATTTATCGAGGCAGGCTTTAGGCTATATAACATCACGCTGCAACTATTAGGAGCGAAGAAATAATGGAAAATGGGAAAAAAACGGGGAAAATTATTCATCTTTGAGGGCTTCCGTTGCGTGCGCTGCGAAAACGGTTCTAGAAACCAAAAATATATGTATGAAAGAATTAAGGGAACTTTTTACCGAAGGAAAACTTCGCATTCCCACGGGAAACCGACTTCTACGCGAACGGAGTCGCGAGCGGCTACTAGTATGAAATAAAAATGAAAATTAATGAGATAAAATGAAATGAAACCAACCACACTAATTCAATCAAATCATTAAATCTGATATCGAAACAAACTAGTAGCTTTTTTTAGAAATATACCTACGCTATGTAAGTATTAACATGAATCATAAAAACTTCTTTGTTTTTTTAGTAAAAACTTCATGGTTGGTTATTTTTTCTTTTATAGACATTATTTTGACAGTTGGGAAAGAGAACGCACGTGTGCGGGAAAGGAAAAAAAAAGCACGAGTAGTGTGTAATAGCCCACATCCCGAACGCTACGTCCCTGCAATACGCCACTTTTTGAACAACTGTATTAAAAATAATTTTATGAAGCTTCTTGAATCTCGTTAACTCTATTGTGATCAAATTTGAAGATGAGAAGGTAGTTTGGAAATCCTACACTTACCATCAATTAAGCAATTAATAATTGATGGTAAGTGATTTGCATACCTTCAGACAGATACGAGAAGCCAACAGAGCGCCGCATAGTTTTCTAGTCGCCGAGTTGTGATTGGTTTATTGGGAACGATCTTGTTTTTAAAGTCAGCAGATGAACAAAAACCGTCCCATCAATTGCAACTGTTCTATACACGCGCAGTCATGTTTGGAAGCATCTGTAAATTCATAAACTTCAGTTTTTAAAGGATACTACGTGACACCTACCTAGGAATGCGAAGTGAAGAGCTGGAAGTGAATTAATAAATTTGATAAATCGTTATTTCTAAAGGAACTTTCATATCATGCACATTTTAAAATCTTTGCCTGGACTGTGCTCGGCCTAAGAAGCGGTTCGAACTAAAAAACTTATAAAATAAAAAGTCCTGAGTGACTGACTAATCATCGGTTAATTATGTGTGGGTGAAACCGCATCGCGGAAACCTACTTATAAAATACGTTTACCTATGATTTTTGATGTTTTTTTTTAAATTAACGGAATATTATAAGCTATCTAAATTATACTCGCAATATTTAATTCCGTACTAACTTTGCTAATAGAATGAGAAATTTCTGCACTATTTGATTGCCATTCTCTGAAACTTTGCTGATTCAAGAGCTGCTATTAACGACAAATTTGCTGCGACAAACTTCATTGAGTCGCCGCCATTCAGAAAATCATCATCATCATAATATCATCCATTCAGAAAATCATCCTAATCATCCAAAGTTTGTGAGTATGTGAGGATGTATGGATGTTTGTTACTCTTTCACGTAAAAACTATTGGACGAATTTAGATGAATTCTTTTTACACTATCCGGGATTTCGCGCTGTGATTTTAAAGTAAAAAGGTAACGTACCTCTTTGCCCGTTTACAACGTGTACGAAATGTGTACAACGCGCGTTAGCTTAAAACAAGAATTTAGCTGAAACTTTGCAGTAATAGGTATAGGTTATACATCAGAATAACACATAGGGTACTTTTTACCGCGGGAAAACTTCTCATTCCCACGGAAAACCGACTTTCACGCGAACGGAGTCGCGGGTGGCTACTAGTTCTAAATAAAAATCACGTTTGATGCTATCTTTACATTAGAGTCTAAACATTGATCTGCTAGAGACTTTTGGAATTTGTTTCTGAATAGCTGAAGAGGTAAGTGACCGTTTTAAGAATGTAAGACTGCAATGCATCCGTCGCATTAAATCGAAATAGTATTTGTCACCTGTTATCACAAATAGAAGATCCTCATGTGGTTTGACGCTCTGTATTGTTAAAGGATTTGTCCGAGCTCGTGCTGGCAGAGGAAACATCACTACACGCAGCTTTGTTGTGGAGCACCGAACTCACTGAAAAATAATACGTATTCATTTCACTAGGTGAAGAGAATTTATTATGCTTGTTATATGATAAGAATTTATATACGTGATTTTCCCATGAAAATGAGACTTAGTCCCGCGGTAAAAAGTTGTATATTTTCATCTCGGGCTGCTTTACTGTGTATGCCAAATATCATTAAAATCGTTTTAGCCGTTTCGACGTGAAAGCGAAACACACAGACAGACCAACATATACATTTTCACATTTATAATATTAGTAAGGATATGATATACAAATTTAATGTAAAGTTCTTTATAAATAGGATCCTCAAATATACGTTCTAAGGAAAGAAAACGTTGCTTTGCCATTGCATAAGAGATGCCATCACTCAGACGAGTCATTTAATGGATGGTTGACGACTTTACTAGGTATGTTCATTTCTATAAGAGCTTTCGGAAAAGAGCTTTACACAAGCTAGCTCCTTTGCAGAGAAAATATTGCAAGTTGTTACAAAATCGAGTTCCCAAAAGCATGTTAACTCTTGATACTCCTCATAAGACAGAGAATTACCAGGTGAAAAATACCAGACTGATATACAAGGCTGAAACAAGCCAACTTAACTGAGATAATTTTTACCTAAATCAGTAGAATCGAAACCTACAAAAATGTAGATTACTGAAGGCTGAAGGCATATTAAAGGTAGGATCTGCAAGACCTGCGGAACTATCGCGTAAGTCAATAGTAATCGAATGTATTTTTTTCAACAATTCTGGATAACGTTTAATTGATGAAATATAAAGTTTTTTTGGATTAATAGGTAGATTATCAATGTCGCCATCTATTAATCCCAAAACCGTGATGATTTTCATTAATTTTTACCCTTTCCGGATTTGTCGAAAATATAACATTCGATTACGGTAATCGGATTACCATTGACTTACGCAATAACCCCCGCTGGCCGGATAGGAATTGATTTTTTGTTCACGTTCGACCCAGACAAACTATGCGTAATTTTTGGCAAAGTGAAACAATCTATGTTCGTTTTACTGTTACAAGACTGTATAGTAAGATCACTGTAGCGTAATCAAGAATAACTATCGAATAGCAAGCGAAGCATCATCGTAAAAAATGTATGAAATGTCTTAATTGACTCTAGCGGACGTAAAAGGAACTAAATCGACGAGTATTTTTGAAAATTTGATAATTTTCCTCACTTTTGCCCATTTGTGAACTTGTATCTTTCGTAACGAGTTGAGGTGTGAGTCGGTGCGAAGGGGCTTCGTGATTGTTTTTATCGTCAACCTCCATTTTGGTATCGAGAGCTCGATACGTTAACAGTGCGATTTGCAAAATATTCATGACTGAGGCTCTGCTCTCTGAAGTATTAGAAACTTGTACACAAATACCTGTGGGTTTTGGTGATGAAGTTAGAGTTGCTATCGTTGTGAGAAGACACGCGAAAAGAAGCCGCAGATATCGGACACCATCACCAAATCTGTGGAAAGCAAAGTAACATGTGAAGATAATTTAATGATATTTTCTGAATTAGGTTCAATAAGAATCCCTATGTTTTCAACGTGATAAATTGCAAAGTTCAACTCTTTGATCTGAATGCAAACACATCATACCTAACGGGTGTAAAAAGACCATTTCCGAGGGCTGTAAAATACATGGTGGATGGTGCGCCTAAATCTATACTTATAATAAATCTGTAGGGAGGTCAATTCTGTACATTAAATATATTTCAAAATAACTATCAGGGGGTGATAAAGAATCGATACTGATGTCAAAAATGCAATCAGTAAAATTGTTGTCTGTCTGTCTGTCTGTGGAACCGTTATAGAAACAAAAACTTCTGGACGGACTTTAACGTAACTTGGTACAATTATTCTTGATACTCCTGGGCTGGTTATAGTATACTTTTCATCACGCTACAATCAATAGGAGCAGAGCAGTGAAGGGAAATGTTGGGAAAACGGGAGAAGTTACTCCATTTTGTGTGTAACCTTAATGGTTAAAGCTGCACAGAAATCTTGTATGTCGGAAATGTTTTCATTATAATTATACAAAAAAATCCCGCGATAGCATATGTCTATCTTTTATGGTTGACTCACAATAACACGTGTAACTCCCGATAGCTTAGCAGTTCGAAGCTTGCTGATTATATTTGTCTACTCTTACGTTTATACAATCTCAGTAGGTATTCCCTTATTTAAAAATTTACATTATTAACAAATAGAAACACCAAAATTCTACATGGAATACGCTAATAAGCCTCGCGTGAGAATACTAAATCCTACTAAAATTATAAACGTAAAAGTTTGTAAATATGTATGGATGTTCTCTCTTCTCTTCCACGTAAGTAAAAACTACTGGACGGATTTGGATGATATAGGTTATACATCAGAATAACACATTAGGGTACTTTTACTTCTCATTCCCACGGGAAACCGACTTCCAAGCGAACGGAGTCGCGGGCGGCCACTAGTAGTAACTAAATTCACTTACTTCGCCTAGAAAAGTCGAATAAAATAAACTTAAATATAACGGATTGAAACATGATGTTAGATGTTCACACACCAGCTGATGACCCAGGAGCGATGGTTTACATTGTAAATTAAATTATAACAATATTTAACTTGAAATAATCCTCAATTCTGATAGTTTTTAAGCAACTTTTTTATTGTTTCCAATTAATTTAAGTGTAAATATTACTAAAATATGGTGAAAAACGCATACAAATCCGTTGCTTAGTAATGATGCAAATGATAACAAGTATGTGTGGTAGAAGTAAAGTTGTAAGTATAATCTATAATAACTAATATTATAAAGAGGAAAACTTTGTTTGTTTGTGGCGAATAGGCTCAAAAACTACTAGACCGATTTTAAAAGTTCCTTTTTTCCTCCTTTTAAAAGCTACATTATCCACGAGTAACATAGGCTATATTTTATTTTGGAAAAAATAGGGTTCCGTAAGATATTTGGGTTTTTCGGACACAAGGTGTAAAAAATCAACCAGAAAAGTTACTTATTTGACGTACGCTGCCTTAACTATAAAAGATAAAATAAATGTTCTAATTAATTGTTTTGGACTACAAATAAATCCGTTTTTTTTTACTCATGCCTTATTTTTCATTTTTCATCACTAAGTACAGTTTATGTAGATCACTTTTGGTCTTTGAATAATTGAAATTGGACGTTTGGTTTTGAAGTTATAGTGAAACTAGAGGCCACCCGTGACTTCGTTCGCGTGGATACTCTTTATAAAAACGTAATAATATTGTAAAGCACTGCAGCGCCCTTATCACAGGCATATAGGTAGCTACTGCAGTATAGGCTAACATGCCTTTCACTTAAGATATAGATAGGTATATAGGTACTGCGAAGGGCTTTTTTGTAGGTCTATCCTTACTATCATCATCATTATCATTACGCCAATTCTGTCTGTTTGTGTGTTTGTCCGCTTACTCCTCCGAAACTACGTAACGAATTTTGATGAGGTTTTTGACATATTTTAGGGAATTTATTCATTTAAATTTGTACATATAGAACATTTAAAAAAATCTTTAAGTTGGCCAAAATTTCATGTTTCGTGATCAAGTCGGCCGAAAATACACTATAGCAAAGCGTGGGCGGGTCGCCAGAAGTATCATAAACTAGTGGCCGCCCGTGACTCCGTTCGCGTGGAAGTCGGTTTCCCGTGGGAATGAGATGTTTTCCCGCGGTAAAAAGTATCCTATGTGTTATTCTGATGTATAACCTATATTACTGCAAAGTTTCATCCAAATTCATCCAGTAGTTTTTACGTGAAAGAGTAACAAACATCCATCCATCCATCCATACATCCTCACAAACTTTCACATTTATAATATTAGTAGGATGTGAAAATGTGTATGTCTGTCTGTCCGTCTATCTATATGTTTGCTTCACGTAAAAATGGCTTAACCGATTGTCTTAGAGATAGTTCGACACCCAGGGAAGAAGAAAATACGATAATTTTACTGCGGGGAAATGCCTCATTCCCACGGGAAAAACCATTTAGTTGCGGGTGAAACCGCAGGGCGGAAAGCTAGTGTGAACTAAAGTCTAAAGCCTCTAGTAGGTCAGCTCTGTTAGATAAAACTTAAAAAAAATAAGGAACTTCGTTCCAACATTGCGTACTTACTGGAAAATATATATATGTAATATATATATATGATATATCTAAATTCTTGAACATCATGAATATGATCATGTATCCCAATCCTATGCTCAACTAGCTGACTGCATCTGTAATGTATCAAGAGATTATATTTTTTATTTGTTTCGTAATGCGTAATAAGATAACTTTTTAATAATTTCAAAACTAAATAACGTATGAACATGATTTTTGATAAAATATATTGAATTGTTCCAACAGTAACTCCCAAGCTGTGGGATAATTAGATGATTAAAACTCAATACTTTTTAAAACTAAAGAGGCTGTGCCAGTTAACGATGCACACGGATTTGCTAATTTCCTGAATGCTTTGATTAGTATGAATGAGGGTAGTATCTATAGGTATGTCTGATCTCGTACCAGTGCTAAGGGTCCCGCGGAAGGTAAGTGTATCCTGGGTAGAGGAAGTCATGTTTGCAGCGGGAAGCGTGGAGTGGAGCGTATCGCAGCGTATCGCGGCGTATCGCGCCGATAACAACTTCAACTGCATCTGCAAATCGTCAAAGTCTTTGAATAACACTTTCTTTCAATCATCACATTATCTAAATCTGTAAGTAGTTAAATGAAGTTTATGAGTTGCGTTAACTTGGCTTTGGGACTTCTACGTTTTTTAACAAGTTTCTTTAATTTTGCTTTAGACATAGTGGTCATCAATTAAGACATTATGCAAAAGCAATACCAAAGCAAAGAAGATAACTCGATACGCAACAATAAAACCGGCCAAGTGCGAGTCGGACTCGCGCACCGAGGGTTCCGTACAAACCTGCAAAAACTACTTAAAATTTTAAGCTTTTCGGAATTTTTCTGTTACCTGTGCTGTAAGCTATTGCTTCTTACCAAATTTCAAGATTCTATGTCAACGGGAAGTGGTCTTTAGGTTTTAATTCCCGTGCGTGTAGTTGCGAGTTTCAAAATATGCGGTATCAATGGTTGTACTTTTGCGTTTTGCGTTTTTGCGTTGACTTAGATTTTTTTTTTTCACGGGTTAAAGGCAATTAGATCTAAGTATTAGATATGAATTCCAACTTATAAGTTTATATTTATTAAAAAAATATATATTTTGTAATGTAACTAAAAATTTAAGGTTTTCGGAATTTTTCCTTTATGTGTGCTATAAAACGTTGCTTCATGCCAAATTTCAAGATTCTAGGTCGACTGGAAGTACCCTTTAGGTTTTGATTCCCTTGCGAGTACTTGCGAGTTTCAAAATATGCAGCTTAAATGCTGTTTCTTTTGATTGCGTTGACATAGAAGTTTGATTTTGTTACAGCTTAAAGGTATTATAGACCTGAGTATTTGGTATGAATTTCAATTTAATACCTCTACGCATTTATGAGGAAATGGGTAGTAAGGTTAAAATTATTAAAAAAAAATATATTATGTGATGTAACAAAAAATTTATGGTTTTCGTAATTTTTCCTTTATCTATGCTATAAGACGTTGCTTCGTACCAAATTTCAAGATTCTGAGTTCACGGGAAGCACCCTGTAGGTTTTGATTCCCTTGCAAGTGTCGACTTGCGGCATAATTTGCGGCATAAACGGCTGTATCTTTTGATTGCGTTGGCTTAGAAGTTTGATTTTTTCACAGCTTCAAGGGACAGTAGACCTGAGTAATTGATATAAATTTCAGCTTCATACCTCCACGCGTTTTTGAGAAAAAGGGTCTTGACAGACGGACGGACGGACAACAAAGTGATCCTATAAGGGTTCCGTTTTTTTTCCTTTTGAGGTACGGAACCCTAAAAACAATAAATAGCAAGCGTTTTGCAAGCGGCAGTATTTTAACCGATAGATATTTATGATTGGAATGCGAATTGTAAAAGTGCTATTTTAATGTAATTAAGATAACATATAAACAGAAACAGTAAATAAAAATTATGTAGGGCTTCATTTGAACAGAATATTTTAAATTAAGTAGTATGCTTGATGTTGATTATCTGTAGGTATAAAATAAGTTCAATGTGCATTTGCCATTAACTTCTTACCGTGTTTTGTGGTATCCAAATCACCACTCTTATCGAACTGAATTTAAAATGTAAAGAAGTGAAATCTTCGTATAAAGAATCGATGTCGGTGAACCGTCCTTTAAATTCCGTTAAAGCTATCACGTCGCCGCCACTGGAATAAAACCGTTTATTATGTTTCATAAATTGCTTCTACCCTTTGCATATTTGATTCATACTTTAAATCGCGAAAACATTGCAACAACAAAAAAAACAAATAGGTATTTTAAATTCAGTTCCGTGTAAATTTACTTAAATTGTACCTAATTATCGAGCCAACGGTCTCACAAACTGAAATGTATACCAAGTTATAGCCATTAGACAAGCACGAAACTCCACAATGAATTGACCTACAAGTACCTACCAATCAAAATATACCTACGGAAGTCACCAGTAAAACAACTTTGACAATTGTGTGAAAATAAAATTCACAGTGATGTGTGATGTACAGTCGAGTTTATTAAAAACATATTTAAGTGACAACTAAAATTCTACTAATATTATAAACGTGAAAGTTTGTCAGTATGGATGGATGTTTGTAACTCTTTCACGTAAAAACTACCGAATGAATTTTAAGGAAATTCTACACAAATATACAGAATAAAACTTGCCTATACCGAATAAAACTTGGGCTACAATTTATAAAGATATTATGTGAATCTATACTAATATTATAAAGCTGAAGAGTTTGTTTGTTTGTTTGAACGCGCTAATCTCAGGAACTACTGGTTTGAATTAAAAATTATTTTTGTGTTGGATAGACCATTTATCGAGGCAGGCTTTAGGCTATATAACATCACGCTGCAACTATTAAGAGTGAAGAAATAATGGAAAATGTGAAAAAAACGGGGAAAATTATTCATCCTTGAGGGCTTCCTTTCCGTGCGCTGCGAAAATGGTTCTAGATACCAAAAATATATGTATACACAAGAATTAAGGGAACTTTTTACCGCGGGAAAACTTCGCATTCCCACGGGAAACCGACTTCTACGCGGACGGAGTCGCGAGCAGCCACTCGTAAATCTATAAAATTTTTGAGCTTTTTAATGCCCAGACTTTTTTTAACAGTTGGCAGTGCCAATATTTATGAACTCCTCTATACAGAACTAAAAATAATAACAAAAAAAACGTTTTTATCGCCCGCTAAAAACATTTACTGCTTACAACGAACCCCAAAACAATCAAATCCAAAATAATACCAACCGGGAATCGAACCCATATGAAGCTCTCGTATAAAAAGTGCAACCAATAATGCGCCGCTGAATCTACTCGCAATAATTTTTTTCAAATATTTAGGTCAAATGAAAAAAATGAATTGGAAATATGCAGTATAGAATTATTAAATAGTCACTGATTTAACCACAACTTCTTTATTCCGATAACAATACATTCCAAATTCCACAAATAATGTGTGGTTACCTAACCAAGACCTAACCTAACATGTAATGTGAAGATACAATTATAATATGGGAATGGGGAAAGGTAAATATACATAATTTGAGTGTGTTAAGTGTTATGTGCAGTGTTACAACTGAAATTAACCAGAAATTATACCTAATTACGCCCAAACCAACTTATTTCTATCTACCCCCAATCAACTTGGAATATGTATAATCGCCCGAAGACTCGAATATTCCATTACAAAATAAATCAAATTGACAAAATTACTTACAATACGGCTCGAAGGAATGTGTGCGCTGGTAACACACAAAAAATATACATATTATAAAATAAATGAGCAGCAAACTGCGCGGCGGTAAAGGGATGTTTAAACTTCCAACGCGCCACGCGGGTCAAAATAATTGTAAACCAATTGGTAATGGAAAATAAAGAGAGTTAGGGGCTTTATAATTATCCTAGTGCAGTAAGAATGTGTAGTCTGCATAAATAACTTAAAGCTATAACAACGTAAGATAAAACGTATAAAGAAAGTTCCTTGGCACCCACCTTGATGCTCCGTTGTTAGAACATTTCACAATGTCCAGTTTTTTACAGTAAGTAATAATTTCAACAATAATAGATTGCACATATACACCAATGAATCCATAAAATACTTACAATTAATAACCGCAGTTAAACGTTGTTCATAAGAACCGGCCGTCTATCTTCTTTCTTCATCGCCGCCTGCACCGCGTCGCCGTCGGGCGTCACAGACTAAGAAGGGATACTACGTTCGTTCGCCATCTTCGCAACTTTTTTTTCTATTTATGGCCATGGTTCAGTTGCACATTGTGCAATTGTCAAGTTATATTTTTATAAAAAAAACTTTGGGAAATTAGGAATTACGATGACAGGAAATCGGAACACATATGCCAAAATATTGAAGATACAATGGATTTAGGAAGATTTAGATTACATACTGGTAAATATTTCAATACACAAATACAATAAAAAATGTACTAAGTAATAGAGAAAAAAAATCATTTTCAAAAATTCAAAATGTTGATGTCGCGATATTAAAAGATTAAATAAAATTAAGCAAACGGTTTATAATAATACCTACCTAAAATGGAAAAAATCTTCACTGTGTGAAGGCATATCTATTTCTCTTAGAGCATTTAACCAAAGGAGATGACAAGATCATTTTAGCAGGAACATATTTTTCAGGCACTTTTAGTGGGGGACGAGGAAGTGATGTGACAATAACCATAAGAATGAATGGGTATTTTTATTGAATGAATGAAGTTTTTTAGTTCAATTTAATTATTAAATTTACCTTTTCTTCTTAATACTACTACAATTGTAAATTTGTAAGTGTTAAGTAAGAACACTTACAAATTTTGGTTTATCTAAAAAAAGATGCTAAGAAATAAATAAAATGAGTGGGTAACATCAGTTTAAAATAAATCCTTTTATTTTTGTAGAATTTTGGCAGAATACAATACAATCATTATAGTTCTAAATAATTGTTTTAATAATGAGTTATAACAGTAGATAACAAATAAGCATTTTCGCAAGTCTTAGCTTAAAACCTGTCAGCGCTATTTAATAATATATGTCTGCTAAACTTTATATTTTTCGAACCATTCATTCATCCCACCAGTCATTCAAATCAATTCACTTTTATTTTCCCATCACTGTCTAGAATCCCGGCCTGTAAAAACGACATTAAAAAAATTTAAAAAGAAATCTCATCACAGTGGTTGTCAGCTTTGACAGCGTTGACAGCTTGTCTCCCTAATATAGTATTCGTTGTTTACATTTGATATCGTTTAAAGTGTCGTTTCGATCAAGGTTAAAATTCGAAAATATCAATAAATAGTGTAGTAAATTGCCAAAAATACTAACAGGTGATATGAAATCCCATGTAAACGTAAATTCGAAGTTTCTGAACGTCGTTTACACAACAAAACCGAACAAATCACCATTTTGTGGAGCACATAAACACATGACAGAGCGACACAGAATGATTAAGTACCGTGCGTGGTACTTTTGTTCACGACTATGACCATCGCTATGACCAAGATTTTGCCTGAGGGGAAAGGACTGCTATGCCATCTCCTTTGGTTAAATGCTCTAAGCTATTTCTTTATAAATAAGGCAATTTTTAATGAGTATGGCGGCTCCACCATATCCATCTTGCTAATTGATTATGTATTAAAAATATAGATTAATTTAGAATTAATTCGACGACCTCTGTAACGCAGCGGTAACTATACCAGACTGTAAAGCGGATGGTTCCGGGTTCGATCTCCGGGTCGGGCCAATTTCTTCATAAAGGTTTTTCAACATTGGCTCGTGTCTGGGTGTAACTAGGTTCTCCCCTAGTCCATTGTGTGGTACCTGTAACACAAGCGCTTAATGCGCTTACCATAGGGCCACATAATTGGTGTGTTAGTCTGGAGATTTATTAATTGATTTTCTTTGTCTACTGCGCTTCTGCAGTTTCACTGAATTATTTGTTGAATCTAGGAATCCATCATTTCAATTGAATAAATACACCCGCGCTACGCGAAATTGAATTATTTGGTCATAAAGTTGAGAATATTTATAATGTGTTTTGAATGTTTTTTTACTATATTTCCCCTAAATTAATATTCAATTTTTTATTTGTTTTTTTAGGTTATAAGTAACTATCAAAAAATATTGCAGTAAGAACGTCTTCATGTAATTTTGTTATTTAGAATTTTTGTTTTCAGCCCCGAATATAGACATATAGTAATAATCGCCAAGAATTTGCTTCTCTCCAAATCTCGCTAGACAACATTTTTCGCCAGAATGGCGTAAAAATATCCTAAACTGGCAACGCTGGGAAAGGCAAAACGTTTTTTATATTTTATCAACATTCTCCTGCTAACGTCATTAAGATTAATGAAAATGTTACACTTTCAACACAAAACTATCTACACAAAAGTATACTCATAAAATAGCCTTCCGCCCGTTTTCGGTTTCATATATTTTTAAACGTAGGTATAAGTATTTATTTATTTTTAACAACATTTAGAACTTCCTTACAAACTTTCAATTTTATTTAAACACTAGTGGCCGCTCGCGACTACGTTCGCGTAGAAGTCGGTTTCCCGTGGGAATGCGAAGTTTTCCCGCGGTAAAAAGTTCCCTTAATTCTTTCATACATATATTTTTGGTATCTAGAACCGTTTTCGCAGCGCACGCAACGGAAGCCCTCAAGGATGAATAATTTTCCCCGTTTTTTTCACATTTTCCATTATTTCTTCGCTCCTAACAGTTGCAGCGTAATGTAATATAGCCTAAAGCCTGCCTCGATAAATGGTCTATTCAACACAAAAATAATTTTTAAATTCGAACCAGTAGTTCCTAAGATTAGCGCGTTCAAACAAACAAACTCTTCAGCTTTATAATATTAGTATAGATTAACTTCGTCACACTGGATCGCGTACTTCTTCATTTCGTGAATGCAAATTTGCACTCTAAAATTCTATAAATAAGGTTACTTTTTTCCTGACAGTTGTATAAGTAGAAAAACGAGCCAGATGAGAAAACTAAAGTAGTAATACCTCCTTGTCTAACACCAATATGAACTAAATTTTACGAAAAAATTATATGATTAACGTCATTTCCATTTTATCCTCGCTTACGTCTGACGGACCGTATAGATAGACATTCATCGATATTTTTAAATATATCAATATCGGAGTTTGATATATCGAAAAAAAATATCGATTATTCGATTTTATTTTATCGGCTTTGTTTCAGTCGGCTCAAAAATAATTTTACAAAATTTTGTATATTTATTAAACAAATTAAATTATAAATGTTTGAAAATATAAGGTTCTCAGTAGTTATTGTTCAATTTGAATAAAACAACAACAACATATATTACGAGTATCTCTATATTATTTCTCAGTAAGAGTTTTTAAAAATACTCTGTTTTATGTGTTCAGCTGTTTGACCACTACGATTATTAGGCACTAAAAGATTGATTGTAAAGGTAATGCACAAAAAATAAAAACTTATTTAAAAAAATATCGAGTGTCGATATCTACATTTCAAAATCGAACTACCGATATAATATCGTCCAAAAAAGTATTAGTAATAAATATCGATATTTCTAAATAATAATATCGATATTTTATCAACATTGGTATTGAACAAAATAAGTAAATATCACCATGGCCAAAGAAGAGAGACAAAAAAGAAGTAAAAACTGTCAGACAAGGAAAATAATACTCCTCTAACTGTCAGGCATCATGAATGTATTCGTTAGCCAGTCGTATCGTAGTATGTATAGTGTCATATATATTACTATACTCTGATGTATAGTAGGTATCTCTTCTTGAACTGTGATAATCAAAGAGTATAGAATATAGATAGAAACTACGTAATAATATTACTTGGCGGCTTCCCTTATCCCTACTCTAATTCTTTAAATATTAACACATGGTGTAGCGCGATGGCAAAATTAGAAAAGAGTTCTAAAGGGGGATTTGTCATAAAACTATCTTGCGAAACAGTTCAAAAAATCAATGAACAAGAAGAGAAAAGCAAAACCAAAGCTGATAACACATCAGCCGCCGTTACCCTACCAACTCAACCTGAAGTCCCCGTCGCTAGCTCGGCCTGCCCGCCTGTTGAAGAGTTTAAAAACAAAAGCAAAGATGGTGAAACTATCAGTGAAATGAAAATAAAGACAACAGAATCTATGCAAGGTAATCAATGGGGTGATTATGCGCCGTACATAACTTATGAAGGTGACCAAGCTATCTATACTGATCCAACTTCTTACGTCAAATACACCTGGGATGACAAAACTAGTGCATGGGTGCTTAAATCTGGCGAGCAAATTCCTGGGCGGGAGTACAGCTATGAAAATGATACACATGTGTACACTGAGACTGATGGATCAAAATTCTTCTGGGATGAAAAAAAGAAAGCATGGATTCCAAAAGTAGACGATGATTTCCTTGCTATATACCAAATGTCATATGGCTTTGTAGACAACATACGCAAGGATGAATCAGTTAACAAAATAGACAAAGATGCCAAGAAAGAAGAAAACCCAAAGCTACAAGCAGGAAATAAAAGAAAAACTGAACCACAGTGGTTTGATGCAACTAATGAGACAAATACCAAGGTGTATGTGTCAAATTTACCATTAGACATGAATGAAGAGGAATTTGTTAACTTAATGCAGAAATGTGGACTTGTTGAAAAGGATGTAAAAACTAACAAAATGAAAGTGAAACTTTATGTTGACAAAGAAAGAAACTGTTTCAAGGGAGATGCATTGTGTACATACATTAAAATCGAATCAGTTGAATTAGCTCTGAATCTACTGGATGGCAGCATCTACAAAGATAACAAAATTAAAGTAGAACGCGCTCATTTCCAATTGAAAGGTGAATATAATCCTGCATTAAAACCTAAGAAAAAAAAGAAAAAAGAGCTTGAAAAAATAAAAAAAATGCAACAAAAACTGTTTGATTGGAGACCTGAAAAGTTTGTTGGTGAACGAGCTAAACATGAGAGGGTGGTTATTGTAAAAAATCTTTTCCATCCTACAGATTTTGACAAAGAAGTTCAGCTGATACTAGACTACCAACAAGATCTCAGGGAGGAATGTTCTAAAAGTGGAGAAGTTCGGAAAGTAGTTGTTTATGACCGACATCCAGAAGGAGTAGCGCAGATCACAATGAAAGAACCAGAAATGGCTGATGCTGTTGTCTCTTTGATCAATGGAAGATGGTTTGGCAAAAGACAAATCTCTGCTGAAATATGGGATGGTAGAACCAAATACAGAATAGCTGAAACTGATGCAGATATCAATAAAAGGATTAAAAAGTGGGACAGCTTTTTAGACGGTAAAGAAACTAATAGTGCAAATATTCCAGCTCCAGAAGAAAAATGTAAAGATGAAGGGGAAAAAAATTCAGAAGGCAAGATCGAGGAATATGTTTCTAAAGAATAAAATATATATATTTGAATTAAAGTTTTTCTGGAAGTTTCATTTTTTTATTAAGTTTTTATTTTACATCTTGGTAGTATTTTTTTTACAAAAAACACCTGTTTGGCTGAAATAAAAAACTTAAATGTAGGTATGGTGTGGTGGACTTTTTTATAAAGCTTAAATTAATTAATATTTTTGCCGTTTTGCCTGTTTCAAACCACTTACGAAGTGTGATTGAAATGATTTTAGAACACCTACTTATTACATTAATACCATATACCTATTGCGAAAACATAGCTATATTTTTATTAGATCTATAAAAAAATGTCAACATACACCTATCTACCATAAAAAAGCCACAAGAATGTATTTGCTAAATAATGATTCTTAGTACCTTCCCTCCGTATAGCAGCCCAGTTCCTGAAGCCACTAGGCTAGTTTATCTCTTTATTTAAAGCAAATGTTCTTGATTGCTATTAATTCTTTAACTAATATTATAAAAGCTATAGTAACTGTCTGTTTCGCTTTCATGCCTAAACCACTGAATCGATTTTCATGAAATTTGGTATGAAGATAGAACTGAACTTGGGAAAGGGCATAGGATACTTTTTATCGCGAAAAAAAGGGTGGAAGGTTAAAATAGCGGATGAAAGTGTGTTATTGTCAAATCGATTTTGATGAGAATTGGTATGAAGATAGAGCTGAACTTGGGAAAGGACATAAGTACCATAAGTACTTTTTAATAAAAAAAAACTTATACATTACCTAGGTATTGTATAGAATACCTGAATTATACAGATTAAAAGCCATATTTGTAAAGGTACAGGTATTTATTTATTGTTCAAGCGTCTACTAGATATTATGAGACAAACTCCATATCACTTTCATAAGAAAGCGAAAAAAATAAAAAAAACAACCAGGCATTTTAATTCTACATTTTTTGTCTCGAGAGGACATAATGATCCCACTTCAAACCCACTGCCCTAAATATTTGGTCTAATCAAATCATAGAAACATATCTAATTTTAATCTTATAAAAATAAATTACACTAACAAAAAAGGACAAATTTATGAAATTAAAGTGTGTACAAGATTACAAGCAATAATGACAAGAAATCAAACAGACAATGGGCTAAAAGGGAAAACTCTTAAACACATCTTGATATAGCTAAGTACACGCAATGTACTTAATATGATTATTTGTGCCGATTCCAAGTTTAATTTCTCTAGACTAAACTATAAATATTGATATCACATTCTTAGTAAAAGAATAAGACCGGTGCAATTTTGTTCTTACTAAATTAAGTGTCATTCGTCAGTCTTAAGATGCTTGCGCGTCATAATGCATGGATGTTTTAGGCTGCCAGACAAAAATTATTACCTTTTTCTGTCTTATACTATACCTACAGTTTAGTAAATTTTGACTCGGAATCGGCATCTTTGCTTGGTTCCAACAGTTTTTATATATATTTGCTACCACCAATTAAGTAAATATAATTTTATTCACATACATACATAGCACTATTTATCGGGGGTTTCATTTTTAATTAGGCCTGTTGCATACGGAACTGCTGGCAGCAGTCTCGTGTGCAACATGCTGAACTAGTCTAAAGTCGCAAACCTCGGTAATAGAATTGATTGGTTGTTTCAGGGGGCCATCAATAGTTGCTTCTTATTAGACAACCATACTTTCAGTAGGAGATTAATTGATGGTGTTTCAAAAAAATAAAATAATTCTGTAGTACAGGTGTCATTCCAAAAAAAAGTTTGTCAATGATATAAAACAATTTTGACATGCATTTGTATTAGATTGGTGCAAAAAACTTCTTGTATTACACCTTTTATTTATAACATATGTATTAGTTCATACTTTCAAAATGTATTAAACCTCACAAACAGGTACTAAGTAAATAAATATTTACCTCCCTATTTACAAGTAAATTATTGGTAAGTTGTTTCCAATAGTTTGATATTTTCAATAACATGGTAACATTTTTATAATAAACTTGATATTCATGAAACTTTAATAGTTTGTACAGTTGCAATGTTTTTTTAATATATATTTCAAATCTAAACCAACTATTTTATAAGTACTAAGCAAGCAAACACTCTTGTGCAATGAAAACGGAAAATAATAAACATTAATTTTATTACTACACAATGAAGTTAGTCCAATTTATTTGGTGGTGATATTTTAAATTACAAAACAAGATAACTGTCACTGATAATTTTAAATTACTGTTAACATGTTTGTAGATAAACAAGTCTAAAAATGTAAATTTTAAGTAATATTGCCAGTTTTTTTTTTTTCAGTTTAGCAATAACTAGAATCTTAAAAACTATAGAATGGTACATGAAAAGGGCAATGACTTTAATTTGGGAATGGCTTACAATGGAAGCAAGGACATCAAAGGGGACGGCGCAGTACCGCAAGTCACGAGCAATTTACAGTTATTTCTAAATCCTCTTCGCCCAATCTCAGGAAATAGGTCGGAATTCTTAAAATTAATACTATCTGAAATGTGGTTAAAGCTTTATACATTTAATGCCGTGTAACATGGAACGAAGAATATGTTCAATTAGAATTACAGAATCAAAACATCTAAGGTTTGCTTCCATTACTATGTACAAAAATAGTGAAGACAACATTACAGTAGAAACATAATGTGGCAGCAGTACTAACAAACGGGAATCGGCGACAGATCATACACTTCTTTCATCACCAGTCTCCAGCTTCTCTGTGTGATAGTAGTTAGGATGAAAGAGGTGTACAATTCTCATTTATAAGATAAAATAGTAGTCTACTTGATTGTACTGGGGAGAATCATCAACAAAAATCCTCTCAATATTTAAACTGCTGCTACTCAAAGGTGATGAATCCGAGGTTAATGATTTTTGAGTAGATGCAGAGTGTTAGTTGTGTGTTCGAGTATAACAAGTCACGAGTGTTACAATTCACGAAAGTAACAAGTCACGAGTGTAACTAGTTACGAGTGTAACGAGTCACGAGTGTAACAATCAGTTGTTGGCGCAGGAGTCGGAGAGGTCCGCCTGGCAATCAAATGTTTCTGAACTATCCACGTGCTCCGGGTAGAACTCGCGGTAAATTTTGTCCAAGAGCCCTTGTCTGTAATATTACAAAAATACATATTATCACACTATTACAACTGCATTCAAAATGGCTAAGGGAATCCTACTATCCTACTATTATTATAAATGTGAAAGTTTGTGAGGATGTATGGATGGATGGATGGATGTTTGTTACTCTTTCACGTAAAAACTACTCTATGGATTTGGATGAAACTTTGTAGTAATATAGGTTATACATCAGAATAACACATAGAATACTTTTTACTGCGGGAAAACATCTCATTCCCACGGGAAACCGACTTCCACGCGAACGGAGTCGCGGGCGGCCACTAGTTGTTAGATAAAAAGACTTAATGTGAAAATTAACGCGTTAACACGACCAGAATTAGCGCAATCTTTACTACCATACTTTGTCACTACGCTGACTGATTCTCATGAACCATGGAGGCTAAACAGTTTAAATTTTCAGATTTCTGTTGGCAACTAATATCTTAATCTTAATATGTAAGGCCAATTTGTAGACATTTGAAATATTCACAGAATTTTCAGTTACATAAACAATCTAATTTTAAATTAAAATAAATGTTTATCCCTACTAATCCTACTAATATTATAAATGTGAAAGTTTGTGAGGATGTATGGATGGATGGATGGATGGATGGATGGATGGATGTATGGATGTTTGTTACTCTTTCACGTAAAAACTACTGGACGGATTTTGATGAAACTTTACAGTATTATAGCTTATACATCAGATTAACATATAGGGTACTTTTTACCGCGGGAAAACTTTTCATTCCCACGGGAAACCGACTTCAACGCGAACGGAGTCGCGGGCGGCCACTAGTATTAAATATTGGCCAGACCTGGGGATCGAACCCGGGACCATCCGCTTTACAGTCCGGTGCATATATCGCTGCGCCACTGAGGTCGTCTAATATCTGCACAATCTAAGCACGCGTCCCTACAAGGCTAGGCTAGTTAGTTACTTGGAGGCGAGTCCGCCGCCGGGCGGCAGGCCGGGCACGTTCTCCTGCACCAGCTGTCGCAGGATGTTGGAGAAGTGACCGCCGATGTCCTCGCGATCTTCGTTGCCCGCGTTCATCTCGATCAGCGCTGCAAGCAAACAAACAGTCATACCAACTCCTTCATGGGTATTATGAATCTTCTTGGGAACCACCGACTAAGACCTTGTCATTTATAGGCACATATCGCAACTGCCTTACATGTTTATTACAAACTGAAAGAGGGTTATTATTTATTTTAGAACATGTTTGTATTAAGTGCCATCTGATCTTCCTATTGAACTAAGGTTTGCGATAATTAGGATGCCTCGAGTTGTTTCGTAATAAAAAATTCTGAGATTTTAATTGTAGGTACAGTGATGTGGACTAAATGTAGTGAGACCAATATTACTGACTGACTAAGTATGACTAAGTATAGGTACTAAGTATGACAAAGTAGCGGCAATATTTTTAGATTTGGTTTAATGTTTTTAGCATCAGGGCTATTGTTAGAACTGGACGAATTTATATGAGTCCTCACGGAAAGCATCAGCTTTCAAATAAAAAAAAGGATCATCAAAATTGGTTGACCCAGTCGAAAGTTTTGAGATAACAATCATTAACGAGAAGATTCGAATTGAGAACCTATGTCTATTTTTGAAATTGGTTGAAAAATGCCTATTAAGATCACCTGAAAATGTTGTAGTATTTATATTTCTAGTAAGTTGTATATCTATACTATTATTATAAAGCTGAAAAGTTTGTTTGTTTGTTTGTTTGTTTGTTTGAACGCGCTAATCTCAGGAACTACTGGTTCGAATTTAAAAATTCTTTATGTGTTGGATAGACCATTTATCGAGGCAGGCTTTAGGCATCACGCTGCAACTATAAGGAGCGAAGAAATAATGAAAAAAGGAAAAAAACGAGGAAAATTATTCATCCTTGAGGGATTCCGTTGCGTGCGCTGCGAAAACGGTTCTAGGAACCAAAAATATATGTATGAAAGAATTAAGGGAACTTTTTACCGCGGGAAAACTTCGCATTCCCACGGGAAACCGACTTCTACGCGAACGGAGTCGCGAGCGGCCACTAGTTTCTAGATAAACGTAACGTGGTGAAATAGGCGGAAGATAGGTCATAAGACATGGCCTTACTTTACTATCTCGAGGTATTATACATACATAGCCAATTTAAATCAACTAAAAATGCAATATCATTAGATAAAACATTACTGACGATACACATTATTATTACTTTTCGTTCTTTTTATCTTTTTAATTCCATGTGCCATATAATTTAATATTATTAAGCTAAGGAAAACAGTACATAAATTTACCCAGGTGGTTGCTTTGGTGACATACTGTAGTAGCACATCCCTTGAAGCAAGTTCAGAACCATTTATCATTGTTCAAAAGAAGAAAACACAGAATATTTACCTAAAACATCGTAACTGCTGGACATAGTAACGACTTAAAAGCGGATTGTCTGATAACCTTACAGTAAAGTACAAATCCATTCAGTGTTACGGCGTAGATATGAAATGACGTTGGAATTTTATAAATCACTCATTTCATACAATCTATTTGTTTGTACGTGATTACTAATTTCAACCTTTTATTTTGTAAAAGCTTGAACTCAAACTTTTTTTAAATTTTCTTACATATTTTAAAAGTATATATAGCTAACTACTGATATTACAATAAGCAAGCACATATAGACCATGCAGCAATATAAATAAGATTACAATAAGCAGTATTATGGCTTCACTTCTTAAACACAAGTATCTCATTGATTAGAGGCAAAGACAGGCCACCTGTCTTACTGAAAACATGTTCATTGCTTTACCCTCCTTTTTGTATCATTGGCAGATCTATTTCATATCAAGAGCTCTTTAAAGGCTTGGATTAAAGCAATGAAACAAGTAGCTTAGTTTTTTTACCAAAGTTTTAATTTAGTAAATTCCAATGATTATTTATAGTATCACATTAAACATTTAGTCACCTAGACAAACAGTAATGAGAACATTTTAATATCTCATACAATAAATTATTTACATAGCATAATGTTGCTAAAAATAATTCAACTAGTTTTATTAATGAATTGAAATATAAAAAACCACTAAAAATAAAGTAACAAATAATAAAAAATATAAACTATAAGTACTATAACATTGTAATAAAATCTAGAATGTAACTTCCTTTAAAAACATAATATTTAAATAATTAATAAATTTATATATATTTTTTTAGACAATTCAAACTTAAATAAATCTAAACTAAAATATATTTACTTCTTAAATTGTACCAAAAGGTATGAAATGGTTAAATTATTTTCTGTTGATTGAAGTTATTTTATTATTTTTATTGATTTAGTTCAGTTGGCCACACCAGATAAGCTATCTTTTATGTGTGAATTAAATTATTTGTAAATATTTTTGATTTAATAATACCTTTCAAATGAAAAGAAGTTTAATACACTAACTAATTTAAATAAATAAATAAATAACTGCACTCCATAAGAAGTGAAGTTTGTGCCTAAAGTAATTTTTTAAAAAGATACTTTTGTTTGTCAATGGAGGAATATCTAAGTCTATCAATGTCCTATCTTCTAAATTACTTATCTTAATTACCAATTTCACATTCAGTCATGGTATTATTTATTAGTTATTCTGTCTGTCTGTTGGTTTCTATGTTTGTAAGAACATGCATGCAGTAATGAATGGTAACAACCTGTTAGTCTCTGTCGGAGAGTCTCGTCAAGTTCCCGATCAGCCCTCTGTGCCTCTGCTGATGGTTTAGGTGCAGCGGGGAACACTACCAGTACAATGCTCATATTGTCTTTGCTTCCCTGAAATAAAAATAATTCATTAAAAACATAAGTGATAAACGGGTAACCCTCAGCCAAATAAATTAAATCTTGGTAAAATACCTTGTAAAGACAAGTATCTATGACTTGATTAGTAATAGTCACTAAGTCATCTGTAAGCTCTAGTAACGAATGAATGTAAGCACAGAGTGCCTCATTGCTCATTACATCCCACACACCATCACAAGCCAGCACTAAGAACTCGTCCTCTGTGTCCAGCCTCTCATGAACAGACACTTCAGGTTCTGGTGAAACTAGTTGCTCACAAGGGCCCCGGTTAAGCACCTTTTTGTACTCATAATCTCCCAAAGCTCGAGACACAGCCAGGCTGCCATTAACACGTTGGATCATTACAGAACCTCCAGCTTGTACAATGCGAGACTTCTCAGTTGGAAGTTCTGGCTTGTGATCGCAAGTAGCAAATATAGGCGCGCCATTCCTGGCCAACACTGCTCTGGAGTCTCCACAGTTTGCTATATATATTTGCTTCGGAGAGACGAAAGCGCAAACAGCCGTAGAACCCGACTTCTCTTCACCATTCGAAAGCTCAGGCAGTTCCCGCATCTTCTTATCCAAGTCGAGAAAGCCAGCACGGATAGCTTCCGCGATTTCTTCGCGCCGAAACTCGTCTGTTTGCAGTATACATTCCAGGAGATTACCTGCACAATGTGCCGACACCCGCGCTCCTGCGTGGCCGTCGAATACGGCAAAGTATGACCAGTCCGATAATGTTCCGTTTAGAGTTAACTGTGCGTGATGAGCATCCTCCATCTCCACGCGCCAGCCCTGCATCGACGCCACGCCATAGCGTAATCCGTTGCCTTCCCCGCTCTCGTTGTACTTTTTGGTTTCGGGTTTATTTAGAAACGACCCCATTCTGAGTCCTTCTATAGTGTTCCTTTATTCTAACATAGCTTTCGGACCATCAGGCACTGGAAGACACCTTACATTCAACGGCGTTGAAGAAGGCCAAGAGCATCACTATTGCACGATACGATCTTACGGCGGATGGATCACGTCAAACAGCTACGGCAAAATTATAACGCTTGAAATTGGTACTGCTATGCACGTCCTGGGTGATAAATTTAATCGTATTTATTTTTTAGAGCGTCGAAAGTTATTACTATATTCAATCAAATTACAAATCGTGGCCTTTGCAAAATCGCAAAACGAAAAAGCAACTCAAAAGAATGAATGGCGGACATAAATAGTATATTGTCTATGGTGTCCTTTCTTCAACGATCAACGACAAAATTGAAGAACCTTGACATCATTCAGTACCTACCATTTATTTTTCCTTTGGATAAAAAAAAGGTATGATAAACATAAAAAAAATGCTTTTTTTTGTCATTTTATGCTAGTCGTAAGAAAGCCTTTTCATTCCCATCCTATTTTTGCTGGTTGTATGAAAGCGAGATAATAAAGAGAAGGCTATTTCTTTATAATAATGTGAAGACGGGTCCCTATAATGTACGACACAGTAATGCACGACATGATAATGCACGACACGTATTGCACGGCCAGTAATCCGCGACCAAGGCGTGTCGCCAATTACGGGTCGTACAATACGTGTTGCGCAATATCGGTACGGGCTGATATTGCACGGCCCAGGAAAGCCCGACATGATAATGTACGACCCGTATTTGGAGACACAAGAATTGACACGGTTTATCGTGTTGAGAATTATCATGTTGTGTTTTATCATGTCGTACATTCCGGAGCGTGAGTCGTTGAGTACAGGGTGGAATGCACGGCATGATAATTGGTGTACAGTCGCCTGCTATTGGCTGATAAACCTTCTTCTCATTGGTCGGTGATACATAGTTTTTTTTTTATTGTCAATTTCATGCTTCGTTTGAACGAAATCATCCTAAAAAAAATGGCTACGTTAAGAAGTTACGCTCGAGCACGTTTGGCTGATGCCTTAACGACCGGCAAATTTACACTATTCCTTAATTATAAATTGTTTGTAATAAATAAATAAAATCTATCGTGGATAACCCTTTACGAAACCTACTTTTTTAGAGTCTTAAATATCTACGCAATGGAGATAACATTAATAAAGTTGCGCGAAGGTCAAGAATTTATTTTTTCAGGAGGACAGGGCACTTAAGTTTCTAGAGATAAGACAAAATGATTTTATTTAAAATAAAATGTGTATTTGAATTTCTATACTCTGAATGAGTAGTTTCTTATCGTTTATCCCCAAAAAATGCTTAAGTTTAAAAATCTAGGTTGCCTCTAGTTGAAATGTCTAAACTCTCGAGCATATTTATGTCAGGAGGAGCGAAAATAAGAATCACACACAAAAATACTTTTAAATCGAATTAAAAAATGTTTTTATTAAATGTGCCATTTATAACTGATATAAGTACTTACTTATATTTTTTTCCATTTATTTAAGTAAGTATTTTTATCTATACCTACAGAATTATATACACACAAGGACAAACTAATTACAAAATAAAACGTAAATACTGAGGTTCATAATTTTGTCTTTCTAAAATCTACATTACCTACTCACATAATAACTAAGGTTCTGTTCTCGATATTCCTACTATAATTAAAACCTCGGTATCTGGCTTCTGTTACTTTCATATTAACAACTATTTATCATAGTTTATTGAGATTGAACATATAGATAAAGGTGACCAGAGTAATACAAATAATACGGCGTCAAAGGTTAGTAGATTATTGAGATTAGCCGTTAGTAAGACTAGTACCGATTCTACATTAAAACTCTCGCAATTAAACAATAAATATTGCTATAACTTAATTCGCAGTAGTATACGATAGAGATGGGTAGTCATTTGCGTGCATTATGATACGGCGCGGCGGCGTCGCAAGCAAGCTTAGACTAGTTATCAGCGCATTTCTTCTAATTTACAGTGATATGGACTGACTTTAGTCAGGCCAATACACCCCTCTTTAAATGACACTAAGAATAAGAAAATGACGGCAATATTCTTAAATGGAGAATGTTAACAAATTTTGATTATTATCTCTTCGTATTCTCTGTCAAAAATAAAAAATACTGGTGAAAGAATTATTTCGATGCGTCAATTAGTTTCCGATTTATAAGTAAAATAAGTTGCTACCGCACGACGCGGGCTGCCGTGGCGGTGTGACGTCACACCACAACTGGCTCGGTCTGGCTCACTCAGTACGCTCGCGGTCGCGCGCACTTGTCGTCTAAATAAAACCTAAATACTTTTAAAAATGTCTAATCCAACTACTAGGAAATCATGTGTTGTGCCTAAATGTAAAAATACAACTATCAATTCGCCGGAAAAGTTGTTTTTTACAGTTCCAAAGGACACATACATACATCACCAAATCTTTTAACTTGAACATACCATTAAACAATTTGTTAGTAAAAATACAAATAAATAAAAGAGGTTTAGTTCATATCATCTACATTTGCAATAAAAAATAAATTAAATTACTTAAATAAAATAGTAAAGGTAAAGTGCATCTGTAACGTTCAACTACCTACATCTAGATCGTATAGGTATCCTACTTCCTAGTAATATAATAAACGCGGAAGATTGTGTTTGTGTTTGTTATCTTTCACACAAAAAGTACTGAACGGATCTGGACGAAGACTGAAATAATCCATAGGCTTCTTTTAATCCTGGGAAAATGTACAGTTCCCGAGGGAAACGCGGGCGAAGCTGCTAACTAAAGCTAGTTAGTACTAAATCAATGCATGTATTTATTTAAATTTACTTAGAAGAGCGGTATATTTGTATACATACTAGTGGCCACCCGCGACTCCGTTCGCGTAGAAGTCGGTTTCCGTGGGAATGAGAAGTTTTCCCGCGGTAAAAAGTACCCTATGTGTCATTCTGATGTGTAACCTACTGCAAAGTTTCATCCAAATCCGTCCAGCCCCCCAAGTCAAGTGGCAAGTGATATTTGCAATAGCAAGTGAATAGAATAAATTTTTGACAAGCTTGCAATTTGATAGTTTTATACATATTTTTCTACTCACTCGCTATCGCAAATATCACTTGCCACTTGACTTGGGGGGCAGTAGTTTTTACGTGTAAGAGTAACAAACATTCATACATTCATACTCACAAACTTTCACATTTATAATATAAGAAGGACGTACCTACCTATAGCTACAAAACTATGATACATGATTTGTTGTCTTTAACGTAAAAAAATAATGATAGGTAGGTACCTACTTCTAGTATTGGACTTGCATTCTTCCATTAGTATTTTTATTATATTGGTTATTTTGTTTTGATAAAACAGTTTAGAACATATTAAACATTTAGGCGGCAACAAAATCACTATTTCTTGATAAATAATGCGCAGCGATTAATTCATCTATTATAGATAGATTACACGATTACCTTTTTTCGAAACCTATATCCAATTTATTAATAGAATAAATTTTACTATTAACGTATTATAACGAATAATATTTATATTTACTAATACGCGACCGAAAACACAAACAAATTATACATTAAATGTTAAATAAATAAAAAAATAAAATAAAACACTGTGCCAGCTATATGCGCCACCGCTGGCGCGTTGTGGTAAGACGTCACAAGCGGTCACGTGACTGTTAGCGGGACTCGATATTTTTCGAAACTTTGAATGCCTATAAAATCAAAACTACTGGGTATTTTTGATTACAACAAAAACTAGTGTATTTGTATGCATACAGGCTTTACTGAGATAAAATTTCAAGCGATTTGGCATACCTAGTAACATTCTCCATTGGTTTAGAGAGTGTTCTCAGAATTGGGACCATCAACACGCATCAGAATACTTCTTTCTTTCTCAGCGACTCATGAATTTTCCAGATAGGCAGGCATTACTAAATAGGTGTGTACAAGTATCTTGTCCTTAGAATAAAAGTTTTAACCAAATGCGACTGACCAACTAATAATAAATCATCTGGTGCAGACAACGTTAAAATAATCAAGCGTATCGTGGAAAGGTACACACTAACGAATGGTAAACATTTTGAAATCGGTCGCCTTTTTGAGGTATTTTGGGGTGTGGGAGGGAGAAGGGGGGAGGGGTCTGAAACCCCCTGACCATTTTCAGCCGCCGGAAAAACTTGGTTTCCTTAGAAGAAAAAAAATGTTTTCCCATTCATAACGAGAACCCGTTTCCCGTAATATGGCGAACTGTAACAAAAATATTTATATACAAAAACTTGCTTCAATTATGTGTCGACGGAGTCCCGCTACGCGGGACTCCTTTTTCTGGGCGGTTTAAAAAAAGTAACCTAACTAACCTAACCCATTGATGTCGGATTGTGCCTACTCGGAATAAGACATTGCTACCTAAGAATTGACAATATCATTCATCAAGATGGCGGTTGCGTTCCGATTCACGTTTTTCACATAAAACCGTTCGGTTACGTTCCGTTTGGCATAATTGTGACAGTATTTAAGAATTTTTGGAAATTGTTTAAAAATATTTAAACTCCGGCAGCCAAAATTACTTCTAGGGGATTAAGACTAACTCCCTTAGGCCCCCTACACCACCAATACCCTCAAATTCGGGCAACCGATTTCAAAATCCAACCCCAAATAAAGTGTTGACAATTCTTTTGTCTTTGTCTCAATTATAACAATATTTAAAAAGATTATCAAAGACACAACAGTAAAAAAAAGAGAATGTAAACGAGGCATAAGATTTTTTAAGAATTACTCAACTCTCGCTTGTCTATGGTGGTACATCAATTATCAGGTCGTGCAATACGTGTCGTACATTATTTGTACGACCTGTATTTCCCGGCACAATAAAGCCCAGCCCGTATTGTACGACCCTGTAATTGGTGGCATGTGTCACCAATTATCAGGTCGGGCAATACGTGCCGTACATTACTGACACGGCCCTGTAATTCGCGACACAATATTGCACGGCACAGTATTGTACGACCCTGTAATTGGTGACACATGCCATCAATTATCAGGTTGTACAAAACTGTGTCGCGTTTTATCATGTCGTGCTTTATCGTGTCGTACAATACGGTTTCCCTGTGAAGACAATCAGTTGCCAGTTGCTAAGATAACATTTCCATATATTTTTCAAATGAGCAGTTTTCAAAAAAAAAAAAAATAGTTTATACAAATTCGCTAGATGGCGCTGAACAAACTAAGTACGCAGGTTGGCCTTTAAAAAAGTAAAAGGATTGAATATAAATAACTAGTGGCCGCCCGCGACTCCGTTCGCGTGGAAGTCGGTGTCCCGTGGGAATGAGATGTTTTCCCGCGGTAAAAAGTATCCTATGTGTTTTTCTGATGTATAACCTATAATACTGCAAAGTTTCATCCAAATCCATCCAGTTGTTTTTACGTGAAAGAGTAACAAACATCCATCCATTCATCCATCCATCCATCCATACATCCTCACAAACTTTCACATTTATAACATAAGTAGGATAATAGATGAGTCCAAAGTAATCAGAAATAACCAAAGAAATCCACGAATAAAGAAGAACACAACATAGACAGCCTGTAAGCGTCAGCCTACAAACAAAACAAACACATATACAGGGTTATTTCTAATTAGCACATCACCTCTTGAAGGCAGCTTTTCTACATCAATCCCAACAACATTTAACCAATGACTAATTAAAATTACTATTTAAAAAAAAATAAGTTTTTCCATACAAATTTATAAGCGCCTCTGAACGGTCAAATACTCTACGTGCACGCAACTAACGGGGCGGGCGCGCGGGCGACGGGGGGGTGGCGAAGCCGGTTTAGTACTTCCTACAAAATACAGAGTTATAAATAACAGAGCGCGCATTTTAAGCTATTGCATAGCTTCTATCGCGGGCCTTGAGCGTGGAGACCGAATCCAGAAATTCCGTAACGAAAATAACCTAACACCCCCCACTCCGACCGGCACAGCGGTGATACTTTTTTGTTTTGCCATCTATCGATGAATAGCAGAACTTTAAATGACTTATAAAAATATTTTGAACAATATCAACTTCTCATTTATTTAATAAAATAAAAAAAAATGGTTTCTTATCGGTCACCACGCTCAAAAAGTTGAATTAATATCAAAGAAAAAAAACAAAGGAAAAAGGGAAAAAATACTGCATAAATAAAATAAATAAATAATTACATAAGTTGTTAAAAAATGCTTGCAATAGCTTTACCGCGGCAGTCTCCGAGTGCCACACGTCTTTTTTTTGTTTATTTTGTTTTTGTGTATCAAGTTTTGCAAAAAGCCGTACAACAAATGTTATTTAGCTTGATGTAGGGAAGCCGCCTGTAAGAGGTGATGCGCTAATTAAAAATAACCCTGTATATACCGCTGCACCACAGACGATAATATACAGCGGTATATATACCGGAATGCTAAGCGGATGGTTCAGGGTTCAATCTCCGGATCGGGCCAATTTCTTCAGAATAGTTTTTCGAAATTGGCTCGTGTCTGGGTGTAACTGGGTTCCCTATTCCATTGTGTGGTACCTATAGTACCAGCTTTGCTTAGCTTAGGGCCATACAGTTGGTGTGTCAGTCTGAATATTTATTATTATATATATATTACTAGCTTTCCGCCCTGCGGTTTCACCCGCAACTAAATGGCTTTTCCCGAGGGAATGAGGCTTTTTCCCGCAGTAAAACTATTGTATTTTCTTCTTCCCTGGGTGTCGAACTAGGTATCTCTATTCCAAAATCCAGACAATCGGTTCAGCCGTTTTTACGTGAAGCGAACATACAGACAGACGGACAGACAGACATACACATTTTCACATTTTGTAATGTGCATATGCACTATGTAGGAAACTTATTGCTGGGATACTGGCGGCTATTGTTTTATATTATTCAAATAGATTCTAAAGAAGAAACAATGAGATATTGACAGCTTCCTTCCAGACGCAGTCATATTTTCGTGCTCGGACTGTGAGCACATAACTTTAAACTCACTTTTATGCTTTAAATATAAAGCTTTTAAAACGTTTCAACTATTTCATTTCTCTTTCACGTTTCCCCCAAACGTTAGTCATTTATATTATAGTAAGGATACTGGATAGACCTACAAAAAAGCCCTTCGCAGTACCTATATATATCTTAAGTGAAAGCCATGTTAGCCTATACTGCAGTAGCTATATGCCTGTGATAAGGGCGCTGCAGTGCTTTACAATATTATTACGTTGTTAAAAGGGGTTTCCACGCGAACGACGTCTAGTTTCACCATAACTTCAAAACTAAACGTCCAATTTCAATCATTCGAAGACCAAATATTATCTAAATAAACTGTTCTTGGTGACGAAATAATTTATTTTGATAAGGATTAATAGCATGAGTAAAATAGACGCGTTTAAATGTAGTCCAAAAAAAATTCAAGATTTTTAAATAAAAAAATGGTTGTTGTGCCTCACTCGACATAGAAAAGTATCGTGTGTCGCGGACTTTTCTTTAGATATTTATAAGATGTACAATTAATTAGAACATTATATGGTAATATCTTTTATAGTTAAGGCAGCGTACGCAAAATCAGTAACTTTTCTGGTTGATTTTTTACACCTTGTGTCCGAAAAATCTAAATATCTTACGGAACCCTGTTTTTTCCAAAATTAAATATAGCCTATGTTACTCGTGGATAATGTAGCTTTCGAATAGTGAAAGAATTTTTAAAATCGGTTCAGTAGTTTTTGAGCCTATTCGACACAAACAAACAAAGTTTTCCTCTTTATAATATTAGTATAGATTATTTTTTTTGTTTTATTCTACAAACAAAAAGGTTTATTTACCTTTTATTCAAATTCAGATCAAATCAAAACCGACATTGGTATTTCTAGAGAAAAAATAGCTTTGTTTTTTTCCATCCTTTTCCTTTTTTAAAGGAAACACCTGCGTACTTAGTTTGTTCAACGCCATCTAGCGAATTCTTAAGAACATTTTTTTTTTTTTTTGAAAACCGCTCATTTGAAGCAAAAAAACTGAAGGATGTTATACAATAAATATTGATTATTTTTTACTGTTTTTTATATTAAAAAAAAACTCCGTGAATCTATACAAATATGTTTCCAAAATTATGTTTTTTATATTAAAATTACAATATTTACCTATCTCTTCATTATCATTATCATTAAATAACGTAAATCCAAGTTGCTAATTCTGTTTGATTGTATGTTTGTCCGCTATCTTCTCTTTTTTTTGTTTCTCGTTTTTCCATCATAAAGGACATTCAGAAATAGTATATTTCAATACAAGTGTGGAAAGGCTGTCATTACAACGAGTCCCGACAAATGTCTACCCGAGCCGAGGCACAGCCGAAGGCGAGGGTTGACAGGCGGGACGAGTTGCAATGACGGTTCCGCACGTGTATTGAACGACTATTTTTAATACAGTTGCGAAAAAATAAAGCAATTTAATAAAATAAAAAAAACCGGCCAAGTGCGAGTCGGACTCGCGCACCGAGGGTTCCGTACAAACCTGCAAAAACTACTTAAAATTTTAAGCTTTTCGGAATTTTTCTGTTACCTGTGCTGTAAGCTATTGCTTCTTACCAAATTTCAAGATTCTATGTCAACGGGAAGTGGTCTTTAGGTTTTAATTCCCGTGCGTGTAGTTGCGAGTTTCAAAATATGCGGTATCAATGGTTGTACTTTTGCGTTTTGCGTTTTTGCGTTGACTTAGATTTTTTTTTTTCACGGGTTAAAGGCAATTAGATCTAAGTATTAGATATGAATTCCAACTTATAAGTTTATATTTATTAAAAAAATATATATTTTGTAATGTAACTAAAAATTTAAGGTTTTCGGAATTTTTCCTTTATGTGTGCTATAAAACGTTGCTTCATGCCAAATTTCAAGATTCTAGGTCGACTGGAAGTACCCTTTAGGTTTTGATTCCCTTGCGAGTACTTGCGAGTTTCAAAATATGCAGCTTAAATGCTGTTTCTTTTGATTGCGTTGACATAGAAGTTTGATTTTGTTACAGCTTAAAGGTATTATAGACCTGAGTATTTGGTATGAATTTCAATTTAATACCTCTACGCATTTATGAGGAAATGGGTAGTAAGGTTAAAATTATTAAAAAAAAAATATTATGTGATGTAACTAAAAATTTATGGTTTTCGTAATTTTTCCTTTATCTATGCTATAAGACGTTGCTTCGTACCAAATTTCAAGATTCTGAGTTCACGGGAAGCACCCTGTAGGTTTTGATTCCCTTGCAAGTGTCGACTTGCGGCATAATTTGCGGCATAAACGGCTGTATCTTTTGATTGCGTTGGCTTAGAAGTTTGATTTTTTCACAGCTTCAAGGGACAGTAGACCTGAGTAATTGATATAAATTTCAGCTTGGGCAGGTGACCCGGTTTTGGCCATTTTAAGGATTTTCTCAACTTTGAGGCTTTCTTAATTTATAGTTTTTGTTATTACGAACATATTTCTTGCAAAAAGTCGTTAAACATATATTAACCTTGCCTAAGAAAACCCTTTTTTTAAAGAACATCCAATAGAAAAATAATTCTATAAAAATAAAATAATAAAGGCAGTTTGTGCCATTTTTGGCCAGATTCACGCCATTTCTGGCCATGGTCGTGTGCCAGTTCTGGCCATAAAAAAATAAAATCAGATGAATTCAAAGTAATCAAAATTAATTAATTAAATTGCACATTTTTTGCCTCAAATCAGGATATCTTGCCGTAAATCCGTCAAACCACGATCCTGAAGGTTTATTATTTAAAAAAAGTGTGATAATTTGGCCCTTTACTAAATTTTTTTGACAGATAGTTTATATAGAAAACCCAGCACGAGCGCAGTCTTTGATCCATACGACAAGTTCATTCTCTATTTCATTTCCAAGAACTGCCTTTTTTTTATTTGATCAGTTATTATTTTTAGTTGATCAGGAAAATGCCTACTCATACCCGCCCCTCCAGGGAAAGGAGACGGGTTATGTCGGACTCGCACCGACTAAAAACCTGGAGTTGTCCTTCAGGCCGTCGTATAGTGGCGGGGACACGGGAATAGTCCTGTTAAGGCCCTCGCCGCGAACCCGCCGAAGGCAGGCCACCTAGGCAGCCCCCTCAAGCTTGGAGGCGCGCCGTGACAAACCGCGGCGCGCCTACCCACTCACGTTCCCATGGTTAGCCACCGATCTAGCCCTGTGTCGGCAGCCTGGGAACCACCCCAGGGTCTTTGGCCGTCGCCGCCGATCCGGGACCTCACCGGCTGGAGTCTCCGACACGCCACACGCCCCTCCGGGCGTTTCAACACGATGGGCTTACGCCCAGCTACAGCAGTCCCCCTCTCGTGGGCCGGACTGCTTCATGACCAGCCCCGGTGTGGGATTTCGCCATCCCGCAACAATGAACCCTAAAAGGAACACGGTTGTGGGACGCCCAGGGTGCACCGGGCCGAACCCCTTTCCTTCCCTGTGGAACAAGAGAGCAGGAAAGAGGATGGCCGCACGAAGAGGTATCCCACGCGCACTCCAAGAACTGCCTGCCTACATGTTCAAGAGTTTTAGATGCTTTTCCAGAAATTTCATGTCGCAAAGTCGTTCGAGGTACATTAAAATCTCTATTAACAGTGGAAACGGGCATCCCATTCTTAATTGCGTTCAAAAAAAGTTATTATTATTATTATTACTGGAATATATTTTTTTTCACGGCTTCTTGTTTGTCACTATTTGATTTTGGTTGAGGCATTTTATTGTAACTCTGAAAATAAAAAATACGTATCGAAACACTTACGTTGGTACGTAAAGCCAAGTAAAAAAACCTCGATAAAATATAAATGGCCAGAAGTGGGGTGTCTATGTACACCACTTTTGGCCAGCCACGTGGCCAAAGATGGCGAAATACATGAATTTGACTCCATTAGTGGCCACCTGCTCATAACCTCGCTTCATAAACATATGGCGACAAAATAACTTTAGTTTACTTAGACAATATATTCTTCAAGCAGTATTTACATAAAAATCCAAAAAATAATCAAAGATTTAAGAAATAAAAATTTATTAGTCACGCGCTCGCCTTAGCCTTTTTACTAAGATTTTAACAATTTCGCGCTCAACTGATAAGAATGGCTTGTTGCATCGAAGTGAAGCTTGACACATCAGAGCAATCAACGGTATCAGTGCTACCAATATTCAATATTCTAAATAATATAAACCATAGATTAATAAATTTGTTTTTGCCTTAGTTATAATTATTTGAAACCCCAAATGGCCACAAAGGGGTCGATGGCCACAACCGGGTCACCTGCCCTTCATACCTCCACGCGTTTTTGAGAAAAAGGGTCTTGACAGACGGACGGACGGACAACAAAGTGATCCTATAAGGGTTCCGTTTTTTTTCCTTTTGAGGTACGGAACCCTAAAAATAGGATCGTAAATGTCGAAATTACTCATTTTGAAAATGGCGCCATTTTTTCTTCACCCATTTGGTAGGCAAAGGTTACTATGCCCATACAGCCAAGTCTTCAGTAGATTTTTTTTATTGATATGAAATGAAAATGAAATTTAATAAGATAAAATGAAATGAAACCAACCACACTACTTCAATCAAATCATTAAATCTGATATCGAAACAAACTAGTAGCTTTTTTAGAAATTTACCTACGGTACGTAATAATTAACATGAATCATAAAAACTTCTTTGTTTTTTTTTTTTTAGTAAAAACTTCATGGTTGGTTATTTTTTCTTTTTAATAGACATTATTTTGACAGTTGGGAAAGAGAACGCACGAGTGCGGGAAAGGGAAAAAAAAAGCACGCGTGTGTAATAGCCCACATCCCGAACGCTATACGTCCC
This sequence comes from Emmelina monodactyla, assembly GCA_916618145.1. Taxonomy (NCBI): domain Eukaryota; kingdom Metazoa; phylum Arthropoda; class Insecta; order Lepidoptera; family Pterophoridae; genus Emmelina; species Emmelina monodactyla. The sequence goes on along the minus strand of OU745315.1, from coordinate 9,245,918 downwards.
TGCAATACGCCACTTTTTGAGCAACTGTATTAAAAAAGTTATTTCAAGTAATCTAAAATTCAACGTGTCGTGCACAAGTCCAGTAAAATTTATATCATGGCGAAGCCTGGCGTGGGCTCGTCGCTACTTTTTTTAATTTCCAATGTAACTTATGTTGGCGTGAAATGTGCTTATATGCGTGCGTAAATCGGGACGCAGCATTAGTGCCACAACTGTCAATGTCAACTAGCATGGTCAAATTTCAGAATTTGGCAGACAGACAGTTTAGGGAAGGTTAGTTAGGTTATGTTTAGTTAGTTTCACCGACTATAGTCTGGCCACCGAGAGATTGCGTTTGTGACACATGCCATTAGTGTTGGGGTAAAAAACAACATTGATAAATCATTTTTCAATCAACAGAAAAAAAACTTGCTTATCTTATTTATATTTTATTTATAATATAAAAATAGTTTTAAAATAATAAAAAACAAAATCGAAACAGTATTGTTTTATTGTAGGAACGTAAATAATTAGATTAAAGACTAGTGGCCGCTCGCGACTCCGTTCGCGTAGAAGTCGGTTTCCCGTGGGAATGTGAAGTTTTCCCGCGGTAAAAAGGTCCCTTAATTCTTTCATACATATATTTTTGGTTCCTAGAACCGCTTTCGCAGCGCACGCAACGGAAGCCCTCAAGGATGAATAATTTTCCCCGTTTTTTTCCCATTTTCCATTATTTCTTCGCTCCTTATAGTTGCAGCGTGATGTTATATAGCCTAAAGCCTGCCTCGATAAATGGCCTATCCAACACAAAAAGAATTTTCAAATTGAACCAGTAGTTCCTGAGATTAGCGCGTTCAAACAAACAAACTCTACAGCTTTAGAATATTAGTATAGATACTTGTATAACGTTAATTTTGAAGCTAAGCCCAAGGTGGAAAAGAACTAGCAAGAAAATCCAACTGCTACCTTTTTACAAACGAAACTCAAAAGCATTGTATTGGCAATAATATGGTATAAGTCTCAGCACCCGATGACCGTACTGCAGAGCCAATTCATCTATTTCATATCGAACATTTGCCGATTTATTTTCTTTCACTAACCGCAATAGTTATGCTTCAAGCATATCCATATTTACGTCGATATCATATTTTTATAACCAAGCTACTTATTCTGCTTTTTTATTAGAAATTTATTGATAACTTTAAAATTGACTGATATTTTTAGCACATCCCTACGAAAATATGATGTTGTTTACATTTTTAAAAATACATATTTTTATCAGTAATTATTACCCTTACAGTAAGCCATCAGTTATAAAATTTAAAATCAGTGTGTTTTAATATCATTTTATTGCTTATTATTTGTTTGTAGGGTCAAAATAGACGACTTTTTTTTTGTTTGTTTTCGTAGACGGCCTTTCAAAGTTACCTCGTTATGTCAAACACAATGTGTCAGGAACGCATTCTCTCGGTGGCCGGACAATAATAATAAGCACTTTGATTGATCACAGTTTATTTTAATAGGCTGCTAATCGGTTTTATAAAATGGAAATTGTTCACTGAGGACACAAATTAATAACGATCAGTTGAACCTCGGGGCAAACATAATACTTATCAAATTGTATTCAATACCAATAATGTTGTAGATCCATTAAAAATGTTTAAAACTTTACTACTACACAGGTAAACTTAACTGGATAACCGAATATAACAATCTTTAAGCCTGCATATTTCATTTATAGATAAGTGTGTTTATAATAGTATAATTTATTGTTTGTTGTTAGATTGGTACTGAATCACATCAGACAAGAGAGTCGAGCGCTTGTAAAGAGCAATATATTAGAAACTGTTCACATATCAAGGAATTTTTCAAAGTCTCCAATATGTTTTAAAAAAAGACGGTCTGAAGAAGACAGGGTATGAAATTATGTTTTGACATTAACCTTCATTATACCTGTATTATTCAATTTTGTATCTCATAAAAAAATTCTTATCCTTATCAGATAGCACAAAGTCATGGTAGATCAGCTATTAAATATTCACCTAAGGGTGGCACAGAAGTTGTGGGGATTTGGAGAGATATGACTGTTGATGACTTAGCTAATGTACTAAAAAAAGATGTTGGTAAGTTATATAAGACAATTATTTTGATTAAAAACAAGTAGGTATTTTTTAGTTTCTTATGGGATATTGTGTTGTGATTACAGATCATGTGTTCAAAGCTCTAGAATTTGCAGACAAGAATTCAAATGTTAAATATAGTAGAAGTAGTGTAATTCACAATCCTCAAATAGTCCGTGATGTAGTGAAGATATCAGGGTGTCGGTTCAAGCTGGTGGCCAAGCCAGCTGAGAAGGTCGAAGAGGAGGAGGTAAGGAGAGACAAATTTGTTTACAATTATAAGCTCTTAATCAACAACACATTTATTTGGATAAAGATTAATATTATTATGTTGATACAACTCAACAAATAATGCATTAATTTTGACCAATTTGATTACCATAAAAACAGTTCTAGTGAGTTAATCTTAAAATATAGACATATACTGTTGCAGAATTTTTTTTAGATCATTTCAAGAGGAATAATTCTTTCATACATATATTCAAACAACAAAAGCCATCAAGGATGAATAATTTTCCCAGTTTTTTCAAATTTTCCATTATTAATTCGCTCCTTATAGTTGCAGCGTGATGTTATATAGCCTAAAGCATTCCTAAATAAATGGTCTATTCAACACAAAAATATTTTTTCAATTCGCACCAGTAGTTTCTGAGATTAGCGCGTCCAAACAAACAAACAAACAAACAAACTCTTCAGCTTTATCATTACATACATACATAGTATAAATCCAAGTCGCTAATTCTGTCTGTTTGTATGATTGGCTGCTAACTCCTCCTAAAGTACGTAACGGATTTAAATGCGGTTTTCCCCATATTTTAGGGTATTTATTCATTTAGATTTGTAAATAAAGAACATTTAGAAAAAGTTTTTTTAAGTTTACAAAAATGTAAGGATTCGCGAGGAAGTAGGCAAAATTACACCATTGCGAAGCGTGGGCGGGTCGCTCGTATAGTATAAATCCAAGTCGCTAATTCTGTCTGTATGTTTGGCCGCTAACTCCTCCTAAACCAGTTGAGGGATTTTAATGCAGTTTTCAGCATCCTTTAGGTAATTTTTTCATTTTAATTTGTAAATAAAGAACAATCGGAATTTTTTTTTAAGTAAGCTAAAAATCAATGTTTCGTGTGCAAGCCGGCCAAAATTACACCATTGCGAAGCGGGGTGGGCGGGTCGCTAGTCTATACTAATATTATAAAGAGGAAAACTTTGTTTGTTAGGTTGTGTCGAATAGGCTCAAAACTACTGAACCGATTTTTAAAGTTCTTTCACTATTCGAAAGCTACATTATCCACGAGTGACATAGGCTATATTTAATTTTGGAAAAATAGGGTTCCGTAAGATATTTGGGTTTTTAAGACACAAGGTGTAAAAAATCAACCAGAAAAGTTACTTATTTTGCGCACGCTGCTTTAGCTATAAAAGATATAACCATAAAATGTTCTAATTAATTTTACATTTTATAAATATCTATAAAAAAGTCCGCGACACACTATACTTATCTATGTCGAGTGAGGCACAGCAACCATTTTTTTATTTAAAAATCTTGAATTTTTTTTGGACTACATTTAAACGCGTCTATTTTACTCATGCTATTCATCCTTATCAAAATAAATTTCAAATTTCATCACTAGGTACAGTTTATGTAGATAATATGTATTTGATCTTTGAATGATTCAAATTGGACGTTTGGTTTTCAAGTTATGTTGAAATTAACATGTAACGATTTCTGCTGCACTAATAGACGGATTTTGATGGAACTTTACAGTAATATCCTACTCATATTTTAAACGTGAAAGTTTGTAACTTAACTTTCACGTGAACGGAGTCGCGGGCGACCACTAGTTAATAATAAAAGAAGTTTCACGTCAAAATAATATTTGGGTCACATCCCTACAGACGATATGCGAGACGATGCTGATATAGAAAGAGAACGTCGGGCTCTGTCAATCAGGTATAACATGCTAGCAAGAAGGTTTGGCAGATGCAGTGACTCTAACCTTATTCAAGACATTTTGCAAGAGTTGAGTTTGAGTTCCTACACCAGTCAGCTTTGGGTGCACTACCTGAAGCGATCGCACAGCTCCATGAGGGTGCAATACAATAATGCTTTTCGCATCCTTATGGGACTGCCTCGTTATTGTAGTGCTATCGGCATGTTTGCGGATGCCAGGGTTCTGGACTACTTTGAAGAGCTTACGGCAATCAAATAACAATATTCTCCGTGTCGTGTGTGAGGATATGACCAGTCCTGTTTTCAGACATTGGCTCCATAGTCAAAATGAGAAGTGAACTGTGGGTTCTGCCTGCAATAAAAACTTCTTATTAAAAATATTAAAATGCCGGTTTTTGCTGCCGCTGGCCATGTGGTGCGAGCATAGAAAGCGTGGCTCGGGGGTGATGAAGGGGCGGTTTTATGTCAAAATATTACATCAGATATGTACTACACAGGATCTTAGCAAACTCGCTGCCCCGCCTAGGTATGAGGAGTTTGTTAGGGTCGTAACGCGTGCGAAGTTAAAAGTCAACGCTTGTGAAGCTGCAGGCGTAAATGAGTACATATACTAATGAGTTATGCCTAGGTCATATTATTATGTAGGTAGGTATTCAAAATAACATTGACATGTTGTATTGGTGTGGTGTTTATAGGACGAGGAGGCAGCGGCACTGGCATGGGTCTCGAGGGGCACGGGGGAACTGGTGCCGCGACCGCCCGTGGTGTGCGTGATGGGGCACGTGGACCACGGGAAGACCACGCTGCTCGACGCACTGCGGGACACCGCCGTCGTCGACGATGAGTTCGGCGGGATCACGCAGCATATCGGCGCATTTGAAGGTATCTTACTCAGTGATCTCTGACTTTTGTCTGAGTCCTAAAGTCATTCGTATTTTAAATAGTGTGAATGGTCAGTGGTCCTGGGCGACGGTTCCCGCGCCACGTTCCTGGACACGCCGGGGCACGCGGCCTTCACGTCGATGCGCGGGCGGGGCGCGGCCGCCACCGACGTGGTGGTGCTGGTGGTGGCGGCCGACGACGGCGTCATGGAGCAGACACTCGAGAGCATCCGCCTCGCCAGGGAAGCCGGAGGTACCACACACAAACATACATCCTTTATACAAAAAATGTGGAAAAGAACTAATGCGGAAAAAAAAGCTTACGTCCAGCAGAAAATAATTAATTCAATAAATTTTATTGTATTTGTTCCAGTTCCAATAGTGGTGGCGATCAACAAAATCGACAAACCAGGTGTAGACATTGTAGGTATGCTTCTATCATAACTTGAACGCTTATTAGAAACTTTTGAACGCCAAATGAAATATGTTTTATTAATATTCGTCGATTTATATTTTTAAGCAAAATTTTAGTAAGACTTAGATTAAAAGGCGTCGTAAATTGGTCCACGTTGTTACGAACGCAATAAGTTAGACGTTGATTGGTTCCGGCCGCGGCGTCGGTGGCTGGGTGTGGTCGGTGGGTACCCGCTGGCCGCTCGGCGCCCGGGGTCTGTCGGCCGCTGGTGCAAGTGTGGTGTGCAGGAGCGTGCGCTGCGCTCGCTGGCGGCGGCGGGCGTGGTGGCGGAGGCGCTGGGCGGCGCGGTGCAGGCGGCCGCGGTGTCGGCGGCGCGGCGCCTGCACCTGCCCGCGCTGCTGGACGCCGTGCTGCTGCAGGCCGCGCTGCTGGACCTGCGCGCCGACCCCGCCGCGCCCGCAACGGGCGTCGTCCTCGAGGCCAAGCTGGACGCTAGCCTGGGGTAAATTATACATCCTAGACACTTTAACAAACCAGTGGCTGCGACAAATCGGTTTTTAATAGCATAAATTGTAGACATTTCCAGTTTTTAATTAGATTTTTGAACGGGAACAGGGTTCCTCTGATTGCGGCGGCTACGTCAAAGGATTGCCGATGGGTATCTAATATGATACCCTTAGCACTGGATGATAAAAAGTTAATTCTGTGCGGGGTATCAAAAATGATACCCAGGTTTCTAAAAATGCAGTTAGTTAGTTCTGTAACGGGAACAGGGTTCCTCTGATCACGATATTCAAATAAAAAAACGCATACCTAATAATCCGCTACATTTAATTTTATTTGCATGTAATGTTAATCTTATGAGTTAAATTAGATTGTATTGTTGTTGATGAATTTAGAACACAAGTATGTATTGTGACTAACACTACAAAAAAAATACTTTTTTTCTAAATACAGAACTATTTTGCTTCAGAAAACAAGCCACAGTGCTGGTACAAAACGGCACGTTACGACAAGGAAGCATTATTGTGGCGGGAACTGCTTGGGCTAAGGTAAGCTGAAAACTCTTATGATGATTTCCTTTAACACGTTCCGTGCGGAGGCCTTGATAAGAGAACCTTCCAAAAATGCGGTAGGTATCAAATGTGATGCCTTCTTGCCAAGTGAAGACTGCCATTATTGATACCTTCATTCACTACGTTTGAAGTCAAATATTTTTATGGATTTCAACTTTTTTTTTTTACGAAATGGTTTCTAAAACTATAGAACTACCACGTATTTTCATAGCACGGGGTTTGGATGGTAACTTTCTTTGCAAATAAGGCTCAAAGTTGTGTATTAGTGATGATACCCCTCCGCACACGGCTTACTAACAGAAACATTTCAAGGTATCATAATGTATACCCACAGCACTAATTCAAAAGTTTATCGACATTCGTGTAGTGATGGACAGTAGTAGGACCACATCGATGTTTTTATACGTTTTACTAAAAATCAACACAATGAAAGAAAAAAAGGAACTAAATATTTTAACTTTCTTGAAATTAAGATACTAAAATTGATTAAACATTAGGTAACTTCATTCGAATTTGTTGAAGCAGGTAGGGCACATGGGTTTTTCACAATTAACACTAAATTTTATTTTGTTCTTCGAACACCCGTTCGAGCATTCGCCTAGATCGCTTCGTCTTCACAGCAATACACCTTTTTTCATCGACTTTTTGTCAACACTAATTGAACGACACGGATTGCCGATGGGTACCTAATATGATACCCTTAGCACTGGATGATAAAAAAGTTAATTCTGTGCGGGGTATCAAAAATGATACCCAGGTTTCTAAAAATGCAGTTGGTTAGTTCTGTAAGAGGTTAATACATAATTTAAGTTGTCTCCTTCTAACCTATTCAAACAACGATTCTTCGTTGTTCCGCCCGGCAAGACGAGAAAAACCTATGTTTTCGCTGCCGCACCGTCTGAAAGTCATGTGGGTATCGGAAAACATGCCCGCCGCACGGAACGTGTTAATAAGCTACTGAGCTGCTGCCGACGCAGACTAGACGTTGACCTGACAGAGGCGTCGAGACGTACCGCGTAGCAGAAGAGAAAAATGACCTGCGGGAATTCCATAACTGCCAAGTTACATAACCTGCCAACATATAACGTCAAAACGTTAGTTTCAAATACTGTTATAAAGTAAGATTTCATAAACAAATTTTGAGAAACCAAGTTACAGAATAGCACTGGAGAGCTGTTTTGCGAAGATTTGTCTCGAAAATTAAGAAAAACACTAGCTTTCCGCCCTGCGGCTTCACCCGTGGGAATGAGGCTTATTCCTTGAAATTAAAACAGCATACCTATGGAAGAATCTATTTATACTAATATTATAAAGTGGAAAACTTTGTTTGTTTGGTTGTGTCGAATAGGCTCAAAAACTACTGGACCCATTTTAAAAATTCTTTCACTATTCGAAAGCTACATTATCCACGAGTAACATCCTACTAATATTATAAATGTGAAAGTTTGTGAGGATGTATGGATGGATGGATGGATGGATGTATGGATGTTTGTTACTCTTTCACGTAAAAACTACTGGACGGATTTTGATGAAACTTTACAGTAATATAGCTTATACATCAGATTAACATATAGGGTACTTTTTACCGCGGGAAAACTTTTCATTCCCACGGGAAACCGACTTCTACGCGAACGGAGTCGCGGGCGGCCACTAGTACCTATATATAAAAATAAATTTCTGTTCGTTAGTCTCGTTAATACTCGAGAACGGCTGGACCGATTTGGCTGATTTGGTTTTGGGTTTAAACGGTCAGAAAATTTAATCAATTGAGGCAGTACGAAGTATGCCGGGTCAGCTAGTAGGCTATATTTTATTTTGGAAAAAACAGGGTTCCGTAAGATATTTGGATTTTTCGAACACAAGGTGTAAAAAATCAACGAGAAAAGTTACTTATTTTGCGTATGTCCGTCTGTCTGTATGTTCGCTTCACGTAAAACCGGCTGAACCGATTGTCTTGATTTTGGAATACCCAGGGAAAAAGAAAATACGATAATTTTACTGCGAGAAAAAGCCTCATTCCCACGGGAAAAGCCATTTAGTTTCGGGTGAAACCGCAGGGCGGAAAGCTAGTAATAGGGGATATGCATAAAATTTTAAATGACCTAAAATATTTTTTTCTTGAATACTTATTATCGTTATATTATAATGCAAAAGTTTTTTTTAAATTTATTTATTATTTAAACCCCTAAAATAATATTTAAAAAGTGCAAAATAAGGGAGCAAAATTCAAACTTCCAAAACGCGCCACCATTGGTCGAACGTAATGTGACGTCATCTGACACGACATTGCATTCATCAGCGTCGAAACTTATACTGTTTTTTTAATACAGTTGCTCAAAAAGTGCCGTAGGTATTGCAGGGACGTATAGCGTTCGGGATGTGGGCTATTACACACGCGTGCTTTTTTTTTACCTTTCCCGCACTCGTGCGTTCTCTTTCCCAACTGTCAAAATAATGTCTATTAAAAAGAAAAATTAACCAACCATGAAGTTTTTACTAAAAAAAAAACAAAAAAGTTTTTATGATTCATGTTAATACATACGTAGCATATGTACCTATATTTCTAAAAAAAGCTACTAGTTTGTTTCGATATCAGATTTAATGAGTTGATTGAATTAGTGTGGTTGGTTATTTATTTATTTATTTGGTTTCATTTCATTTTATCTCATTAAATTTCATTTTCATTTCATATCAATAAAAAAATTCTACTGAAGACTTGGCTGTATGGGCATAGTAACCTTTGCCTACCAAATGGGTGAAGAAAAAATGGCGCCATTTTCAAATGAGTTATTTCGACATTTACGATCCTAATTTTATATTTTATTAAATTGCTTTATTTTATCGCAACTGTATTAAAAATAGTCGTTCAGTACACGTGCGGAACCGTCATTGCAACTCGTCCCGCCGACATTTGTCGGAACTCGTTGTAATGACAGCCTTTCCACACTTGTATTGAAATATACTATACAAGTTTTTGTGAAAAAATAAATATATTTAATCTATATTCTTGTGCTGATTGTAATTAAGTTTAGTTTAGATTGGTAGTGAATCTTTGACGATGACTGAAGCTGGTTCTGTCATAGTGTGCTATCAGCTTCAGTTAGGACAATCTACCGAGAACAGGTGCATTTATGATAGCATATAATTTTGCATCTGTCGCGTCTCCAAGGTGCGATGTGGGTTGTGGTGGTGTAGCAAATGACAACCCCAGATTCTTCTTTGATATTAGATTTAATGTGGTTTACAATTTGATGTTGCGGTTGGCAAGTGAACTTATACAAAGAAAAGAAACAAAAACTAGACCAAATATGTAGTTGAGACGTATTGCGTATAGAAAAGACGTAGGCGCGCAGACAGCATCGAAACCCGATTATACGAGCGCAGAGATCAGAGGATGTTTCATAGTATATTTAAGACCATAATATAGATTTTTATTCATTAATGCACACAGCAGTTTACTTAAAATACACCAAAACATTTACATATTGACACAAAAATATATGAGGCAAAACTCCTTTCCTCAACCGTAGAGTACATTTTTCTCCTTGCTCTTTTATTAAATTGTATTCAATATAATTTTCTGTATCTTCCTTTACCTGGAATAAATCAACAACCATAAAAAAATCGTAAAACCACAACAGGAATAAAGTTTTAATAGAAAGTTATAGCTACTGATCTTTTCTTATAGGGTAGGTTAATTTTATACCGAATTTTCTAATGTTCAATAGCTAATGCAAAACTTACTTTTTTTTTACTAATTCACATTAAGCTGTATATAAATAAAGTATACTTTCGTTAAAATGATCTTCACAACAATATGAACAAGATTTAGAAGATATATTATCCCTTCTCATCACCTTACACGACCGTCTTCGTATTTTCGCATCACTTGAAATACGAAAAATACACTTTTTGGGTGTTTTTCGAATAGTATTTGTGCACTCCGGTACTATGCAATACTTATAAGATAATTTTTTGGCTTCTTCCATGGTTTTAAAGCTATTAAAACTGTAAATATGTATGAAATAACTAAAAAGTTCATAGTAAAGTCCCACTGGACGTGTCGTGTGACGTCACGCAAAGCGCGCGCAAAATGGCGGCGTTTCAACTGCTCTAATTTTTTCAATGTTTTAAATTTCGTTTTTAAAAATATCTAGAGTATTTTGAAGATTTTTTATATTTTTTTCTACGTTATAATGTTGTAAACTATTAATTTAAGGCAAGAAAAAAACATGAATATCCCCTATTAATGTAAGTTAACGTAGATGTTTATTTATTTTAAATCAATAACCCTTCAATAAGGAACATCATACAAACTTTCAAACTTTTTTTTTACCCCCTTAGGAATATAATTTCCACAAATGCTGATATTTTATTCATTTTATTATTCATTTGAGGTGCGTGTGATGTACGACAGCGCGGGTCGCTCGGTGTCCGCCGCCGGCCCGTCCTGTCCCGCCGTCGTCGCGGGATGGAGGACGCTGCCCGCGCCCGGGGACACCGTGCTGCAGGTGCCCGACCAGGTGAGTCACTAGTGTGTGTGTGGTAGGTGCGTGTGATGGACGACAGCGCGGGTCGCTCGGTGTCCGCCGCCGGCCCGTCCTGTCCCGCCGTCGTCGCGGGATGGAGGACGCTGCCCGCGCCCGGGGACACCGTGCTGCAGGTGCCCGACCAGGTGAGTCACTAGTGTGTGTGTGGTAGGTGCGTGTGATGGACGACAGCGCGGGTCGCTCGGTGTCCGCCGCCGGCCCGTCCTGTCCCGCCGTCGTCGCGGGATGGAGGACGCTGCCCGCGCCCGGGGACACCGTGCTGCAGGTGCCCGACCAGGTGAGTCACTAGTGTGTGTGTGGTAGGTGCGTGTGATGGACGACAGCGCGGGTCGCTCGGTGTCCGCCGCCGGCCCGTCCTGTCCCGCCGTCGTCGCGGGATGGAGGACGCTGCCCGCGCCCGGGGACACCGTGCTGCAGGTGCCCGACCAGGTGAGTCACTAGTGTGTGTGTGGTAGGTGCGTGTGATGGACGACAGCGCGGGTCGCTCGGTGTCCGCCGCCGGCCCGTCCTGTCCCGCCGTCGTCGCGGGATGGAGGACGCTGCCCGCGCCCGGGGACACCGTGCTGCAGGTGCCCGACCAGGTGAGTCACTAGTGTGTGTGTGGTAGGTGCGTGTGATGGACGACAGCGCGGGTCGCTCGGTGTCCGCCGCCGGCCCGTCCTGTCCCGCCGTCGTCGCGGGATGGAGGACGCTGCCCGCGCCCGGGGACACCGTGCTGCAGGTGCCCGACCAGGTGAGTCACTAGTGTGTGTGTGGTAGGTGCGTGTGATGGACGACAGCGCGGGTCGCTCGGTGTCCGCCGCCGGCCCGTCCTGTCCCGCCGTCGTCGCGGGATGGAGGACGCTGCCCGCGCCCGGGGACACCGTGCTGCAGGTGCCCGACCAGGTGAGTCACTAGTGTGTGTGTGGTAGGTGCGTGTGATGGACGACAGCGCGGGTCGCTCGGTGTCCGCCGCCGGCCCGTCCTGTCCCGCCGTCGTCGCGGGATGGAGGACGCTGCCCGCGCCCGGGGACACCGTGCTGCAGGTGCCCGACCAGGTGAGTCACTAGTGTGTGTGTGGTAGGTGCGTGTGATGGACGACAGCGCGGGTCGCTCGGTGTCCGCCGCCGGCCCGTCCTGTCCCGCCGTCGTCGCGGGATGGAGGACGCTGCCCGCGCCCGGGGACACCGTGCTGCAGGTGCCCGACCAGGTGAGTCACTAGTGTGTGTGTGGTAGGTGCGTGTGATGGCCGACAGCGCGGGTCGCTCGGTGTCCGCAGCGGTACGATGATGCTGGCTTCCCATAAGTCTCGTAAAGCACCGTTAACAAATAAATGAGGACGGTTTTTACAGGGTTGAAACGCATTCACGTCTATTCTCCATTCAGGGTTGTTTTGGTCCCGCGATAAAATATAAAAAGGCGGGTTACAAGAATGATTGTGAGCATCCCGTGAATTCATTGCGTAAATTCACGGAACTAATGTGGAGCCGCCATTATTTGTTTGATCCGAACGACGTTGCCTTATTATTCGAAACAAAACGATGTTTCAATTAGACTAATTAACTGAACTCTTCCTTGGGACGCGTTTTTAACGTGTCTGTTTGTAATGATTCGCGCTTCCTCACCTCACTTATCTGTGTACGTGTAGAAGCGCGCCAACGCCCTGGTGAAGTTCCGCGTGGAGCGCGCCCGCACGGAGCGGGCGCGGGCGGAGGCGGCGGAGATTGACGCGCGCAGCGAGGAGCGGCGGCGGCTGTACCGCGAGCAGCTGTCCGCGCGCCGCGCCGCCGGCCGCCGCCGCGCGCGCCCCACCGGACCGCGCGAGAAGATGATACAGCCCGACAACCATCCCACCTACGCCGTCATTGTTAAAGGTACTGTTACTAGTTACTATACTATGATTAAAACACCGCTATGTATCCAGAAGACTTAATTTAATTTATTCAATAGACAGGTTCCTATGACATCGTTGCACATAGTGAATGCGTGGTTTAATTCGACTCTAGCGCCATCTAGTTATAAAATTAGTAAACAATAATACTAGGACTAAAATAAGAATGGCTAGTTGTAAGTCGAATTTTAACAGTTACGTTTCAGAAGAGGATCAATATGGCCCAACATTAGTAACTTTTCACCACTTACGAGGTTAGCACTTGTAGTGGAACGGCCCCTAGGCTTATAGCTTAAAAACAAAACTTTTTAAGCATTTTTTTTTACACAAATTACAATCAAAATCAACTTGAGTTCCTTTTTAGGGCTGCGTAACACAAAACAGAGACCGTACAGAATCACTACGTTGTCCGTCTGTCTGTCTGTCACCCACCACACAATTTCTCAGGCACGCGTAAATGTATAAAGTTGAAAAACGTATAAAATAATCAAGTCTGTCCAAGCAATTAGTTATGACTATTTAAGTTTCATACTTCATACATTTGTAACAAAATAAAAAGGGGGTTCCCTTAGGGATATACTTATTATTATTAGTTTTTTAACTACTACATTTTAAGAATCAAAAGATTTTGAGAATTTTTTCTATATTATGTAGAAGTATGTATGATCGTAGGTGACGTGGACGGGTCGGTGGAGGCGATTCTGGACATAGTGGACACGTACGACGAAAATCACGTCGTACGACTCGACCTCGTGCACTTCGGAGTCGGACCCGTCACCCGCAACGATGTCGAGGTAATGCTTGATGACAATAGCTTTTGCAAAACGGTTAAAATTTTGAAATCGGTCGCCTGATTTAGGGGTTTTGTGGGGTTAGGGGGGTGGGGGGGAGGGGTCTGAACCCCCCCTGACCATTTTCAGCTGCCGGAAAAAAAGGGGGCGCCAAAAAAAAAATTTTTTTTAAACCACTCAATATGGCGACCTTTAGTAGCCAATTTATATGTATAAAAACGCGCTTCAATCATGCTTCGCGGGACTCCTTTTTCTGGCAGTTAAAAAACAGTAACCTAACTAACCTAACCCATTGATGTCGGATTGTGTCAACTCGGAGTAAGACATTGCTATTAATTACCTAAGAATTATGTAAACACACTTAATAAATACAATCTGATTACCTCGATTGTATTTAAAATTAAGATTGTAAAAAACCACAATATCATTCATCCAAGATGCTAAATGCGTTCCGATTCACGCAATTGTGCTAGTATGTAGGAAATTTTGAATTTTTTTAAAAAATATTTAGACGCGACTCCGGCAGCCAAAATTACTTGTAGGGGGTTCAGACCCCTCCTCCCCACGCCCCCAAACCCCCCACAACCCTTAAATCAGGCGACCGATTTCAAAACCCAACCCACTTAGTTTTCTTGGTACTTCAGTTCCTTGATTTATAGTTTAGTTCAAGTATTTATTTATTTATTAAACAAGAAACAACAGCACTTTAACTAAATTAAATTAATCTGAACTTGTAAGCTAAGCTTAGGCTAATAACAGTTTCACACTTTGTAAACAACTTTTTTAATATGTGGGTGAATAACTGCTTTATAACCAAATAAAAACAAAAATTGAATATAAATAATGTTAAATAAAATCCGCGTAAATGTGTGTGTGTGTGTGTGTTTGAGAGAGAGAGAGTGTGAGTGTCAAGAAAAGTCATCGTTCACCGCAATGCCTTAAAGTGTACAATACCCGGGTGATGTCAATAACCCATGGTTGTAGATAGCGGAGGCGTTTAACGCGTCCATCTACATGTTCAACGTGGAGTGCCCCGCGGCCGTGGCGGAGGAGGCCAAGCTGAAGAACGTGCCGCTCAAGCACCACAACGTCATATACAAACTGATCGACGACGTCAAGGCGGAGATCAGCGCCAGGATACCCATCCGCAAGGAAGAGGAGATTATCGGTGCGTTGGATTTTATAATCGGCCGCTAAAGTCGCTGAACATTATCAAAAGCTTTAATCGTTAAACACACCCAATGAATCTAAGGCCCGTATTTATAAATCGTACTCGACCCAAAGATCCACCTTGAGATTATAGGTGACACGCTTTTGATTATAATTAATTACAGCGTTTAAGCTGTGATCGATCCTGAAAGTGATTTATAAATACAGGCCTTAGTTTTTGTCGTGTCAAGAGCGCAACAAAATTTAAGTCACAAACGTTCATAATAAGCACACCTGTTTCATAATTTGTTAGCTAACTGGTGTTCCGTTGTTTTGCTCTTTTAATATTTGTTCAACGACTTTAGCGGCCTACTGTGCTTTTTCTTCTCCTGACCATTGAGACACTGTGACTGCGAAAGGGCGCTTGTCTCTTAATGTGATAACAGAATTAATTTAATCTAATGTTATAAAGCTGAACTTACTTGTTTGCCAAAATTTCATCCATAATTAAGAAAAAACCCTCCACTCTTTAAAATATGCACAACGTTCCTTCGCAAATAGGTCGGCATTCGAGATGAGATTTCTTTCAGTTACCTATACTAAACTGTAGGTACGCCGTATTTGTATCCCGTCACTATTTGTGTCGCAGGCGAGTGCAACGTGCTGCAGTTGTTCCACGTGTCGGCGGGGGGCGGGGGCGGCGGCGGGGGCGGGGGCGGGGGGCGGCGGCGCGCGGCCGTGGCGGGGGGGCGCTGCGTGCGCGGGCAGCTGCAGCGCGCGGCGCTCTACCGCGTCGTCCGGGGCGGCAGCGTCGTGCATGAGGGTACCACGCACAACACTACCTACCACTCAGATATACACATGCATCATCGTAGTAATACATGGCAGTTGCGTGATGGCCTAGGCATGGGCAGCTGCATTGAGGGTTCTATTTCAACTTTTAGTAAATGACGTGTGATTTTAAAGGAATTTAGTAAAAAAAACTCATAGCACTCAGTAAAAAGTTTGTTAAAGTAAAAATAAATCGGTTACAACCCAAAAACTAGAACACTCAGTTCAGTAGTTTAATCTGTAAAGCCGTTTAAATGGAATACTCAGGTAAACATTTTGAAGAAATTGTACTTTCGTTGATTTTTTAACCGACTTCTAAAAAATTAGGAAGTTCTCAAATCGGCCGGTATAATTTTTTTCTGTATGTACACCGAAGTAGGCTCAGTAGTTTTTATTTTATGAGCATTTTTTATTTACTTTTACCTATCCTGATTCTGAAATCAAATATCGCAAGATTGAGCTGTAGTTTTGTAGACGTATGTAAATTGGATGAAACTAAAAAATATTATGACATGGGTCTGATCTGATGGAAGCAATTAAAAGACAAAACTCTATCTAGTTTGGGCTCGTTCGATTTGACGTAACGAGCACTTTGGTGCTTGGTAGTAACTAGGATCCTCCAGGGTCCGATGAAGGAGCCAGAAGGTGGCCAAACGAACTCAGTTATTACAAAAATCCCCTTCTAATATTATAAATTCAAAAGTAACTTTGTCTGTCTGTCTGTTACGCTTTCACGCCTAAACCACTGAACCGATTTTGATGAAATTTGGTATGAAGAAAGAACTGAACTTGGGAAAAGTCTTAGGGTACTTTTTACCGCGGGAAAACTTCTTATTCCCACGGGAAACCGACTTCTACGCGAACGGAGTCGCGGGCGGCCACTAGTCTATAATGACACTGTTCAAGAGTTTCTTAAGGTAAACGTGTTTTCATATATGCTTTCATGGCCAGCAGACGTTTTTCACTATCTTTAATAGTCTCTCAAAAACGTGAAATTGTGTTTCGAAGCGCATATACGGAGACCACTATTTTTATCCGTTCCCGTTATTTTATTTATCTATCTTTTTAGACCTATCTTTTTGTAGGTCTATAAAAATAACTATGTTAAAAAAAACCGACTTCAAAACTTAAAAATAATAAAGATTTAATATTAATTAAATACTGCCTATTTACTAATAGGTTTAAAGTCGGTGCCATTATGTCATATTTTTTTATTTTTATTTGAATAGACTTCTCTTTACTAAGGGATGATAATGATAAATTGTTTCATGCAGGAAAACTAGCGTCAATGAAGCATCTGAAGGAGGAAGTGACTACGATCAAGAAGGACATGGAGTGCGGCCTCAGGTTCGAGGACCCGTCGTTCGAGGCCCAGCCCGGGGACACCATCGTGTGCTACAAGATGGTCGACGTCGCGGACCACACCGCCTGGGACCCTGGCTTCTAGACACCAATAAATATTTATTATGTTCAATAGTTGACAAGGGTTGTTTTATTGGACCTCTCAAAGATGTTGGTTGAAACGGGATTTAAGACGCTTTGAATGCGACTTTCTATAAAGCTTTTTGCACGCTACGAAAAATTAGAGTAACCTAAATGCTCTGATGAATGTGATGACACTGGTTGATTCGATGAAAGTGAGGACTCTGGTTGTTTTCAAGAATTTGGCTACAGTGGATGATACGAACTATATGATGCTGACTTTACATCTTTTCTAGTAACCCACAAGACGACGCCCAAAAAATCCGTGTAATTCGGGCGGCTCGACACAAAGTGTGCGAAAAAATTTGCTTCAGCGCTAACGCAGACGGCAGACGGCGAACGCTTGAGTCAGCAATCTGCACTTGTTAGGGGTGGACGTAACGCACGCGATCTATTATCATGGTGCCAGAGGGCGATGTAACGATGTTAATTCAAGAAATGTAGGACAGAAAGCCTTTCGTCTTGACCAATGTATCTCCTCATTGTTGTTTCTGAATGAGTCAAAGCAGGTCTCACAAAAAATAGCAACTCATCAAATGTAGTAACTGACATAAAATTTGAAAAAAAAATCGGATGTTGTTTCAGAATTGAATGTTTAGTATGGAACTGTCCCTTTAGTAATCTTTCCCAAAATTCTCTATTTCTTCTTCTTTTTCCGTACTTGTACAAAATAATACTTCGCCGCGCCGCCGCCGCAGACTCGATCGCACAAAGTGTGCTGTCTGCGCTGCACCTTAAAAAGTTAATGGTAAATAAAATGCCACAAATATAAAGAATGTTGTGTATTTAATAACTTGATAGGCTTGAAATTCGTATCTCAGTACATTATTAAAGAAATAAATAAATTGATTAGGTATAACATTAATGAACATGACTGCACAGCCCCCCCAAGTCAAGTGGCAAGTGATATTTGCGAAAGCGAGTGAATAGAATTAAAAAGTTGGAAACTGTCAAATTGCAAGCTTGACAAAAATGACAGTTACATACATATTTTTTCTATTCACTCGCTATCGCAAATATCACTTGCCACTTGACTTGGGGGGCAGATCACCTCCTAATAGATTCCGCATCTTCGTACATTTACGTTGTATCAGTCAGGGTCACCAAAAGTTGAGGGGCGGGGGAGGAATTAAAATAAAAACGTTCAAAGATGCACCCGTCAAATAGTGATGTAGGTAATCGTTAAAATCCTAAAATAAGAATATCTCCACCGATTTACATTTAGCTGGTTGGTCTTTGTTTTTTATACAATACTAGTTGCCGCCCACGACTCCGTTCGCGTGGAAGTCAGTTTCCCGTGGGAATGAGAAGTTTTCCCGCGGTAAAAAGTACCCTGTGTGTTATTCTGATGTATAGGTAACCTACATGATTGTATAGTTTCATCCAAATCCGTCCAGTAGTTTTTACGTGAAAGAGTAACAAACACATTAAATCCTACTAATATTATAAACTAGTGGCCGCCCGCGACTCCGTTCGCGTGGGAGTCGATTTCCCGCGGGAATGAAAGTTTTCCCGCGGTAAAAAGTACCCTATGTCCTTTCTCAAGTTCAGTTCTTTCATCATACCAAATTTCATCAAAATCGGTTCAGTGGTTTAGGCGTGAAAGCTTAACAGACAGACAGACAGACCGACAGACAGACAGAGTTACTTTCGCATTTATAATATTAGTAGGGATGTGAAAGTTTGTGAGGATGTATGGATGGATGTTTGTTACTCTTTCACGTAAAAACTACTGGATGGATTTTGATGAAACTTTACAGTTATATAGTTTATACACCAGAATAACAACGCATGCGAAGCTGCGGGTGGAAATCTAGTTCAAAATTTGGATAAGCAACCCCTTTGCTTTTACGAAAAATATCGATACATCGACGTCGTTGATGTATAACTTTCAAACTCTAATATTACTCCGGTAAACCCGTGTTTCTTTAAAACAAAAGAGGATAACCGTATATATATTTTTACTGACAGAAAGATATCCTTTATTTGTTTACAATAAATAAACCAACGCAAGTTGAACTGCACCATGATTTCAATGGCATGGTGGCGAAACATAGGTCGTCGCCTCTAATGCGGAATCTATTAGGGAGTGTTGTGTTTTACTGTTACCAGAGCATGGTTAATGGTTTTCATATTTATCATACATATAGATGTCTCCGTTATAAGTTTATGTTTTATCAAATGCATTAGACAACTGCATCAAGTCGACTGGTGATCCCCCGGGCGCATTTACGCCCAGTCCCAATAAACGATCTGAATCATTTTTAGGCGTCTACATTTTGACAATCGGATCCATTTATTTTTAAAACTGTTTCAATAAACGATCTACAGATTGTGAAACCAATCCAAAGACGCGAACGATCCATGGGAGGTGAGCGATCTTTTTTCTGGCATATTTGTATGAAAATTGTGCTAACCGCCATCCCAATAACCGATCTATAGATTTTGACACATCCATTGAACACCAATTGAATCCATTTTTGCGATTCCTGAACGCCGCAGCCCAATAACGAATCCTTGATCCGAGAGTTGGGACGATCTGAGGATCGATCTCCAACCTGCATCCCAATAACAATGAATGCAATCGCTGTCAGTGATGCAGATCGTCGATCGATCTCTTAATTGTAAATTCCTTTACTGGAAGTGCCTTCCCAGCACATGAGTATTTTAATATTGAAGTTTTGGCTACATTAAAAAAATGGTATAAAAACAATGCAATTATTAAAAAAAACAGCAAAGATCGGGACTAAAATATATCGAGCTTATTACATACGAGCGACCCGCCCACGCTTCGCAATGGTGTAATTTTGCCGACTTGCTTTCGAACATCGAGCATTTTTGCTAACTTAAAAAAACTTTTTCTAAACGTTCTTTATTTCAAAATTTAAATGAATATATACCCTAAAATGGAGAAAAACGCATTTAAATTCGTTACGTACTTTAGGAGGAGTTAGCGGCCAAACATACAAACAGAAAGAATTAGCGACTTAGATTTATACTATGTAATGAAGATGTATGTTATTTACGTATATTGAACTATTTTCGGACAAATTAATAGTTAAAACTTAGGCATAACGTTTTAAATATTGGTTAAACTAACATTTTATTTACAATGAAGAGATCGATCGACGAGCTGTTTTGCATCACTGACAGGCAGCGATTGCATATCATTGTTATTGGGACGCAGGTTGGAGACCGATCCGCAGATCGTGTGCGATCTCAGATCGTCCCAACTCTCGGATCAAAGATTCGATATTGGGCTCCGGCGTTAGTCGGTATTGGCAATGACAATACGTAGACGGGCAGTGATTTTAGCCCGTATTTGCTGAATAGTTACGAGTTTTCACTATCACTTACGGCGGAGCCCAATATACGATCTCAATCCATTTTTAGGCATCTAAGACCATCAATCGGAGCCAAATTTTCTCAAAACTGTTTCAATAAACGATCTACAGATTCTGGAACCAACCCAAAGACGCAATCGATCCATGGGAAGCAAGTGATCTTTTTTCTAGCATATTTGTTTGAAAATGGTGCCAACCATCATCCCAATAACCGATCTATTAATTTTGACACATCCTTTGAATCAATTTTTGCGAACCCCGGAATTGGGCTGTTCGATCTTTTGTTTGAGTGACTTTTTATGTCAGTCCATGTAAAACTAAATCAGTTACCATAGCAACGTACATTGATCTAAAACTTTTAAAATCTAAATTTTACAAGAAGTGCCTTTACTGGATGTGCCTTCCCGTTAGATGTCTAATTCAAAATTAATGTTTTCGATTAAATGCAATTATTGCAAAAAAACAGCAAAGATCAGGACAAAAAATATATCCGGCCATTTTTCCAAGCTAATTACATAAGATGTATTTATTTATGTGTATTAATCTATTTTCAGACAAGTTAATAGTTAAAACTAAGGCATAACTTTTTAAATATTAGTAAAACTAACTTTTTATTCACAATGAAGAGATTGATGGACGATCTTTTTGCATCACTGACATCGATTGCATATAATTGTTATTGGGACGCAGGTTGGAGATCGAACCGCAGATCGTGTACGATCTCAGATCGTCCCAACTCTCGGATTCAGGATTCGATATTGGGCGCCGGCGTTAACATGTTAGGCGATAGTGAAAACATAATAGGGCTGTACGATATTCTGTTATATCGCCCAGGGGATCATCCAGGATAAACACAAGACAGTCGTGAAGTGACAATTACTATACATCAGCACAGTACATACATCTGTAGCCACCTATAAACAAATAGTTTGCTATTAGAAGTCACTTTAAGTTAACATGTATACAAGAATACAAAAATTAGAACGTTTTTAAAGATATTTTTTTTAAGTATTACTTCCTAGTTGCATATTGGAGCTCAAATACAGCAGAGGAGTTAATGTGAGGTTCATTACATTTACATAAAATTAAAATAAGATAGCATCATCAACTTAATGGACAGCATAATAAATAAAATAATACAAATGGCCACATCTACGCAATCCTTAAATGGTTAAGGCCACCAATAAATAAATATGTATACAGATACTTATTAACAATACAAAATGATATGAATTTGTCTATAAAACCCATACATAAAACTTGGGCTTTTTAATATTCTATAATACACAGAAATTGATAGTTACTACATACTTGGTTCGACAAATTACAACAAAAAAAAATTAAGAACATCTTGTAAGCACAGGGCTGTATCATGACTAAATATAATTTAGCAAAATAAGGTCACAGATTTTTAAATTCCTGTCCATAAAACAAAGAATGTTTTGTTTTTAATATGAAATTATGAAGTTAACACTTGTAGCTTTTAATATATTTTACTCAATCATTATTTCTAAATTGTAACTTCACCAACATTGATATCATCAGTTCACACAACTTCTGCGGTAGGTCCTGTCTAAATTATGACTTAGATTACATTTGATTACTGTAATTTTACTAAATTATTCTAAATAGTTAACAGGCACCAGTACATTGTTACTCTTGGCAACACTAAATCACTTGTAGCGACACTCAGTATCCCAATCTCAGAAACGGGAATGTATGCAACACATAATGCGTGAAATGTTGAGTCAGTTTGAAACTAGCAATCTTAGATTGCAGTACAACCTAAACACTATATTTACATTGTGAGCTGAGAAAATTAAGTTAATACTAATTTAAAAACTTGACTATACATTTTAGTTAAATCTCATTTCGTTATCATGACTTACGGTGACGTATTCTACATTCGCCACATTAAAGGACACCTCAATCAGAAGAGCATATACAATAGCTTAATTCATTTACTGGAATACTTTCAACACATCACAACGAAATCTCGCAACGTTTCGATAAGGCGCAAGCTAAACGAGACAACAAACAACAATTCATGCTCCTATATAGTCCAAATGTACAATTCCATAATAATGTAGCGCATGTGTCTCGTGCGGTCGTCGCGGCGGCGCGGCGCGCGGTCAGTGCGGCGGCGGCTGCGGCGGCGGCCGCATCCACGTGTTGACGCAGCCGTCCGCGCACGCCGTGAGCACGCACTCCGCGCGGAACACCAGCGCCGTGAGCCGCTCGTGCGCGATCTTCTTGCACACCAGCGGCTCCAGCACCGGGCACTCGTCGAACCGCGGGCACGCCCCCGTGCCGATGAGCCGCAGCGGGTCGTGCGCGTCGCCGCCCCCCGCGCCGCCGCCGCCGCCCCCGCGCGCCGCGCCCGCCCCCGCGCTGCCCGTGCGCCGGTGCTCGCCGCGCCGCTCCCCGAACGAGAACCCCGCGAGCCGCTGCGTGAGCGTCGCCGCACCGTCCTCCTTGCGCGGGCGGGGGCGGCCGGCGGGGGCGGGCGCGGGCGCGGGGGCGGCGCGCGGGGGGGGCGCCGTTGGGCGACAGGTGGGCGGAGGCGCGCGCGCGCGGGGCGGGCCGCAGCACGTCCTCGCTGAGGTCCCACAGGCACAGCTGCGTGTCGTGCGCCACGCTGCCGAGCCGGTAGCCCGCGTCGCCGGCGCCCCCCGCCCAGGGGTCGAAGGCGACCACGGACACCCAGCTGCGGTGGCCCTGCCCGCGCGCCACCACGCGGCGCTCGGCTAGCGCCCACACCGTCACCAGGTCGTCCTCGCCGCCTACCACCACGTACTTGCCGTCGGGCGACCAGCACACGCACAGGAAGCCGCCGAAGTAGGAGCGCGCGCGGCCGACCAGCTCCATGGTGTCGTAGTGGAACACGCGCAGGAAGCCGTCCTGCGAGGCCACGGCCAGGTTGGCGCCGGTGGGGCAGAAGGCGAACTCGTTGATGGCGGCGGTGCCGAGCAGCCAGCGGTACAGCGGGTTGCGCGTGGAGCGCGCGCGGCACGTGTGCACGCTGTAGCCGTCCCCGGACTTGAACAGCTGGTACTGCGGCGCGCCGCCGCCCGCCAGCTCCTCGTTGTACACGTACAGCTGCCCCGACGCGTGCGCCGCCACGAACAGGTTGCTGGAGCCCGGCACCCAGCGGATGCACGTCACGCGGCTCTTGTCGATCACTCGCTGCAGACAAACGCACTCCTTCATACATTATTTACACAAAATTAACTTTAAACAGACTGTAGAGGCCATTATCTGGGCAGAAATCATTATTATTATACACTAGCTTTCCGCCCTGCGGTTTCACCCGCAACTAAATGGCATTTCCCGTCGGAATGAGGCTTTTTCCCGCAGTAAAATTATCGTATTTCCTTCTTCCCTGGGTGTCAAACTATCTCTATTCCAAAATCAAGACAATCGGTTCAGCCGTTTTTACGTGAAGCGAACATACAGACAGACATACACATTTTCCCATTTATATTATAGTAAGGATAGACCTACAAAAAAAGCCCTTCGCAGTACCTATATATATCTTAAGTGAAAGCCATGTTAGCCTATACTGCAGAAGCTACCTATATGCCTGTGATAAGGACGCTGCAGTGTTTTAAAATATTATTACGTTGTTATAAAGGGTTTCCACGCGAACGAAGTTGCGGACGGCCTCTAGTTTCACCATAACTTCAAAACCTAACATCTACTTTTAATTATTCAAAGACCAAATATTATCAACATAAACTGTACTTAGTCCAAAAAAAATTCAAGATTTTTAAATAAGAAAATGGTTGTTGTGCCTCACTCGACATAGATAGGTATAGTGTGTCGCGGACTTTTTGTAGATATTTTGTAGAAAAATTTTATGGTTCTATCTTTTACAGTTAAGGCAGCATACGCAAAATAAGTAAGTTTTCTGGTTGATTTTTTACACCTTGTGTCCGAAAAACCCAAATATCTTAAGAAACCCTATTTTTTTCCAAAATAAAATATAGCCTATGTTACTCGTGGATAATGTAGCTTTCGAATGGTGGAAGAATTTTTTAAATCGGTCTAGTAATTTTTGAGCTTATTCGTAACAACCAAACAAACAAAGTTTTCCTCTTTATAATATAAGTATAGACATATCTTAGTGGACATAGTACTAACCTCTTCATTATAAAGTTTGCTAAGTTCCTTCTTTAATGGATCTATCAGCTGAATCTGCCCAGTGGAGAACCCAATAATCAATGAGATACTGTCCGGAGTCATTGTCACTGTGTTGAAGTCATGGCATGTAGGGTTTGTGCCTTTATAAATCTTCTTGTCTACTGGCTTTGTGAGATCAACAGCCTGGAAATAAATGATTATATTACACAAAACTACATTATGTAATATAAGTACTTATTGAAATTTATTTCAATTAATATTTATACTATAGAAATCTCACCTTTTTAACACCTTTGTATACATAAACATAGAGCTCTTTGCCATGGTTAAAGCATATCCTGTCGTCTGAAGCGGGCGGGTCTGGGTCGGGAGGAGAGTCCACGGGGGGCGCGGGCAGCGACACCAGCGACACCCGCACGTGAGACCCTCCTGAAATACTTGTGTACCCCACGCGATTTGGACGCGAATACTCCGACAATGTCATCAGCCGGTAAGTGCCCTCTCGCGTCGCAAACTGTGTCTTGACATCATCCTTGCCCCCAGAATCAGATTGTAAAGCCATATTACCACATTATCGCCAAAACATGAGGATTGCGGCCTGAAAACCCTGATGATTGCACTTGACAGCTCACACACACACACAGTCTTCAAACTAATGCGAACTCACATAACCGGCGTGATTTTATAACAAATGAACCTTTACAAGATTACATATTCAAAGTTTAAGTGAATACGATATACATGACAATCGTAAAGCCAAGACAAATAACACCAATGTTATTTCAGTAAATAATTATAAGGGCAACTTTTGGTCTGCTTGTACTTTGTGGGCATCACTGACACAGAGTACATTTTATATATATCACTGAGTATACTAACTTTAGACATTATATTTCTTTAAAACTAAACCAAAGAGAATATAAACTAGGTAATCCCTACTAATATTATAAATGCGAAAGTAACTCTGTCTGTCTGTCTGTTACGCTTTCACGCTTACTAGTAGTTCATATATTATACTAGTGGCCGCCCGCGACTCCGTTCGCGTTAAAGTCGGTTTCCAGTGGGAATGAGAAGTTTTCCCGCGGTAAAAAGTACCCTATGTCCTTTCCCAAGTTCAGTTCTTTCTTCATACCAAATTTCATCAAAATCGGTTCAGTGGTTTAGGCGTGAAAGCGTAACAGACAGACAGACAAACAGACAGACAGACAGACAGACAGACCGACAGACAGACAGAGTTACTTTCGCATTTATATATTAGTAGGGAGTAGGGAAGTAGGGATTACGCCCTCTTAATTTAAATATCAGAACTTCTATGGGTGCGTTCCGTTTATCGACCGGAACGCTCACAGCGCACGTTTTCATCTCCTAAACCATTTAATGGATTTTAATGTGTTTTTTTTTACATCTTTAAGGTTTTTGTTTACTTTAATTTATTAATGTTTTTACATTCAGCTACAGTGTTTTTTAAGTTCACAAAATCATACACATAGGGCAGGAAAGGTATAAATAAGAAAAAACATGCTAATCGTTATTATTTATTTGTTATTAATAATACATTAAATGGCTAACAGATAACTATGAAGTATAACCAACATTTTTATCTAAAATTAAATTAGTTCTTACATAATCTCGTTAGTAAAATTGTATCCCAAAATAAAATCATGCCGTACTATTTCATTGGATTCGATTATTTGATTTTCAATGTCGTAACAATCTTCCGGCTTGCTTCGTTTTGGTAGTTTTGACTTCCAAGCTGTTGCCTCTTCTTTAGCGTTCTGGAATTAGTTATAATTAAATATCACTATCGTTAGGTAGGCATCAAACTGTTTTTTAAGACCCGCCGCAATACTGCAGTTAATATAAAAAGTTAAAGGTAACATTTCTGCTTTCGTAAAGATAGGTATGTTAGTCATATTAGATGTAAAACAAAAGTTATCGGTTACTGGACTTTCCTAGCTTTCGATGGACATCACTAGTCGGCAACATTGCCGCCGATTCGCGCGGATTCTATTGAATCTAAAGGCAGTAACATTATGTATTTTCTACAAATTAACGTTTTGTTAAAGATATGTTTCATTTAAAGTCCAATAAATATTATATGCTAACAATAGGTAGTTACTAAACTAAACGCGCGGGCAAAGTTATTTTAGCCGAACATAAAATAGGTATATTTACTTTACCTCTTTGAGTATTTAACCACTCAAAGCTTTACCTCAATTTTCTTTAAAAACACGTTGTCCCAGAACTGTTTTGCCTCTTTCTTCTTATTTTTTGCTTCTACGTTATTTTTTGTGTACCTGTAGCAATTCGTTAAGTTTTGTCACTTGCTAAAATTCTACCATAAAACTAAAAGTACCTAAGTACTTAAAGTTTACATAATAATTCATGTAAAAACTTACTTATATCTAAGTAAAGTATGGGCAAGGTAATGTAATGGATTCTTCGGTTTTATTAAAAATACATCACGAAGTGCTTCAGGAAGGATTGACCCGAAAGTATCCCATAAATATTTATCTGAATCGGTACCCGATCCAAGTTCAGCTAAAATGCCAAGATATTTTTTAACAGAAGTTGGAAGTTTTCTCCGTACGTCAAATTTAGGTAATTAATTAAGTATCATAAACTTGGTTAAATATGTTTAGTTTCTGTCTTTTCAAAGCCATATATTAGCTAGAGTATGTGCATCTAGTTAATATATTTCTAAAATGCGTTCATGAATATGTATGTGAAGCTGATGGAAAAATGAATTATTTACCTGAAATGTTAAACACAGAAATATCTACTTGGTCTAGTTTGGCTTTACTCTTAACTTGAATATTTTGCTGTGCCTTCAACGCATCATCTTCGTTGGCGTCGGCAATAAATAAAGACTCTCTGCTTATGCTTGATAAAGTTGAAAGAGTTACTAAAGAAGCATCTCCAGTCGATTCTTCATATATATAATTACCGTATTCATTAAAATATATCCCTTCAAACTGATCTATCTGATGAAATATATAAATAGATATAAGTACGTTATTAACTCGGTAGATTTATTTATGCTACTATGCAATCAAACTACTTACATCTACGAATGTCCCGTCATTTTGTAAGAAGCATAGTTCAAGTCCATAATCAAAACTGTAAACTTTATGTCCATATTCATCGATATGATATTTACCTACTTGATCGTTGTAATAAAGTTTGTTCGAACCTATGAAAATGAGATTATTCGGTATAGTAAGTCATGCTCTTAAACTTTATACCTACAACAGCTACCTACACAGGAGCATAAATCCATAAATAGATACTAGCAATCAGGTATTTCCCACGGTAATAAGTACTATGTGCCAGACCAGGATATAGTCTACCCATATACAAGACTAGCTTACCTCTTAAACTGAGAAATGTAAACAAGCAGCGCGCTACAGCGTCGTACTGATTATTGACGTCAACCAACCGGTCTTGGACATTCTTTAGTTCAACCGTATCTTCATTAAGTTTAACTTGAAGAGCTTCAACAGAACTGGGATACCTACAACCAAGATTAATAAGGATGTAAAATATAATAATATCATTATTTATTCAGCGTAAGAAGGTATCTACTCTGTTTCAATTCGCAATAGTTCAAGTTCTCTTTGTTCTAGTTCCTGTTTTTCATCTTTGAGTTTTATAAGAGCAGTGGCTATATAGTCAATTTCTTGCGATTTTTTAGTCCAGTATTGGATCTCTTCTTCCAAGTGTCGCAGTGGAGTATCTTGAGGAAACAACGCATCAATTTTTTGCCTGATCAGTTCAATACTTCTTTGAACCTGTAACAGATGTGGGTACCTATGTTGTTATTTAATCCTTATTTTATTATTATTTATATAGTACTACGCATGTATTAAATATGTACCTACTTGCCTACATGGTATACAACTAACCTCAGTACTGTTGATAGTGCATCGTTGATTCCTGGACCGCAGTCGTAATGCTTCCCTATCCACTTTGTACAGTTTATGAAGCAACGTGATGATTTCATTCTCAAACTGAGTTTGCAGACGTGTGAAGACATGGCAGACTTTAATCATTACTTCTAATAAACTTGTGTCGATGTTTCTTATCTGTGCGCGTGTAAAATTAAATTTATAGTGGTGACTTGTGGGAGAAGAGAAGTGAGCTTCTAAAAGAAGAGATTTATTTCTTCTATAGGTAGGAAAGTAGAAGATCTAGCCACGCGGTAGCGTGGCAAGCCAATTACGTACAGGCTGACAGCGCGCCAAGTGTATATTTACCCGAACCATTTGAAGCCACTTTTGTCCCCCTCATAACTCTAAAACTATTGCAAATACCAATGGGCCAATATATTAGGATTGGCGAGATAAATATATGCTCTGAATTTTATTTCCCTACTTCAAATAGTTATTAAGACAATAACATCAAAACTATCATATCAGTCAGTATGAAAATATTACCCAAAGATGACGTAAAACAAACTTAAAATCATAAATCAATAGTATACCTAGAAAAAGATAAAACTAAATATGCCAATATACCTACGGACAAATATTGGCATAATTTTAACTTACTCGAGAGGCTATCATCCGGGACAGGAACAAATGAGTGAACTTAAATCTTTCATAATCACAGTGCAGCGACGCCGGCAACGTTTTTGCTGCGAAAGCATCTATTCGAAATTGTTTATCTAGCCGTTGAATCTCGATTCTCATTTTTTCCAATTTATCTAAGTACAAGTTTGATTTCAATTCAATAGTATTATACCGATCTTTTTCAGCTGCAGACTGAACAGGGAGAAACTCAAACGCAAAGTTCATTTGCTTCTTCTTGAAGGTTTCAATAGTTCTGTCACACAACTCAAGAAGGATTTCCACGTTCGATGTATTCATGAACTTGTCCACTTCCTTAATGGTGATATCAATTTTTTCATTGTAAAACATCGCAAAACTACTTATAATCTTTTTCACTTCGCCATAGTATCTATCATACGCACCATCTTCAAATGTAGCATTTTTTATTAATTTTATATACTTATTAAGATTAGGCGATAAGTTATCATGAACCAAAAGACAAACGTTTTCTAATTCTAACTCTCGCAAACATGTAGTATATTCTCTGAATTCATCCATTTTCGGATTAAAACCGGTTCAAATTTGTTGGTTTTAAACTAAAAACGATAGTCACAAAAACTTCGATGACAATATAGATTTTTTGTGTAAATATTGTTTTTTTTTTGTTTTCTCTCTATTTAAAAAAGGTTATATACATACCTACAATGTTAGGGCCCGTCCGCACAAAGGTTTTTCACCGCGCGATTTTGTTTTCGCAATTCTGTAACACATGTAATTTTATGCAAGTACCTACCTATCCGCACAGCGGTAAAAACCACACGCGGGTAAATAGTATATGACGGGGGAAGATTCGACTCCTGACTATGTTGCTTGTCCATATCTTGTGGGCGTAGTCAACAAGTGAAACACAATATTTCGTACACTTCGTATAATAAGTAACACTCAAATTAGAACGCGGTGTTCCCGGCATGCGCGTGCGTCACCACTCGCGTCTCAAGCTCAATTATCACGAACTACCCGCACAGCACCGCAAGCCGATTACACCCGAACGTAGACGAGTAATCGAATCTGCATCTACGATCGACGTTCTACGACATATATTTCAATCAATCAATCAATCTTGGGTTATTTTGGCTTCTACCCAGTCGGGTAATCTGGCCAATGTCAAGTTTCAGGAACAGCACAGGTTACTTAAAACGAAAATGTGGCCGGTTTCCAAAAAGCGAATCAACACGAGTGCCTTATTAAGCGGCGCCTTAAAGTTGGTAGTGTAGGGTTACCGAAACGAGTAAACGCCCCTTCCCTCTGATATCGAAACATACTAAACGCTACGTAAGTATTAACATGAATCATAAAAACTTCTTTGATTTTTTTAGTAAAAACTTCATGGTTGGTTAATTTTTCTTTTTAATAGACATTATTTTGACAGTCGTTCGTACACGTGCGGAACCGTCATTGCAACTCGTCCCGCCTGTCAACCCTCGCCTTCGGCTGTGCCTCGGCTCGGGTACCTAGACATTTGTCGGGACTCGTTGTAATGACAGCCTTTCCACACTTGTATTGAAATATACTATTTTAAACGTGTACTGAACGACTATTTTTAATACAGTTGCGAATAATTAGCAATTTAATAAAATAAAAAATTTGGATCGTAAATGTCGAAATTATTCATTTTGTGCAACAAACAACTTTACTATGGGCAAAGGTTACTATGCCCATACAGCCAAGTCTTCAGTAGATTTTTTTTATTGATATGAAATGAAAATGGAATTTAATGAGATAACTAAAATGAAATGAAACCAACCACACGAACTCAATCAAATCATTAAATCAACAAACTAGTACCTTTTTTAGAAATATACTTACGCTACCTAAGTATTAACATGAATCATACAAACTTCTTTGTTCTTTTTCTAGTAAAAACTTCATGGGTGCTTAATTTTTTTCTTTAATAGACATTATTTTGACAGTCGGGAAAGAGAACGCACGAGTGCAGGAAAGGTAAAAAAAAGCACGAGTGTGTAATAGCCCACATCCCGAACGCTATACGTCCCTGCAATACGCCACTATTTGAGCAACTGTATTAAAAACCTATATTACTGCAAATATTTATCCAAATCCGACCAGTAGTTTTTACGTGAAAAGGTAACAAACTACCATATATACATACATAATCACAAACATTCACGTTAATTTTACTTATATTAGTAGGATTTTATAAAAAAGCCCTGCCATTTTCCACCGGTTTCTGAATTAGGAATTAAAAAATTTGTCATGTACCTATTGAGCCTTTTGATATTTGAGTATTTTGTATGATCAATCACTATCACTAAGATATCCTACAAAAGTTACTCGACGTAACAATATTAATTTACAAATCGGCGGATATTGTTACTATACTTAATAGTCCTTACTATACTTATCTATGTCGAGTGAGGCACAACAACCATTTTTTTATTTAAACGCGTTAATTTTACTCATGCTGTTAATCCTTATCAAAATAAATTATTTCGTCACAAAGTGCAGTTTATGTAGATAATACTTGGTCTTTGAATTATTAAAATTGGACGTTTAGTTTTGAAGTTATAGTGAAACTAGACTTCGATCGCGTGGAAATTAACAACGTATTAATATTGTAAAGCACTGCAGCGCCCTTATCACAAGCAAATAGGTAGCTACTGCAGTATAGGCTAACATGGCTTTAACTTAAGATATATATAGGTACTGCGAAGGGCTTTTTTTGTAGGTCTATCCTTACTATAATATAAATGGGAAAATGTGTATGTCTGTCTGTCTGTCTGCCTGTATGTTCGCTTCACGTAAAAACGGCTGAACCGATTGTCTTGATTTTGGAATAGAGATAGTTCGACACCCAGGGAAGAAGAAAATACGATAATTTTACTGCGGGAAAAAGCCTCATTCCCACGGGAAATGCCATTTAGTTGCGGGTGAAACCGCAGGGTGGAAAGCTAGTTTTTTATATAATTTTAAGGAGGACATTTCCGTCCTACATGATTTCTGTGTAGCTTTAACCATTAAAGTTGCACACGCGACGGAGTCTTAAAAAATGGAGTAACTTCTTCCGTTTTCCCAACATTTCCCTTCACTGCTCTGCTCCTATTGATTGTAGCGTGATGAAAAGTATCCTATAACCAGCCCAGGAGTATGAAGAATAATTTTTACAAGTTTCGTTAAAATCCGTCCAGTAGTTTTTGTTTCTATAACGGCCCCACAGACAGACAGACAGACAAAAATTTTACTGATTGCATTTTTGGCATCAGTATCGATCCCTAATCACCCCCTGATAGTTATTTTGGAAATATATTTCACTAGCGACCCGCCCACGCTTCGCAATGGTGTAATTTTGGCCGACTTGCCCACGAAACATTGATTCCTGGCAAACTTTAAAAAACTTTTTCCGATTGTTCTTTATTTACAAATTTAAATGAAAAAAATATCTAAAGGATGGTGTAAACCGCTTTCAAATCTCTTTACTGGTTTAAAAGGAGTTAGCAGACAAACATACAAACAGACAGAATTAGCGACTTGGATTTATACTATGTAATAATAATGAAATGATGTACAGAATTGACCTCTCTACAGATTTATTATAAGTAGGTAGGTATAGATATAGACGAGCGACCCGCCCACGCTTCGTAATGGTGTAATTTTGCCGACTTGCTCGCGAATCCTTGCATTTTTGCTAATTTAAAAAACCTTTTTCTAAACGTTCTTTATTTACAAATTCAAATGAATAAATACCCTAAAATATGGAGAAAACCGCATTTAAATCCGTTACGTACTTTAGGAGGAGTTAGCGGCCAAACATACAAACAGACAGAATCAGCGACTTGGATTTACTATGTAATGAAGTGATAATTCACATATATATTGAAATTGGTACAGTTTTTTATACTATTCTAGCATTTTTTGCAATTATACTGAGTTCTGGTGGTGTTAATTCAAACAAATTAGGATCGGAAATGTCGAAATGACTCATTTTGTGCAACAAACAACTAAACTCCCAAAGAAAATTTCTGGTAAATGGCGCCATTCTTTCTTCACCCATTCTGGTAGGCAAAGGGAACTATGCCCATACAGCCAAGTCTTCAGTAAATTTTTTTGATTGATATGAAATGAAAATGAAATTTAATGAGATAAAATGAAATGAAATCTAACCTCACTAATTTAATCAAATCATTAAATCTGATATCGAAACAAATAAGTAGCTTTTTTTAGAAATATACCTACGCCACGTATGAATTATAAAAACTTCTTTGTTTGTTTTTAGTAAAACTTTATGGTTGGTTTTTATTTTTAATAGACATTATTTTGACAGTTGGAAAAGAGAACGCACGAGTGCAGGAAAGGTAAAAAAAGCACGAGTGTGTAATAGCCCACATCCCGAACGCTATAATACGTCCCTGCAATACGCCACTTTTTGAGCAACTCAATTTTCAATTTGACCGCGATGCGATGCGATTTATTTTCCGCGCGAAATAAAAATCGCGCATTTCCCAGGGCTGCTGTACGAGAAATCTCGTACTTTTACGGAAGACCTACGCTATTCGAAGTTTCCGTACGAGATACAAGATTGATTCAAATCTCGTACACTTTTTTTTAGATTAGATTATTTTGTAATAAATAACTATTTATTAATTCTTAGATAACAATTAATGTTTTTTTTTAAATATGAACATACTGTTACGAGCTGGGGTTCGGGACAGAAATGAAAAATGCCAGACTACGTGTTCCGATATTTATTAACTCACTCACTCACAATACACTCGCAAAACACTCACAGTAATTATACACAGCACAACGCACTGAGAATCGCAGGTTTACTAATCGCACTGATAGTTCCGTAATCGTAGCCAAAATAAGACTGACTACGCGGAGATGGGCCGCGCCTTTTATACTCAAAACAAACAAAAGAAACATTCTCGATTAATCCTAATAACTCGCGAAAGAAGTAAACAAACAAATTATTCCGGAAGGAACACGTTAGACAGCTTTCGCTCTTATGCATTAATAATAGAGGCCTTATTTGCTTGCACTCGAACACAATGGTTGTCGTTCAAACATAGACAAATGTAGATAGTTCTCGATCGCGGCGCGTGAGCAGGTAAAAAGTTATGGCGCGTAACACTGCCCCCTCCTTAAGAGATGCTCGTCCCGAGCATCGTCACTGCCATGGTACCGCGCCAAGCGATCCACATGCACCACTTTGGGCGCCCCTCGAGGCTCCTTCCGAATCCGGTACGTGATGTCGTTGATTCTGGTCACCACACGATACGGTCCGTCCCATTTTGCTTGAAGTTTTGGAGACCTTCCTTTGCTGCGGGTTGGATTGTGCAGCCACACCAGTGATCCTTCAGCAAATCCAGGATTAACGATCTTCCGGTCATAACGGGTCTTCATTTTCTCCGACATTAGCTGTCCAGATTCCCTGACGTGGTCGTGGATGTCATTCAGCTTTTGTCGCAATTCATTTGCGTAATCAGTAATGCTGGTTGGTGTGTCCGGTGGAGTTCCCGTAATTAGATCTGCCGGCAGTCTCAGTTCTCGTCCGAAGTTAGCGAAAGCAGGGGTGACGGTAGTGCTCTCGTGGACTGCGCTGCGGTAAGATAGCAGGAAAGGCTGAATGTGCTTGTCCCAATCCCTTTGCCTGTTTTCTACCACTCTTGCGAGGTATCTTTCCAGGGTTTGGTTGAATCTCTCTACCATTCCGTCAGATTGAGGGTGATACGAGGTAGTCCTGGTCTTGTGGATTCCCAGCACCCGGCAAGCCTCCTGGAATATCTGGGACTCGAAATTTCTTCCTAGATCACTATGGACTTCCAGGGGTACTCCAAAACGGCAGAAGACCTCGTTGACCAGTTTATCAGCAACTGTGGTAGCTTCTTGATTAGGAATGGCAAAAACTTCTGGCCACTTCGTAAAGTAATCCATGACCACCATGAAATACTTGTTTCCACTTTCACTCTCCGGGAATGGTCCAGCAATATCCAGGGCTATGCGTTCCCATGGTGCTCCGACGTTGTATAGTTTTAGTGCCCCTCTGCTGCGTGTGTGTGGCCCTTTAACAGCCGCACACCTTGTGCATTTGCGGCACCAGTCCTCCACATCGTCCCGACAGTGCAGCCAGTAAAATCGCTCACGAATCTTTAAGAGGGTCCTTTTCACTCCCAAGTGTCCTCCTGAGCATCCATCGTGATACAGCTGCATAATTTCCGGAACTTTGGCCTTTGGAACAACCATTTGAAGATGACACTGGTCACCTTTTGCATTTTCCCATCTTCGGTGAAGGACTCCATCTTGGACAAGGAGGCTGTCCCATTGCGCCCAATAGCCCTTCACGACTGCGCTTCTCCCAGCGATGTGACTCCATCCAGGTCTAGGCACATTAGCCTCAATCCAATCCAGTACCGGCCCGATGTCGTTATCTTCCTGTTGTGCACGACGTAGTTCTTCCTTCCAGTCACTGTGGATTTCAGTCTTCAGAGCTCGAACTGCCAAAGTCTCTTTAGCCTCTTGTCTGACGCAATGTTTACAGTCATCAGAGCACGGTCTCCTTGAAAGTGCGTCTGCATTCCCATGAGACTTCCCGCTGCGATGCTGTATTTCAAAGTCAAACTCCTGTAGCTGTTCGATCCATCGTGCTACTTGTCCTTCTGGATTTTTGAATTGCAAAAGCCATTTTAATGCAGCATGATCTGTCCGTAGACTAAATTTGCGTCCCAGCAGGTATTTGTTGAAGTGCTGCAAAGTTTTCACAATGGCCAGCAACTCACGCCGCGTAACACAGTAGTTTCTCTCTGGTTTTGATAGCGCTTTGCTGAAATAGGCTATCACAACTTCCCGATCTCCTTTTCTTTGAGATAACACTCCACCAATCCCTGTGTTGCTGGCGTCCGTATCCACGATGAAATCGTTCTTGGTGTCAGGAAAACCAAGAATAGGTGTATTGCAGAGTCGCTTCTTCAGTTCATAGAACGCAGCATCGCAGTCTCCATCCCAACAGAATGTTCGCTTTTCTTCCGTAAGCTTGTGTAAGGGTCGTGCAATATCGGCAAAGTTCGGGACAAACCGCCGATAATAAGAGCACAAGCCCAAAAGTGCTCTTACTTCTGTCTTATCTTTCGGGACAGGCCAATCCTTAACTGCTTCGGTTTTCTCCGGATCAGTTTTTACTCCTTCTCGCGAAACGATGTGTCCCAAGAACTTCATTTGTCGTTTGAAGAATAAACACTTTTTGGGGCTCAGTTT
This sequence comes from Emmelina monodactyla, assembly GCA_916618145.1. Taxonomy (NCBI): domain Eukaryota; kingdom Metazoa; phylum Arthropoda; class Insecta; order Lepidoptera; family Pterophoridae; genus Emmelina; species Emmelina monodactyla. The sequence continues at coordinate 9,209,517 of OU745315.1, read as the reverse complement.
TAGATTTGCTGCACGTATTTTCAACAGTACTCGGTCCAAGTTTTGTAGGTGGTCTTCAAACGTGCGCCCAACAATGATTATGTCGTCGAGATAGACAAGACAGGCGTCTCCAATCAGTCCAGAGAGAACCAGCTCCATTAATCTCTCGAAAGTAGCCGGGGCATTACACAGTCCAAACGGCATTACATTGAAATGCCACAGGCCTTTCCCCGTAGAGAACGCCGTTTTCTCTTTGTCCTTTGGATCTAACTCCACTTGCCAATAGCCGCTCTTCAGGTCAAGGGTGGTGAACCACTTCATCCCTGATAGTGTATCCAACGTGTCATCTATCCTCGGCAGTGGATAGCTGTCCTTTTTTGTCACGTCGTTGAGTCGGCGATAGTCGACGCAGAACCGCATACTGCCGTCCTTCTTCTTGACGAGCACCACAGGAGAACACCACGGACTCGATGAAGGCTCTACAATCCCGTTCTTCATCATCCCCTCGATCGTGGCTTCCACTTCTTTCTCTCGTGCGACCGGCAACCTTCTGGGTCGTTGACGGATGGGCCCTTCATTTCCGGTATTTATCGAGTGCTTCACCAGTCCAGTCTTTCCAATATCGGCGTCACTCGTCGAGAAGATATCCGCGTACTTGAGTAACATCCTCTTGGCTCTTGTCATTTCTTCACTGGACAGGTCCTTGCGGCAGTCGTCCAGCAACGATGAAATATCGTAGGTCGCTGGAACCCGTTTAGTGGATGTTTCACATTTCCGCAGCCAAGCCACCTCATCAAAGGTCCCAATTAACGTCCCCTTCTTCAGGATGTGTTTGTCGTAACTCAGGTTAAGTACGCGCACCGCGGAGCACTTTGATGTTCTCACCAGAGTTCTCGCAACCACCCATGGTTGATTCTTGCTTGCACCTTCCAGTAGCACACATCTATGGTTCCGGTCAGCATTCTGTGGTAGACTCACAGGTACCATGGTTTCCGATCTAGGTGGCAGTACAGTTCTTCTGGTACAGTACACCTTTCCGGACGAGCCACCATCCATGCAGATTTCTTCCGTACCACATATCAGTGTCCCTTGGTTAACATCGATGGTACAGTGATGTTCACGCATGAAATCCAAGCCCAGGATACAGTCATCGACGATGTCTGCCACAATCACTTGATGCCAGAATGTCTTCTCTCCTAATCTCATCTTCACTTGTCTCTCGCCTTGAACGGGTATGCGCTGACCGGTTGCTGTTACAAGTTGTATCCTTTCATTGTCCCAGTAGGTGTCGCCAAAGCAGCGATGAGCAAGTCGGGAACACAGTACGCGAAGCTCCAGTGTCTAGTGTCAGCTTGCACGGCGTCTGATTTATTTCGCCTCGGATGATCAGGCTGTTCCCATCGTGTGCCTGCGAGATGTAGATTCTTGGGGCCTTGTTAGAACCAGCCAGCACTCGCCCCGCAGTCCTGGCGTTTCCCTGCGGCTGGACATCATCCACCCGCACCTCGTGCTCTCGTCGTAGGTCTAACTTCTTGGGGCAGCTTGACCTTAGGTGTCCCCTGTCCCCACAACCATAGCACCTGGGGGCTAATCTTTCGCGTCTCCATTGTGGCACTGGTTGTACTACTTCCCTGATGCGATGGGGTCTTGGGTCTTGGCGTACCGCCTCCACCTCCAATGCGTGAGCCAGTGCCTCCTTCAGGGACTCGTGGTGTCCGAGTCTCACCGCCGCTCGAACCTCCAGGTCCCTGATTCCGTCGACAAATGCCTGGACTAGAAGGCCGTCGACGAGTGAAGGCGCTGACTGGTACGCCTTCCTTACAAGTTTCTCCACCTCCAGGGCCCACTGTTGTAGGTTTTCGGAGGCTCGCTGCGCTCTATCCTTGAGCTGCGCTCGGAAGACATGTTCCAAATGAGCGTCGCCATAGCGGGCCTCCAAGGCCTCCATCAGCTGCTCGTACGACGCATCCGTCCCAAGGGCCTCTAGGACAGTGAGGGCCTGGTCACGCAGGCCCAATGTGAGCGCCGTGAGAGCTTGCTCCTTCGTCCAAGCGTTGGCTTTCACAACGGCCTCAAACTGTTTCCGGTAGGCCGACCACGACGATGTTCCATCAAATGGTGGCACCTTAAAGCCTCGACCCGATGAAGGAGTTACTGCAGGTGCCGTGATCCCATCTGCCACCTTCAGGACGTTGAGGTTCTTTTTGATGTCCGCCAGCTGGGTCTCCGTTGTTGCGATGCGGGTTTCGTGGCACTCGAGCCGGGTTTCGTGGCACTCGAACCGGGTTTCGTGGCCTTCCAGCTTTTCCTTAATAGCGGCGATGTCCTTGCCGATGACAGTACGCAGATCTTTTATGAGCAGGGTTTGCTCCTCCTGTCGCCGCGCATGTTCTTCTTGTCGCCGGGCTTGTTCCTCCTGACGGCGAGCCTGTTCTTCTTTGTTGCGCAACATTTGCTCCTCCAGTCGTCGCGCATATTCTTCCTGTCGCCGGGCTTGTTCCTCCTGACGGCGAGCCTGTTCCTCCTGACGGCGGGCCTGTTCCTGTAGCAACGCCATCACCGCGGCCAGGTCCGATGACGCGGCAGGTGCCGGAGGTTCCGAGGAACCGGCCGCCGCTTCACACGTGAAGCGCCGATGGTCCGCTTCTTGCTGGCGCTGCTGACTTCTTTTGCGGGCCCTTTCCGCACTCGGCGAAGTATCGTCTTTCGGCAACACGGGCATTTTTTCCATCCCCGCTTCTGACACCAATTGTTACGAGCTGGGGTTCGGGACAGAAATGAAAAATGCCAGACTACGTGTTCCGATATTTATTAACACACTCACTCACAATACACTCGCAAAACACTCACAGTAATTATACACAGCACAACGCACTGAGAATCGCAGGTTTACTAATCGCACTGATAGTTCCGTAATCGTAGCCAAAATAAGACTGACTACGCGGAGATGGGCCGCGCCTTTTATACTCAAAACAAACAAAAGAAACATTCTCGATTAATCCTAATAACTCGCGAAAGAAGTAAACAAACAAATTATTCCGGAAGGAACACGTTAGACAGCTTTCGCTCTTATGCATTAATAATAGAGGCCTTATTTGCTTGCACTCGAACACAATGGTTGTCGTTCAAACATAGACAAATGTAGATAGTTCTCGATCGCGGCGCGTGAGCAGGTAAAAAGTTATGGCGCGTAACAATACTTATTTATTTATTCCATATATGTTAATGGATTTTCAGTGGCATAAAATCTCTGTGTTGTAACAAAAAAAACTGTAACGATTAAATTGAAAATGCTCTGTAATTTACTACTTAGGTTTATTAGCTTATAATTTGCAGTAAGGCACTACCTTTACTCTGTAGGATTCATTATATTACGCACTACGGTGTAATATTATATACAGGGTGTTTGGAGAGTGAGTAGCCAAATGAAAATGGTGGATATGTGAGGCTATAAGCTATTTACTTTCAAAAAAAAAATAATAATATTGGACTTTGAATGAAAAAATCGGGGATTTTCTTAGGAAAATCTAAAAATCGAACAAATTCTAAAACTTAAACCAAAATCTATGATTCCTTCAAATGTACCTACACTTCAAATTTTGCATAAACATTCTTTAATGGCATTGATGAAAGACGTAATTCTTTTTTTATCAAAACTCATCGGCTAAACTTTAAAAAATAAGGTAGAAAGATATTTTGGGTGTGATTTGCATTAAATTTGATATCAATAGGTAGGTACTCTTTAGTGCTTTAAATTTAAATGATTTTTTATTTTTAAAACATGTTTGAAAACCAAATCAAACTTTGAAATTGGATTATCAAACTTAAAAAAATATTTAAATCGAATTAGAATTCTGTATTTAACCCAGCGAAAATGACGCAAAAACATTGATTACTAGGACAATGACGCCGGCTGGGTTATTATGTAATTGTTGAAAATTTGACAGTCGATTACCATTGCATTGGCTTACATAAAAGGGCCCCGGGTCATATTACTTTTTCAAGAAATTAAGTAATCCTAATTATAAAAACTGCATATTGAAAAAAAAACTGCTGAGCTTAAACCACAGATCACCCCCTAGTAGATTCCGCATTTACGTTGTGTCAGGGTCACCAAAAGTTCAGGAGCGGGGGAGGATTGATTCTTCTGATTGGCTAGTCCAAAAAAGTTCTAAAATGCACCCATCAAATAGTAATGTAAGTACTCGATAAAAGTATCGATAAATTATAAATATCGTTTAATAAAAATATTGACCGATTTACACTTAGCCGGTTGATTGGCCTTCGTTTTTAGGGTTCCATACCCAAAGGGTAAATCGGGACTCTATTACTAAGCCTACGCTGTCTGTCTGTTTGTCTGTCTGTCTGTCTCCAAGCTGTATCTCATAAACCGTGATAGCAAGAAAGCTGAAATTTTCACAAATGATGTAATTTCGTTGCCGCTATAACAACAAATACTAAAAATTAAAAAATATATATTTATCCCCATACAATAAACGTGTTTTTTCGTATTTTTTTGTTCGTATTAAAACGTTTGTTTGTTGTTTGTATTAAAAACGGTAACAGGTAGACGCTTTAAATTTTCACAGAATATCTACTTGTATATTTATACCTTTAAAAATAAATAATTAAATAACAATAAATATTAAACGGGGGCTTCTATACAACAAAAGTAAATTTTAAGAAATTTTAACTATATCTTAATAAACAGGTAGAAAATGATAGTACGGATCCCTTCGTGCGCGAGTCCGACTCGCACTTGGCCGGAATAAAAGTGAAAATGTGTAGGAAGTAAGTATGTTTGTCTGTTTTTATGTTTCGCTTTCACGTCGAAACGGCTTAACATAGTTTAACAGCCTAGGATGAAAATAGGCTATTTTTACCGCGGCACTAAGTTTCGTTCCCACGGGAAGATCACTTTTACCGCAGACGAAGTCGCGAGTTCCTACTAGTTAATTGAAATTTATAGAGGTTTTAATTCAGGGAATAAGCCTTATTCCCACGGGAAAAGCCAATGCGGGTGAAACTGCAGGATAGAAAGCAAGTTTAAATTAAACTACGGCTGAAAAATGATATTGATTACATGTTTTAAAATATTTAGCGTTTCAATCAATCTTTCAGGACTTGGTACTGTGTGTGCAAAATACCCCACAGTTCATTAGAAACCTAAAGCAAATTACTTTATTGAAATGATTAAAAACTTGAAACTTTAATGGTTAATGTTTTATTTAATTATAATTATTTTGTAAGATTTACTTTTACTTTTTGTTTCGAGTAATTGCATAAATAAATAAATATCCTGCTAATATTATAAATGTGAAAGTTTGTGACGATGTATGGATGGATGGATGTTTGTTACTCTTTCACGTAAAAACTAATGGATGGATTTGGATGAAACATGGCAGTAATATAGGTTATACATCAGATTAACACATAGGATTCTTTTTACCGCATCCCATTCCCACGGGAAACCGACTTCCACGCGAACGGAGTCGCGGGCGGCCACTAGTATCACATATTTATCTATCTATATCACATGAACATAACTATATCACGGCTTTATCTACGTTACTACGACATATCACCATTACAAAGTTGCCAGTATCGCTGGCGCTAGTATCTTTGCGTTAAAATGAATGATTTTCAACAAATATTTTAAAAACGTAGCTACTCTGTCTGTGATCAGTCAGTCAAATTCAATCAACCAACTTAGACAGTTATGCAGTCAGTGGACTTCTCTCTCTCCCCGACATCACGTTTTATTTATTTATGTGCGATAATAATACCAACCCTCCTTTTCGTCTAGCTAAAACTGCAAATTGTTATACTTTTAAAATGTGTCCAGAATAAATATTACCGTGTAAAAATTAACTACACAGCAACCAACTTATCTCTTGTCTGTCAGTTCTATTACGAGAAGATTCTATAAAATAGTGTTGTTTTCCGGTTAAAGGTGAACTTACAAAAGTAAATAACTAAACATATTTTTTGTCTATTGGTTTTTAGAATATTATTCTTAATATTTTTTTTTATGAGCGCGGTATATAATATTTTTTAAATAAGATAAACATTGACTTACCTGTTCGTTCAGTGTCCTAGCAGGTTTCCTCAGTTTCGACCGTAGTGTAGAAAGGTATTTACTATTTGATCAAATGAAATCAATGTCGGCTAAGCTACGTAGAACTAATAGTTAAACATTGTGCAGGTATAATGCAAATATTTTGGAAATCAAACATTTAACAATAGTAAAGTAAGTTGACCCAGTTTATTTGTAGTTTATGTAATAAGTAAAAGACACGCACGCGTGTGGGACAAACTTAAACCTTATTTACTAATAAAAGTTCCAATATAGGTTCGAGATAAGTAAATTAATGTCAAGAACTATGGTGCACTGAAGACATAAAAATTACTTTCTAATAATACCAAAAGCAAAATGGCAAGATATTATGAAAATTCAACAATATTCAACTTTAGTTGGGACCAGGTTGCATGCGGGTACTGGAAGAGGTACCCTAACCCACAGAGGTAACTATCAAATATAACCTTCAAATTCGGTGAAGTAGTTTTGAATGAATAATGTAAAAGTAACTTTAAATATTTGTACATCTTTCAGCATGCATGTTCTGTCAGAAGACACCTGGATTAGATATGTGAAGGATGGATGCTTGCACACAAAGAGAATTCTTACCAAGACTAACAGAGTGCCTAAATGGGGTGAGAGGTATGTTATCTACTCTACTTATACAAGAAACAGCTGAGGAGTAGTATTTAAATTAATGATCAGCTCACAAGAAGTAATTATTAGATGTGACCTTGCCATTGTGGCTTATATTTTGTAATGACATTGATAGTAAATATTGTTATGTTAGTCATGAACTACTAATTCCTTTGTACATTATTTTGGTGAAGACCTTGAGTTAGATAGAGGCTTATCTTAAGTATTTATTATTTGGGCTATTTACTAAGTAAGGTGATAAATCTTATGTTAATCTAAAAATATATAAACATTGCCTTGTTGAACACCATTAAAATAAATTACTCTTTATAGTAAATTTCTTCAAGAAATTTATGATACCTACTTAAACTTTTGAATTGGTTTGCTACATTTTGATATTGCAAAATTTTACACCAAAAGGCAGTTCTGGCGGTTTTGGCCACATATTTAACAACTTTCACTCTTTATAAGGTTTGTTTGACAAAAGTTTTTAGTAATTCCCTACCTTGAACTAGTCTTTAGAATTATATTCACTTGCAGGTTCTTCAATGCAAAGTCAGTCAAAATCATAGAAGAGAGCATAGTGGATCCGAAGCAAAAAATTCTCATTACATACACTAGAAATTTGGGTTACACTAAAGTCATGGTAAGATATTTTTTAACTCAAATTATGTCAAAGCAAGTGTGGCATTGTGTCTATTAACTGACTAAAACTTTGCTGAATAAGATTTTTAAAATAATCATCAACATCCATAAGACATGCACCTGGACATAGGCCTCCCCTATAGATTTCCAACCAGCTTTTAGGCTTCCGCCCAGCAATTTTCTGCCGGCTTTACCAGGTTGTCCATCATCAAACTTTCAGTTATCTTCATAGTTATAATGATAGTAAACATTGTGGAGAAAACTTCATGTTAAAAAGAAAATAAGTTTTAGATCAGTATAGCACTGCACTACAACAATCTTACATAGAGAAACAGCCAGTAAAAAAATCATCTTTTCATTAATAATGTTAATCAATAATGGCTATAGTAGGATCCATCCTACTAATATTATAAATGTGAAAGTTTGTGAGTATGTGAGTATGTATGGATGTTTGTTACTCTTTCACGTAAAAACTACTGGATGGATTTGGATGAAACTTTGCAGTAATATAGGTTATACATCAGAATAACACATAGGGTACTTTTTACCGCGGGAAAACTTCTCATTCCCACGGGAAACCGACTTCTACGCGAACGGAGTCGCGGGCGGCCACAAGTTGATATACAGGGTCTGTCGTAATGAATGGATAACCCGTTACCTACAGTTGATCCGGATGTGAGGCTATAAGAAAATGGTGTTTTCTTGCCAGGGTTGTCAACCATAAGAAAATGGCGTAGACTTTTAAACTTTTTTATAAATTTCGCTATTTTTTTCATTTATTCCGCTGCCATTTCTTCAAATTTTGATGTATTTGTATAATTCTTTTAGTATTATACTGCTGAAGACGTGTATTATGTAATTTAAATACAATTTTAGGTGTTATTCACGTTGAACATTATCAAAATACTCATTTTAAGAAAAATATTTCCAATTTTTTTTCTTTATGTCAACTTTTGATCATCTCCTGTGGAAAAAAAAAGTATGACGTTATAGCTGCCCATGATCTCAATAAATTGTCTAGTATGTGTAGATTCTAAAAAGGTATAACGATGTGTACTTTACAAGCAACATTAAGTTACAGGAGCGAGAACACTAATCAAGGTCGGAATTTTTATTTTTCATGTTATGTTATAAATGGTTGTAAAACTTCGTCATAATGATTTTATTCTATCAAGATACTTTGCACAAACACTATCGGGCCACTAAAAGGATATTCAGAAGAAAACCCGGTTGTTTTTGGGAAAAAAATAACATTACTTCACGATAATAATGTTATGAAAATGTACAAATGAAAATTGTTGTGCTCTAATAGTTACATGCGACAAACATGTTGCGACAAGTTTATTCGAAATTAAAACGGATTTTAAAAATCGAACAAGACCGCATTACAAAGAAAAGGGTACTCATCACATCAGTGTGATTTTGACCATCGCATGTCCTTTTGTTCACATTGGCCCCGATTCTGAAAACACTCTCTAAACTAAACTAAAACTATCGCTGTCACTTACACATCAATAAGACAGAGACAGGTAATCATTTTAGTCCTGTCAAACTAAAATGTACGTGCAATATGACACGGCGAAGGCAATTTTAGGCTAGTCCTCAGCGCATTTCGTTCAATTTCACAATGATGTGGACTAAACTTAGTGAGACCAATGTACCTGTCTTGTTCTAATACGAAGCATGAGAAAGTGTCACTATTTTCGTCAATTTGTTACTGCTTTCTAATATTTGACTATGATTTTCCTTTTGATTTGGACTTGATAACGTGGTGATACTGATGACTTTGCTCACATTTACGGACATTGTGTTGTGCTATCGATTGAACTTGTTGTTTTGGAAAAGTTTTTGTGTAGTTTGTGTATCATGCCGCAACAGTATACGCCGGCCGAATACGCGAACATGCATTACATTTACGGTGTATGTAATGGCAGCACCAATAGAGCTTCTAGTGTTTATCGTGTAAGATATCCAAATGTGCGACATCCTGATTACCGTGTGTTCATTAAAGTGCACAATGCATTTATGGAAGGACGATTTCCTTCTAATTCTTTCCACTTTTCTTTGTAATGCGGTCTTTGTTCGATTTTTTAAATCCGTTTCAATTTAGAATAAACTTGTCGCAACATGTTTGTCGCATGTAACTATTAGAGCACAACAATTTTCATTTGTACATTTTCATTACATTATTATCGTGAAGTAATGTTATTTTTTTCCCAAAAACAACCGGGTTTTCTTCTGAATATCCTATTAGTGGCCCGATAGTGTTTGTGCAAAGTATCTTGATAGAATAAAATCATTATGACGAAGTTTTACAACCATTTATAACATAACATGAAAAATAAAAATTCCGACCTTGATTAGTGTTCAAGCTTCTGTAACTTAATGTTGCTTGTAAAGTACACATCGTTACACCTTTTTAGAATCTACACATACTAGACAATTTATTGAGATCATGGGCAGCTATAACGTCACACTTTTTTTTTCCACAGGAGATGATCAAAAGTTGATATAAAGAAAAAAAATTGGAAATATTTTTCTTAAAATGAGTATTTTGATAATGTTCAACGTGAAAAACACCTAAAATTGTATTTAAATTACATAATACACGTCTTCAGCAGTATAATACTAAAAGAATTATACAAATACATCAAAATTTGAAGAAATGGCAGCGGAATAAATGAAAAAAATAGCGAAATTTAAAAAAAAGTTTAAAAGTCTACGCCATTTTCTTATGGTGGACAACCCTGGCAAGAAGACACCATTTTCTTATAGCCTCACATCCGGATCAACTGTAGGTAACGGGTTATCCATTCATTACGACAGACCCTGTATATAGAGCATATCTATTGAATTTTAAGGCAATTTTTTTTTACCTAAGGTTTAACTAGTGATAATGATACTATGTAATGATGATGATAATTAAGTATGAGAAGCAGGCAGTTCAGAAACATCAATAGTGTTGTCTGTAGCGAGTAAGTACACTAAGTGCGTGTTCTTAGAGCGTCGTGGAGCGTAAATTACACTAAGTTTGTGTTGTCAGAGCGTAGTGGAACGTAAGTTACACTAAGTACGTGTTGTTGTAGAGCGTGGTGGAGCGTAAGTAACACTAAGTGCGTATTGTCAGAGCGTGGGGGAGCGTGAGTTACACTAAGTTTGTGTTGTCAGAGCGTGGTGGAGCGTGAGTTACACTAAGTTTGTGTTGTCAGAGCGTGGTGGAGCGTGAGTTACACTAAGTTTGTGTTGTCAGAGCGTGGTGGAGCGTGAGTTACACTAAGTTTGTATTGTCAGAGCGTGGTGGAGCGTGAGTTACACTAAGTTTGTGTTGTCAAAGCGTGGTGGAGCGTGAGTTACACTAAGTTTGTGTTGTCAGAGCGTGGTGGAGCGTGAGTTACACTAAGTTTGTGTTGTCAGAGCGTGGTGGAGCGTGAGTTACACTAAGTTTGTGTTGTCAGAGCGTGGTGGAGCGTGAGTCACACTAAGTTTGTGTTGTCAGAGCGTGGTGGAGCGTGAGTTACACTAAGTTTGTGTTGTCAGAGCGTGGTGGAGCGTGAGTTACACTAAGTTTGTGTTGTCAGAGCGTGGTGGAGCGTGAGTTACACTAAGTTTGTGTTGTCAGAGCGTGGTGGAGCGTGAGTCACACTAAGTTTGTGTTGTCAGAGCGTGGTGGAGCGTGAGTTACACTAAGTTTGTGTTGTCAGAGCGTGGTGGAGCGTGAGTTACACTAAGTTTGTGTTGTCAGAGCGTGGTGGAGCGTGAGTTACACTAAGTTTGTGTTGTCAGAGCGTGGTGGAGCGTGAGTTACACTAAGTTTGTGTTGTCAGAGCGTGGTGGAGCGCGTGGAGTACCGCGCGGCGTCCCCGCACTCCACGGTGGCGCGGCGCTCCGCGTGGATCGACTCGCAGCTATTTGGCTTCTCGCGCGCCATCAGAGCCTTCGGCGTCGATCGCTTCCGCAAGAACTGCTCGCAGATGGTGAGTCTGTGCAATTTCAAGTTGATTGTTTGGTTTAAGAAATTTAAGTTAGGTTTGTTGTTCCATTATTTATCATTAAGTTAGTTGTTACAATGCCAATGGTACTGATTAAGTGTTACATTCTATTCAAACGGGCTGATTACTGCTAGTTGGCCATTTTTACCTTCACTAGTTGAGCAAGTCTTATAGCGACCATCTCGTAAGATGTCTTCACGTGGATACATGTATCCATTGGCCGCTCACTGACCAATGTGTTGTTATCTCCAGGTGTCCGGGTTCAACCACGTGTTGTCGGCGATGTTCCCGCGCGCGGGGGCGGGGGCGGGCGCGGGGGGCGCGGGGGCGGGGGCGGGGGGTGGCACGCTGCGGCGGGACCCGCCGCGACCACACGTGCTGCCGCCCAACGTACAAACCACGTAACTACCGACAGGTATATTTATACCACACATCTCAAATCTATTCAACGTACAAATCTATTTGAAAACTACCGGTTGTTCTTTGCTTGTAAAGCGAAAAAAACGATATTATTTTAACACCTATGACACAATTGAGTGTCCTTTCCATTTTACTTAACGAGGTCACAACTGAGTTGAAAGTTGTTTCTTTATGATGATTACAAAATTTTGTTTTTACCTTACAGAAAAAATTAAGACATCAGTTCCAGATCAAGAGACATGATATTGTGAGGACAATTTAAAGTAGCATACCTACTAGTGACAACAAAATATTAAGCTCTGAGATATGTGTGTTAGGTGATAAATGATAGTTGTACCACGATTTATACAATTGCTGTACCACTATTTATACAGTTCAAGCTCTGCCAATCAAAGCATGGTTGATGACACCGTTGTTTGATGTAAAAATGACTCGTTTATATTGTTTGCTGCAAGTTAAATATTAGCTTTTATTAGATTTCAAATATCAATAAAATGACAAGTTTGCTTTGGCACATTACACAAATTGTCTAAAAAAAGTAAAACAATAGAAATAAATGTGAAAGCAAAACGTAAAAATAGTAAAATACCTTTTAAATCCTAAAAAATAATGAAAAATATATTTGATGTTTAGTTGACTATTGATGCTCACTGCCATTCATTTAACAAGATAGTATTCAGGTTCAAAAAGCAGCATTTAGAATGCATTAATTTTAGTCTGAAAATTGTTATGCCGGATAGCCCCAAGTACCTAACATTGTATCTTGTGTACAATCTTGCTTATTCACAATCATAATGTATGGTACAAAAAAAAACATATCAGGCTACAGATACCTTACGCCTCATTCCAACTGTGTATTTTGCAAAAGCCATAGTATTATTATAACAACTAAGTATAGTTCAAGAGGCGTAAGCTGGGCTTTGCATTAGTGTGCGTGGTGACCAAAAGGAGAGTCAGAAAAAACATTTAGCTTGACATAAAACAGTTCAAATAAAAAACCGGCCACGTGCGAGTCAGATTCGCACACGAAGGGTGCCGTACTATCATTTTCTATCGAAAAAAACACGTTTATTATATGGGGACACCCCTTACTTTTTTATTTTAATTTTTAGTATTTGTTGTTAAAGCGGCAACGGATATACATCATTTGTGAAAATTTCAGCTTTCTAGCTACCACGGTTTATGTGATACAGCCTGGAGACAGACAGACAGACAGGAGAGGCTTAGTAATAGGGTCCCGTTTTACCCTTTGGGTACGGAACCTTAAAAACTATCAGAATTAGATTAGTAAATAATTGTCTAAATCGAACTACCATAGTAATAAATTATCGAACTAATGAGCATTCACAACAACATTTTTCAACCAATAAAGCATCGATTAAACGAAACATCGAACAACTGAATTATCGATGCACCGTGTTCGGTATAATGAAAATCGAACAATCAACTTTCGATAACAAGTAGGGATCCCGGTTCGAACCAAGCAAATAACGCGTCATGCTTGAAGACTGACGTCATACCACCTCTATCTGTATACACTCACACTACTGCAAAGCTTAGCTTTCGCCTTCTGCACTATAATTTAGATATCAGTTCTAAATACAATTTATTTCACAGAGACTAACAGAATGTTGTAACTTTTTGATGACTTCGGGTCTTATACGCGATCATATTGTATAATATATCAATAGTCATCAAAAAGTTACATATAAAAAGCGCGAGAGTTTAAAAACAACATAACAGAATGTTATTAAAACTATGCTACTGCTTATTTTTTTTCAAAATTTATCCTTTATTTGTGCCAATACTGGTTACTTTAGGCAGCAATTTAACTGAAACAGTTTAGAGACAAGTTCCTATATTTTTAACCTCCAAAAAAAGGAGGAGGTTCTCAATTCGGCCGGTTTTTGTTTTTCACTCATGCCTATACAAAAGGAATGTCCAATTAAACTACTCTTGTCATCATTAAATTGTAATACTTAACAATATTAATATTAGATGTTATGTAAATAAATATAACTTATTATTTTGTCCTTTAAGAGTTTAGAAAATATGTAACAGTCATGTAAAATGTACTATTAACTAAATTGGAACTGTAATCATTCCATACCTGTGTGTGCCTGCTGTGTATTTAAATAAGCTTCGTTTTGGCATTAAAAGAAAAATCATGGCTTGTTTGTATGTTTCTTTGTTCTACTTATTATCAATTATCATAAATCTATCAGTTGTTATGGGTAGCTATTTAACAGTAAAATCCATTCGGATAGATTCAAAAAAAAATCTATATTTTTGTTTAAATTTTAAACTAGATAATAATATTTTGTCAGTCTGTTACGTTTCATCATTGAAAAACACCAAGGAACCATATAAATTAACAAAAGTATGTATGTGGGACAATAATATATAATATTTATAATGCATGTCTTTGAAAATGATGTTTCCGTTACAAACATAATCTTGTAAATAACTGCTTTGATATCTTGTATTTATTGGCAAGCAAAGCATTGGTCTGCTAAGCCTGAGAGTTGATTTTATAGAACCAACTTTGTTGAATAAAGTACAACTACCTATTGCATGTATTAAAGTTAAAAGAAAGCATAATCTTAGCTCTCATATATAATTTGTGTATGTACTGCCAGAGATTTCCAAATATGCCAGATGACTAGCTTTATATATTTTTCACTGAATTTGTTTTAGGTTTTCAATTAATTTCTGGCTTCAGATTGTAAAGTAATGTAAAAAAAATATTAATATAACTTGCATTTGTTTTACCTTTAGCACTTGTAAATAAGTTATAGATATAAATGTACAAGATGTGTACCTACCTACCTACCTATTTATAAATTACTTAGTGCATATACTTCTAAATTGTTAAGATGGCTTTGGTCAATAAAATATGATAATTAGTTACATGATGGGTACCTGTTTGAAATAAATTTATTTCGATCAATTTGTCTTTTATTCTTTATGACCTTACTAGTGGCCGCCCGCAACGAAACCCTTTATCACAACGTAAAAATTTGTAAGACTATTTCAGATAAACATTTCCATCATACATTACATTATTATGTGCGGTTTTGACAGCGCACACCAGAAAAGCTCGCAGATGGTAGATTTTTGTACCTTAAGTATATGTTTTCCTACTTACTTGATATTTATGACAATTCACACAATATCTTTATAAATTGTAGCCTTTGTATTATTATGATGTATAAGCCATATAATTGTAAATTTAATCAAAATCCATTCAGTAGTTAATTCGTGAAAGAGTAAGAAACATCCATACTACAAACTTTCACGTTTATAATATGTATTAGTAGGATTATTATTGACAAAAAAGAACGTTTGTAATTGAGTGAAGTGAAGTTAATGTGTTAAGCGATTGCGATCGTTGTACTGCTTTCGGGTAGTCCTGTTGGCCATAGTTTTATCATACAACTTAATCCAAATCCGTCCAGTCATTTTTGGTGCTGTGAAGGGATCAGACGAAGGAGCAGAAAGGGGTTAATTTGCATAAATTATCTCTAACAAAAAATTAAAGACAATGTTTAACCTAATATTTTTTATTATTCTACAATTTTATTTTAATAGCAGCTCGCAAACGTGCACTTCTGCATCTAGGATTGGCCTCCACTTCATCCACTGTTGGTACTTCAACATGTTTATTCAGAGCTTGCCACGGAGTGTCCAGAAACTGGTTGATTGTATCCTGATCCTGCACTAATGTTGGACTAAGGTACTTCAGAGGAACTGGGTTGGCTACATCATCCACAGTGTTCCCAGCAATATGACGTTTAACAATGGTGTCTTCCAGAGAATGAAAACAAATAGTTACAAGGCGTCCATGCAGTTTCAAGTAGAACTTTGATAATACCATGCCATAATTAAGCTCATTTAGTTCATTGTTAACAAATATTCTCAGAGCTTGGAATACTTTGGTTGCATTCGACTGTGGCCTTTGAAGTTTGTCAAGTCTAACTTCATCAGGACAGCAGGAGTTCACAACATCTACCAGTTCGTGGGTGGTTTCAATGTTCTTTATCATATATCTAGCTTGTATGATGGTCTGTGCTATTTTGGCTGCTTTTTTTTCTTCACCATAGATTTTGAATATTTTGTAAAGTTCATTCTCATCTGCTGTAGCAAGCACTTCTCTAGCTGTTATTTGGTTTGGATCTCGGCCTGCATCCATTCTCATATCTAAGTATCCATTTTTACTGACAGAGAATCCCCTGTCTCCATTGTCCATCTGCATGGATGAGCAACCAAAATCAAAGAGTATACCATCTATTGAGGTTTGTTGATATCCTTTGTCTTTCAACAGTTTAGGCAGCTCACTAAATCTACCCAGAAGTGGAGTGACTCTATCTGGGTACTCTTCCGCTAGTTTTTCAGCTTTTTCATATGCTACCGGGTCTCTATCCAACGTTATTAGTTTACAATTAGCAGATTCTAATAATTTCCTAGAGTGGCCACCAGCTCCAAAAGTCATATCAATGTAGACTTCATTGTCTTTAGGATTTAGATATTTAATGGCCTCAGCAAGCATAACAGGTGTATGATCTTTATATACTGTAGAAACTGTACTGTATGACGGTCGAAGAACTTTGCGGCACACTCCAAATTGTCTCAAAATCATTTTTTAGTCTTTATTAAATATTTTCTTTAGAAAACCTTTGTTTTCCTCCTTCAGGAAGGTAAGAGTATCGTTAGACAGTATTTGTTTACAATCTTCTTGGTTTAATCCAGTGGATGTACTGACTTTTGTAATTTTAAACTTGTTTCTATAGTAGTTATCTGCTATACGGTTCAAACTATTGTACTGGCTATTTAGGCTGTCAATACATTCAAGATCTGACGACTCGAACGCTTTTTTGACACGGTCCCTTAGAACCTTTCCAAGATCTCTGAAATATTACACAAATATTATACAATGTTGTAATTTCATAAATGTTACACAATGTTTAACTTTTACAACCTTTCCCCTTTTGTGTTATCCAATGGCCACTTAGCAATTAGTTTGGTAAATTTCTTATATTGGGAAGTCATATCTATGAACTCAATATTGAATTTAGTGACATTCTATGTAATAAGAAAATAATACAGTGGGGCAAAAATAGGTTATGTTGTGACAACTGACTGACAGCCATCTCTTTTTTTTTTTTTTTTATTATTGAAGCATTGGTCACACGACCATCAGCTTAAACTAAACAAAAATACAATATATCATAAGCTAAACTAACAAACATAAGAAGATATTTATAACAAAAAGTATACAAACAAAAAACAAACAAAAAACGGAGAAAAATATTTACAATGAGCCAAATGTGTTCAAAATAAAATCAAAAATTATATGGTATAGAGATTGATTTTTGAGAAGGTCTTGGACATTCGTTGGGACAACATTCATTATTTCTAGGATTTCCGATACAAAAATTAAACGTTGTATATTAAATTTTGGACAAACAAAAAATAGGTGGTCTAAGGTACATGGATCTATTGAACAAAAATTACAGGAAGAGTTGGAGGCTAAATTGATTCTAAAAAGATGAGCAGGAAATTTACAATGACCGATTCGTAATCTACAGAATGTGGTAATGAATTGTCTGCCTGAATACATAGAACTATTTTCAAACCAGGCAGTGTCGCGTTTATTATTTTTATATATTAGATAAATAATAATGCGGCAAAATAGATAATAAGTTTAGTTTATTAAAAGGTAAAAATGTACAAATGAAAAAAATAAAAAAACTGGTTGCCATGAAAATAACAAAATGGCAACGGTTGCCATAAAGGGTACTAAGAAATTGCCTAAGTCATAAAAACACGCTTATCTCAACTTTAGGAAATACCGCACTCTCCTCGGTCTTTTTCACTCTCCTCGGTCCTTTTCACTCTTCTCTGTCCTTTTCACTCCTCTCGGTTTTTCCACTTTTGCCTTTTCTCTTAAATTCTTCGAGTCCTAATATAGTTCAGGGACCTCCAGCATTAAGCAGCAGTCAAGGTCAGTTTGATGTACATCGATAGATTTGTCATCAGTGTTGTAGCGGGCAAGTACTTTGTGGAGCCAAGCCGTGTTCCTGTAATCGTATCAAGTACTATGTTACGATTTATCTACAGATATTTATGAAATAAGACCTACGGGTGCAAGGCATTCCATAACTACTTTAGTTAGATTAAGGCGTGGATAGTTTAAAGCCTAAGAAAGAAATAATATTAAATCAGTAACGGGTAGTTGGCTTACAAAATATGCATTCAAGATTTCTTACAAAGCAACGGCTTAAAACTATAGTAAAATAAAATATATAAATATTTGCACAACTTACCCAGTATGGGATCACTAAAATGTATATAAGTAAACTATAAAAAGAGCAGAAATACGCAATAATAAATGTATCACGTAAGCGCAGCAGCGCAACGAAGCGACGAGTGTTCGCGTCCGATACAATGTTTTTACTGACAAACGGTGGAAGGTGTGCGTGCGCAGTTGCTACCGGCTTAGCCGGGCGCTCACCGCTAGAACAATAGCAAGCGTGGGAACCAAATTCCACACGCCGAAAACAGATTATTTGTTTTTAATATTTAAACATTTAGTGTTAAATTAACACAATGTTACAATACCCCCCTCCTTAGAACTGGAATTACATATTATATGACCATATAATAGTAATTCCACTCTTCTAAAGGTCAACCACCTAAACAGTTACTACCCCTTGAGGTCCTTTATATGCCAAACTCCTAAATCGCGTCCACTCATGTCTTCCAAAACATAGACTAAAGGCGAACGCTTTGCAAGTACACGGCATTTTTGATATTTGGGAGCCAACTTTTTGCTAAAATGTGCATCTTTGTCACTTTGAAAGTAACAACGCTTCCAAACCACGTCTCCTACATTAAATTCAGCCTGTTGCCTTCGCAAATTATAAGATGCACTATTTTTACTGTGGGCTGTCCATAATGCTAACTGAACTTGATCAAAAATTCCTGCCAAATGACCTAAGTTTTCAGCATACAGATCGCGAGGTATTAAAATACAATCATTTGGGTCATCATTCTCCAAATAATGAGACCCGCATGTTACCAATTCTCTACCATAAACTAAAAATGAGGGAGTATATCCCGTGCTTTCGTTAACTGAACAGTTTATTGCAAACTGAATTTGGGGCAGATTGACGTCCCAAATTCTGTGATCTTTATCTATGAAAGTCGACACTGATGTGATAATTATTTTATTATAGCGTTCAACGGTATTTATTTGCGGCGTGTACTTAGGAGTAAAATGGATGTTCGGTACTTTGTATTTTTTTAACATTTTATCCAACTCTCGACTAATAAATTGACAACCGTTATCCAAGATAATCGTTTGAGGTATGCCATGCACCATAAAAACGTCATTTTCTAGGTGTTTACAGACAAGTTCGGCCGTAGCTCGTCGAAGAGGAAATAGTAAGCAATATTTTGAAAAACAGCAAGTTATAACAAATATATACTGATTAAGTTTTTTCGAGCTAGGCAGAGGTCCAACAAGATCTATAGAAAGAACTTGAAATGGGCGGGAAACGTTTTTTGGTCTACCCATTTTTCCAAGTGTACCATGGTTAGATAATTTATGAGCATGGCAAACATCACAACAAGACACAAAATTAACAACATCAGAATACATCCCTTTCCAATAGAATCGAAGTGTTAAGCGTTTGTATGTCTTAAACACTCCAAAATGACCCGCTATAGGTTCAGAGTGGCATTGGGTAAGGATTTGCTTTCGATTTGCCTCTGGAATGACTTCTTTCCAGTCAAATTCTGTTGTGAGAATGTTCTTACTTTTCATGTATCTGAAAAGCACACCGTTTTCTACTCTATAGTTAGGAAAACTTATAGGTGATTCTTGGCAACCCTGAAAAATTTTGGAATACCAAGTATCAGATACAGAAATATCTGACTCTTTTTGGGTAGTAAGAGCGTTTAGTGGAACTACACATCTAGAAAGGGCATCGGGGACAATATTATCTTTGCCTCGACGATGCTCCATTTCGAAATTAAAAGATGCTAGACGAACACCCCACCGAGCAAGTCTTCCAGTAGGATTTGAGAGAGAAATAAACCACTTAAGTGCCGCGTGGTCTGTAAAAACCTTAAAGCTCTTACCACTATCCAAATAGCACCGCCAGTGCTCAAGAGCTGTAATTACAGCTAAAGCCTCTCGTTCAGTCGCACTATAGTTTTTTTCTTGCTTACTTAACGATCTACTCATGTAAGCTATTGGGTGCTCCACCCCTCCAATATTCTGAGCCAGCATTGCCCCGATCCCAAAACTACTTGCATCAGTATGCACTTCAAATGGAAGGTCGTAATTGGGACAAGCTAAGATAGGCGCTTGAATGAGACGGGTTTTTAGTTCAAGAAAAGCTCTTTCAGCATCTTCATTCCAACGAAAAGGTAAAGCATTCTTTTTTGTTGAAGTAAGTTTATTTAAGGGACCGGCAACTGTACTGAATTGAGGAATAAAACGCCGGTACCAAGATGCAGTTCCAAGAAACCGCTTCACTTCTTTCCTATTCGTAGGAGTTGGATAATTTAATATGGCTTGAACTTTTTCAGGATCCGTTCGAAGACCTTGCGCATCGACAACGTATCCGAGATAGCGAAGCTTACTTCGAAAAAAATTACTTTTTTCCAGATTGATTGTAAGGTTCGCCATTTGAAGCTTTTTGAGGACACGTTGGAGAAGTGAAACGTGTTCTTCAAAAGTTTTGCTAACGATAATTATATCATCGAGGTACGCAAATACCTTATACTCAAACTCAGGGCCGAATAAAATATCTACTAATCTTTGTTGTGTAGCAGGGGCATTAGTTAGGCCAAAAGCTACTGATTTAAACATATAAGTGCCACGACCAGGCACATAGAATGCTGTTTTTTCCCGGTCTGCTTTAGCAATCAAGATTTGCCAGAAAGCTTTCGACAAATCTATACTTGACAGGAAACGAGCGTCTTTTAGATTGTCCAATATTTCAGACACATATGGCAAACTATAGGCATCCTTTTTAGTTACGGCGTTAAGCTTGCGGCTATCTAGGCAAAAACGAGGGTTGCCATCCTTTTTGCCAACGACTAAAACAGGCGAAGACCACGGACTCTCGCACGGCTCAATAACGTCTAAACGAAGCATCTCATCTATTTGTTCAGTAATGATGCGACGCTTTTCAGGAGACATTCGGTAGTACCTTTGTCGAATGGGTTCAGCGTTACCAGTATCAATACGATGCTCAATCAAATTGGTTCTACCTAAGCCTTTCTTAGCGGATGAAATGCTATGGTATTGATCTACTATACTATCAGCAATCTGTTTCTGAGAAGCATCGAGGTTGTTATACGCATGCAGGCATATATCGGAGGTTTCAGACAGGTCTGCTAAACCAGGGTCGTCTTTAAATAAATATTTACTATTTGTTAAATATTTTGGACATAAATTGAACTTATCCCAGAAATCAATACCTAAAATTAGCATGGTATGGACCTCCGGAATGACATGTGCTTTTATTATTGAAAATTTATCTTCAAACGTTATAGGAAGAAGTATGTATCCAATAGAAGTTAGGTTCTGGCCACCCGCAGCAGTAACGGTGACTCTTTGATCCGTGCAGAGGACCAAGTCAGATTTTATTAAGTCTAAGTGAGAATTATTCCCTAATATTGTTAATGCAGAACCAGAATCCAGTAGGCCATATAATTGGAAATTACTGGTAATATTTACCTTAACATAGGGACGAGGGTCATTTCTCGGTTTACAATTGTTGAAAATTGTAGAAATAGATTTATAAGTTGAAAAAAAATTTTTTAGAAACATCAGCCAATTTTTCCAATCCGAGTCATCGAAAAACAGTGCTGATGGTTTCCTACAATTCTCAGGTATCAGTTTTTTGGGTTGGAATTTCGAATTTTGTTACATTTAGGACAATCGGGTTTGCGAACCCCTTTTTCCCCGCAACCAAAACAGAAAATGGTTCTTTCCGCCTTGCAATCCCGCATTGAATGGGTATTAACACGGCATCGGGCACAGTAAGGGGCAGATACTGCCGATGTGTTGCATTCAGCAATTTGACCGCAGTAATTACTTTTGTACGGCTTTAGATGACTTTGAATGGAGTCTTTTCGTTTTTGCGGTTGGTAACAAAATTCAGGTGCCAACAATTTCGAATTAAACATGGGCGGTTCTCTATAGTTATCTGAGCGCACCTTAATATGTTCGTAATTTTTGCACACAGCGCGTAAATTTTCAAGAGATTTTATGTGAGGACTGGCCGCTATTATGGTGGAGTAGCAAGGGTGAATATTGTGTAGTAAGATTTCTAACTTTTCTTCTTCGGTCATAGTTTTGCTTAGACGAGAAAACATGCCCTCCATAATTGACAAATAAATAGTAATATTTTCGTCATTACCTTGAGTTCTATCGCGAATTTCCGACGTCATACGATAGTCGAAGTCCATTATATCGAAGTCTTCCTTAAGAAGTGAAATTAGCGTAGGCCAGTCTTTAAACTTATTCTTAGAACTACGGTACCAATGTAAGGCATCCCCAGAGAATAAATCTATGGCCGACAAAAGAATTTTTTCTTTTGTTATTCCTTTAGAAACTCGAAATTCTTCTAACTTTTCTATAAATGCGCGGACGCATGTCTTTCCATCGTACTTAAGCTTCCCGAGCTCACTAGTAATACCGCGATCGCAGGTGACAGATATATTTAGAGGAGGTATATCTACTTTATCTACGTCATCTGAATTAGTTGACGAAGTAGACGGTTTAGTGAAATCGCCGTTACTAACCTTAGTAAATACGGACAGTTCTGAGTTGTACATATCAAAACTTTTTTGCATTTTTAACAACAAGGCAACATCTTCATTACTTTCTGGTTTTTCAATTCTTAATATTCTATAATATAAATGATTCAACCAACATCTAGTTCTATTAAAAAGTGATTCATTGTAATTAGCACTAAGGGATTCTAAATTAATTTTAATTTTTTCAATTGTTTCACTACAACCACTAATATCTTCCGAAAATTTATAAACAGAGTCCAGAATTTCATCTGGCGGGTAAAGTTGTGTCAGTTTGTTAACTTGGCGACGTAAACCTTCCACGTTATCTGAGGGTATTTCGCCTCTTACAGCTACTTCGTATTTCAACTCAGATTTTTGTAAAAGTAAGAATTTAATAGGGTAACTCATTTTGCTACTGAATACACTAAGTATGTTGTGCAATAAATTAATCGAGTAAAATAGCCAAAACTAAGCCGTTCTGTTACAATGAAATCAACTATTGCGACAGAACAATGGTGTAAGCATAAATAAAAAACAAAAATAAAGAAAAACAGAAATAAAGAAAAACTAAAAAAAAAAAGTTGAAACAGTATTGATCAATTAAGCACTATACAATCAGCTTACGACCATTCATACATAACAAGCTAACCAACACCAAAAACTAAACTAATTACAGTAGCAAGCTAAGACAAACGACGTGAATTTATGACTTTTAACCACGTATATGGGCGCCACTGTCGCGTTTATTATTTTTATATATTAGATAAATAATAATGCGGCAAAATAGATAATAAGTTTAGTTTATTAAAAGGTAAAAATGTACAAATAAAAAAAATAAAAAAACTGGTTGCCATGAAAATAACAAAATGGCAACGGTTGCCATAAAGGGTACTAAGAAATTGCCTAAGTCATAAAAACACGCTTATCTCAACTTTAGGAAATACCGCACTCTCCTCGGTCTTTTTCACTCTCCTCGGTCCTTTTCACTCTTCTCTGTCCTTTTCACTCCTCTCGGTTTTTCCACTTTTGCCTTTTCTCTTAAATTCTTCGAGTCCTAATATAGTTCAGGGACCTCCAGCATTAAGCAGCAGTCAAGGTCAGTTTGATGTACATCGATAGATTTGTCATCAGTGTTGTAGCGGGCAAGTACTTTGTGGAGCCAAGCCGTGTTCCTGTAATCGTATCAAGTACTATGTTACGATTTATCTACAGATATTTATGAAATAAGACCTACGGGTGCAAGGCATTCCATAACTACTTTAGTTAGATTAAGGCGTGGATAGTTTAAAGCCTAAGAAAGAAATAATATTAAATCAGTAACGGGTAGTTGGCTTACAAAATATGCATTCAAGATTTCTTACAAAGCAACGGCTTAAAACTATAGTAAAATAAAATATATAAATATTTGCACAACTTACCCAGTATGGGATCACTAAAATGTATATAAGTAAACTATAAAAAGAGCAGAAATACGCAATAATAAATGTATCACGTAAGCGCAGCAGCGCAACGAAGCGACGAGTGTTCGCGTCCGATACAATGTTTTTACTGACAAACGGTGGAAGGTGTGCGTGCGCAGTTGCTACCGGCTTAGCCGGGCGCTCACCGCTAGAACAATAGCAAGCGTGGGAACCAAATTCCACACGCCGAAAACAGATTATTTGTTTTTAATATTTAAACATTTAGTGTTAAATTAACACAATGTTACAGCAGCCGTAGAAGGTACCGGTTGAATTGCAGCTAACCATTTTCCTTTACTACATCGTGAGCTATTTAATAGTGCAGACCAACGATTTAACATATTGTGTTTTAAATGTATATGTAAGTCACTGAAAGGAACCTTAAAATTACAAATTTCTACATTTTCTGTCAATTTAGTTAGTGAGTCTACAATTTCATTGCCAAGAATGCCTGAATGCCCAGGAACCCAACAAAATTCTACATTTATATTGCTGCAAACTAAATCATGTACGTGACTTCTTAAAACATAAATTAGGTAATTAAGATTTGCACAAATTTTTGTATTAGTTATAGCTTGGAGTGCACTCATGGAATCAGATAAAAATAAAACTTTTTTACAATTATAAGAATTAGACTTAAAGTATAACACTGCGTAAATCAACGCTAATACCTCTGCAGAAAAAAATGAGAAATTATTATTACATGCGTAAACTTTGCCAAAATTATTTACAGCATCAAAAAAGGCAAAAGAAGTTCTTTCTTTGGTTTTAGAACCATCCGTATATATCCTTCCAAAATCTTTTTTCGAACTTAAGAATTCAAAAAAGTCAAACTTTGTTTTGTAGCGGGTTAAATGAACTGGAATATTAAACACTAAACTATGAAAATTAAAATTAAAACAAGGCAGTAATTTAGACCAATAAACAATATCTCGAAACTGATTATTTAAATTAATTAAAGAGCGAGTTAAATCTACTGAACAAAATTCCAAAGCATTTGTAAAATAATGTACAGGGCACTTTTCGAAAAAAACTCGTAAAACGACATTATCACGACTTACTAGCTGTAAAGAGAATCTATCGGTAATATAACTTCTTCTAACCATAAGTGGTACCACCCCTACTTCTACTTCCAGGGAGTTAATTGGAGAAGACATCATAGCACCAGATATGATGCGTAAAGCCTTATTCTGTACGACATCAAGTTTTCGAAGCAGATAATTGTCAGCATCCGAAAATAGCATGCAGCCATAGTCAAAATGACTACGAATTGCCATTATATATAAAGTTTTTAAGACTTTGGGGTCTGATCCCCAATGGAGTCCGGCCAAAGATCTCATTATGTTCAAGCCAAGTTCTGATTTTTTGCAAAGCTGTTCAATGTGTTCCTTCCACTTCAACTGTGAGTCTAAAATTAAGCCCAAATATCTTTCGGAGCGCTGCACAGGTAGTATAGAGTTATCATAATAGATTGTAGGCATTAAAAATTCTGTCTTTGAAAAGTAAATAACTGAGCTTTTTAAAGTATTGACTTCTAACTTTAATTCATTTTTTAGTTGATCGGAAATTATACTCAAGCAAGAATTCATGTCACTTTGGCCTTTCTCAAAATTATCACACTTTAAATAAATAACTAAGTCATCAGCATAAAATGAATACTTAGCTGAAGTTGGAATTTGTCGAGAAAACTCTATAAGACTCAGTATAAAAATTAGAGGCGATAAGACAGAGCCCTGAGGAGTGCCTTTATAAGTATGTTTAGGGCCATAAAGATTGTTTTTGACTTTAACAAATGTGCTACGACCATTCAGAAACTGAAAAATCCATTTTAAAAAAGTACCAGGTAAACCTAATTTTGATAAACTTTTTATTAAATATTCATGGTCTATATTATCAAATGCTCCTTTAACGTCAAGAAAAACTGCTAACGTAGCTTTCGATTCCTTGAAATTGTTCTTTATGTCACCAACTAAACAAGCTAAGTTATACATAGCACTTAATCCTTTGCGAAAACCAAACTGATGATCCGAAATGAAACAATTATGTTCCACAAACCATTCCAGACGATTTTTTATCATGGTTTCGAAGCATTTAGCAAAGCAAGAAGTTAAGGAAATGGGTCTAAATGCTTCTAAACTATTTAAGTCTTTATGTGGTTTAGGAATAGGTACTACGTATTGGAGTTTCCATTCCTTGGGGACTACTCCATGTTCCCAAAGTTTGTTAAATATGTTTAATAAAATAATGAGGGCATTTTCAGATAAAGCTTTTATAACTTTATAAGGAATAAAGTCTGGTCCTGGTGAAGTATTTTTTTTATAATGAAGAGCAGCATTTAATTCATAAATTTTAAAAGGATCGCATAACCATTTTGCTGTTGGAGAACCTTCCAATTCAAAAAAAAATTGCAGGTTGCTAGGATTAGCATCAGATATTGAGGAAGAAGTTATTTTATTAAGAAATCCAAATACGTTTGACTGTTCATCAAAAAAATTAGAATTAAATTTTAAATCTTGTTTAGAAAATTTAAATTTTCTAATGTATTCCCAAATTACTTTTGAAGAGGTCATACGATTGAATGTAGTACATAATTTATGCCAGCTTAAAAGTTTCTGTTCAGACAATGTCCTTTTTTTCCTAGCATCGATTTTTTTATATAAAATATAATTTTCAAGACT
This sequence comes from Emmelina monodactyla, assembly GCA_916618145.1. Lineage (NCBI taxonomy): Eukaryota > Metazoa > Arthropoda > Insecta > Lepidoptera > Pterophoridae > Emmelina > Emmelina monodactyla. The sequence goes on along the minus strand of OU745315.1, from coordinate 9,182,813 downwards.
GGGACACAATTTATAAGAAAGTTGAGCAACCTTCGCTTGTTCAACAGCTTGACTACAAATATCATTCCACCAAACTAAAGCTTTTCGTTTTTTATTGGCTTGGCAATCTGTCTTTTTCGGAAACGTCATTAAAATGTCACACAAAGTTTGAATAAAATCGTTGTAAGCTATAGTGGGATCAGAGTTAACAACAAACTTAGAATATTTTTCTTTGCATAAATCTGAAAATTTGGACCAATTGATTGCATTGAAGTTAACGTTTGAGAGGCAATGTAAAGAATTTCTCGAAGAAGTGTGAGATGTAACGTTTTCATGAGCAGACTTGGTGTAGAGAACACCAATTATAACAGGAAAGTGATCGCTACTCATAGAATCATCTGATACAGTGAAAGTACAACTAGAACTAATACTCCTGGAAGCAAAGGCCAAATCAATTATATTGCCTTCTTTGCCGAAAGGTGGAAAAGTTGTATTACGTAGGTCATGATCATTCAAACATACCAAACTATGACAATCAGCAAAATCATGAATTAATTTACCTCTAGAGTCAGCTTTTCTACAACCCCAAGCCGTGTGATACGCATTGAAATCACCTATGATAAGGTAATTTCTACTGGATATTTTTTGGAAAGCTTCATTCAGTTGTTGAATATTAAATTTTCCATTAGGTGGAGGTGGAATATAAACTGATAATATTTCTAATTTTAAAGAGCCAATAGCAATAGAAAAAAGAATGTGCTGAAAATGGTTAGACGAATTGGAGTTAATAACACTGACTTTAAACTTACTATTGACCGCTACAACAATGCCGCCATGAGGATGACAGGAGTCCTGTCTCAGAATAGTGAAGCCAGGTAATCTGAAAGATTTGTTTATATCAAGCCAAGTTTCATTTAAAAGAATAATGTCAATATGATTGCTAGAAAGAAAGTGCTTAAGCTGAGAAAGTTTGGGAAGGATACTACGTGAATTCCATTGTAAGATGACTAGCTGGTGATTATTGTTTTTATAATCCATAATATTAAGTTGTAAAATTTGTAATCAGCAGTTCTTTGATAACTTTAGAAGATACAGGAGAGTTAGCACCTGATGTTGCAGTATCCTTTTTTTTCAGTATGTCAAGAACAGTTTTAGTGATAGCAGAAAGAAGTTCATCTGAGTTTAACAAATCTGACAAAACAGCTCTACGGCGAGGTCCTGATGAAACTTCTGGAGCCTTCAGTGTGGGAAATGTAGCCTTGCTTGCAACTGACGCGTAAGTAGTTTTACCATTGATTTGGTTTCTAATTTCATCCAATTTTGCTTTTTTAACTGGGCACAAAGATGACACTGCGATATGATCAGATTTATTACAGTTAACACACTTCTTTATTTCACTGGTACATTCCTTATATGAGTGCTGCCCAGCACACGCTGAGCAGATTTGCTTCTGTTTGCAGGAATTCTTACCATGTCCAAATTTATAGCATGTATAACATTGTCTAAGTGGTTTAACATAATTTTGTACGTCAAACCAGATTCTGTCGTAAGTCACGTGATCTGGTTTTGTAGAACCCAAAAAAGTTAGTAAGACTGTTGTTAGCGGGATTGTACGCTCTGGCGTCCGTCGCTCAAAGCGCTTAAGGCCTATGATTGGAACTGTTGAAGTCAGCTGCTCTAACAAGTCTTCTTCTGATATTTCAGTTGGTGCCCGGATGATACCCTGCGACTCCAGACTGTCGAAAGGAATTTTTGCATTCCAGTTACACGAGGACAAGAGAGTACTATCCATAATAAAATTATTGGCATCGGACTTAGTGGCGAAAACAACTTTCAGCAAGGACATGCCAACTTGTTTGACATATGCAATGCCCTGGACAGATTTGAGTTTGCTGTTCGTCTTCATTAAATCAATTTTGGGTACGCCATCAGTAGTTGCGGCGCACGATAGAAGAACCGGATACTCTTTTTTACCTTCGTCTGTGTATATATGATTGTAGTCTTTAAATAAACCTCTATTGCTCCTATTAAATTTAGATGCGAGTTTATTTGGCGCTGCACCACTCATATCAGGGTTTTTCCGCTTATACCCTTTTCCTCCACTATTTTCACCCATTTTCAGTATAACTAATCACTTTCTATGAATAAAAAAGGGCTAAAAAAGATTTGTTGAAAATTAAATGAAAATTTACAACTTTCTCACTTCGAACTTCGCGCCCTTTGACAGCCATCTCTTCTGCTGACACTTGACAAGTACGGTCCAAAATTGTTAATACGGTTAAAAACGATAGATCGACAAACGATATGCAATCTAACGCCATCGTTCAACGCTAACGGGTCAAACAGAAAAAAATAAGTGTACAATAAAAAAAAAGTATCTTTTGTTTTTATATTATCCGGGATTTCGCGCGGTAATTTTAAAGCAAAAAGGTAACGTATCTCTTTGCCCGACGTTTCGATAGGGTTACACCTATCGTGGTCGCGGGCGGACACCCTATCGAAACATAGCAACGGAAACGGAACAGCGCACGCAACGGAAGCTCCGTTGCGTGCGCTGCGAAAACGGTTCTAGGAACCAAAAATATATGTATGAAAGAGTTAAGGGAACTTTTAACCGCGGGAAAACTTTGCATTCCCACGGGAAACCGACTTCTACGCGAACGGAACGCGAGCGGCCACTAGTACAAAATATACGTAGTGTACTGTGTGCAGCAATGTCAAAGTCAAACCCAAACTGACAACTTAATAATTTAATTTGTAGGATCTAAACTTTCGGACAAGTTTTGTTGTACTTATATTGTTTAATCTGAAGATATTTAACAGATTTATCAAAAAAACCTAAAAAAGCAATCTTATTGACCCATATTAGACCAGCTGTCATTTTGACAGAACGTTCTAATGTTGGTACCAACAAGTGGACCAAATTAATTTCAGTGTTAGCGTTTGTGAGTAATGAAATCATTTATGGTCGACGCATTTGCACGCAAAGTTTTCACTGTATTCTATTAATTAACGAACCACGACATATGTTAGTACCAACCAACCAACCATCATCGGTTCAAATAGATTTGAGTTCAAACGTTATAGGCGGCGTTTGTGAACGCTTATCAACGACTTCTTGTACTTACTCTATTAACAAACCGCCTTTCGATTAGGGCAAAATACGCTTTTTATGCAGACAACGATACGCGTTATCGTGTGTGCAAACGTATTCGAATAAATCATGTTATTAGCGCTATCAACAACTCAGAATTAGATCACTTTAATGTTTTCACGAAAACAAATTCAGTATCACGAACAAAAAAGTAAATCTAAGCTAATGTTGTTGTTGGGTATTAAATAAATATTCCCGCGTTTAGTTACATTATTGTTTAATATTGGCTTGTATGTGGGTAACCCTACGTCCTACCTACCCTCCTTTTCTACAATATTTGACGCGCATCGGATGAAGGACAGTTGCAAGGGCGCATAACCGTAAGCAAGACGTGGTTGTATTGTCGCCACTTAGGCGTCTGAAGGCGTGTAATGGCCGCATGTATCTAGCTACCGTGCACGCGCGACGAACCTTACATATCTCAATTTATTTGTGCCAAGCTTCGGTATAATTAGCTCTGTGAAGTGTGTTTGATAGCCAGTGAGCTCGCTGTGATTTCATGGACTGTTGGTGCCAGTGACGTGAATACGTATCGTACCTTGGTTGGCTCTGCCGCCAGGTCCTCAGTTCTTGGAGAAGCAGCGCTCACAGTAAGCCCATTTCCTTCCTAACTCATATACAAGCCATTTGTCTCGTCTATTTATCTCGCGCGTGATTTACCGGATTAACGCGAAAAGATTAGTTAGTAATCGTTGAACCAGAAATTTACAGTCCGCTCTAAGGTCTTTATTTACCGGCCTTGGAAGTTCTCCACACCACGGGGTGTTGTAAAAGTAATCCATGCCTGCACCATCTAATGTTGTAGGTAGCTACTGCGCTTATTTCTGATTTTCTCTGGCTAACAAGTCTTATAAGAAATCCTAATCCTACTATCCTACTTCCTACTAATATTATAAATGTGAAAGTTTGTGAGGATGTATGGATGTATGGATGGATGGATGTTTGTTACTCTTTCACGTAAAAACAACTGGACGGATTAGGATGACACTTTGCAGTAATATAGGTGAAACATCAGAATAACACATAGGGTACTTTTTACCGCGGAAAAACTTCTCATTCCCACGGGAAACCGACTTCCACGCGAATGGAGTGGCGGGCGGCCACTAGTATTATAAATGTGAAAGTGTGAGTATGGATGTATGGATGGATGTTTGTTACTCTTTCACGTAAAAACGACTGGATGGATTTGGATGAAACTTTGCAGTAATATAGGTTATACATCAGAATAACATACAGGGTACTTTTTACCGCGGGAACACTTCTAATTCCCACGTAAAAACCGACTTCCATGCGAACGGAGTCGCGGGCGGCCACTAGTGGAAAATTAATGTCCATAACAATTTAAAGTACTTGAGAAATTCATTTAAAGAAACTTATAAAGGTATACTTATAGTAAGGACTGTTTTTTCGTTTTTGCTCTTGATAAATGGTGTCTTTAAGAATAAGTTTTAAATTCTTAGAATAAGATTACTACTAGTTTCATCAAAATAATTAATTAAATTTATTATACCCTCTGTCAAACTCCAGTTATGGTCGTCTGATATATCAGTTCCATCAGGTCGTTTGAAATATAAACAATTAGAAACGGTTTACTAGTATTCAAGTAGGTACAAGATGAAAAAAATATATATTTCAATAATACACTGATTGAACGTCCTACTAATATTATAAACTAGTAGCCGCCCGCGACTCCGTTCGGGTGGAAGTCAGTTTCCCGTGGGAATTATAACCTATATTACTGTAAAGTTTTATCCAAATCCGTCCAGTAGTTTTAACGTGAAAGAGTAACAAACATCCATCCATAAATCCATACTTACAAACTTTCACGTTTATAATATTAGTATAAATGACATAACCAAATTCAGAAACTTGATTCTCGAAATAGCAAGTTTTATGGATTATCGAAAAAAGTGGAATTATTAAGAAAAAAAAGCTATCTTCTTCTAGTTGTTTCAGCCAAAGTTAAATATAAGTATATACTTAGCTACTTTTCTAAAATAAAACCACTATGAATAACATTTTTAATCCTTGTTTATTTCGCGTTGCATTGTTCGTCGGCCGGCTTATCCCTGATCATCCCAATTATTTTGTATCAACGCGCGTTAATCCTTTTATTTTGGGATACGATGGTATTGTGTTAGATTTAGATTTTTTTTGGAACTATGTTACATATTTTATGATTATAATAAGTAGTCGTAGCGACCTTGCTGGTACTTTGAACTATCCATAAACACATTTTTATTACGCAATAAGATATTCCTGGAAAAATAAATAAGGGTGTAAAATCTTGAAAACTTTTTAACGTAAAACTAAAGCTATGTTATAATGTTTAAAAAATCTAGGGCTTTTCATGGATTTGTCAATATTTATATTAATGTTTATCAGTTAATATTTGTTCAGTTATTTCAAATAAATAATTAAACACAGAAAAGTACAGTACAAGTCATTTATATAATAAGTAGTTACTTACATCTCTTCAACAATTTGTAAAGTTCTATATATTTTATCTAAGTCAGGTTGTCGGAAGTGAAACCGCGGGCGCTGCGATTCTACCCTAACTACAAGAGAACAAAGTGCTCAGGTTAAAAGGAAAAACCTCATCACATAAATGATCAAAATCAAACTCATAAATCCGAATGTTTCGATACAATTGATATTCCTGCCTGGATGTCTTTCTCTCACGAGAGGGGCGACACTCAATTTCTTATTGCACTTCTACCGGCAGATTTTGTACACGAAAAATCAACATTTTCTTCCTAAGCCTTACCCATTTATCATATCACAACTATATCCCTAAGAAGTCGTACATTGCTGCTTCCTTTCAAAAATGTTTTAGGGTGATCAAAAAAAGCTTCGATAGTGCAGCAATGTAGATAAAACTCTGTGAAAGATTGTGTGAACGTAAGTACTTGGTTGAATGTAATGGTGAACGCTACAAAGTGTGAGCCTTTTGTCTAGATTAAGGGGTGGTTTCTATATTGCGATGAGGTTTTTAAATAATCCTACGTATGAAAGATTTATTTTTTATTTTTTTTATTTTCTATTATATTGTCTCAACTTTCAAAGTTTTGCCTTATTTATCTTACAAACAATTGTTTCTATTTAATCAGAAATAGGTTTAAATATACTCTTTATCAATTTCTTCACTTTTATTTAATCATACGTATCTTTGAGACGGTGCTAGTTAATAAAATTTAAAAACAACATGAACCTCTTAAAACTATTAAATTTTGGCAATAAATTAACGTTACATTCACAGTGATATAATTTTTACAAACGTTCCAAGACACAGCCTTTTTCCGAAGTCGGGTTTAATCGGCTTCAGTCGCGTGGTGGGAACCGCGTCGTGGGTGAGGCCGGGCGGCGTGCGCGCGCCGGTGGCGGCCATTACCGCCGCAGTCTCCCGCCGCGCGTCCTCCGCGCCTCGCGTCACACTCGCGCCCGCTCCACACACCAACCACACACTCTCAGTGACACCAGTGACCATTTTGTGATAGTGACCACCACACAACACGCTCTGCTTGAAAACTGGTACGTATTTCGGGATTGGTTATGAATCGCAGTTGATATTACACTATATGCTACAGCCAACGTATGGTAGATGTCTAGGTTTCAGTCATAATGGAAAAACTGAAGGGTTTCTGTTGATAATTCTTTGTAACTATCAACCGATGGTGGAAAGTCGATGTTTCGTGAAGTTTTTACTCTGGCTAAATGTTATCGATTGGTTTTGAGGCATTGGCGTTATTTTCAGGTTGTATGGTTTGAATGTTGAATGAAATCATGTCGTTATGTGTGTGAGTAAGGGCTCTACTATTTCTTCATTGTTGTTACGTACCTTGTGAGGTAAGTTGCAAGGCAAATATTATGTTTTTAAACAAAGCAACATAAATGTGAAAACTTGAATACAATGCTACATTGTATGTATGTAACAAATAATATTTTTAGCTGTAAAGAAAACAATTAATATATCAAACAGATATAACACATAAACTATAACCCCTTTCTTTGGTAATTTCTTTACTCCATTAGAGTAGCGATTGCTTTAACAACTATTACAGCGCGTGGTTAAGTCATTATCGTTTAGTGTAAAGGGCAAAGTTGACACAATTATGTGCCTACGTAAATACTATGTACTGCTACTACTATGAAGAGTCTTGTAAAGAGTTTTAGACATAAAGTTGGTACCCAAAGATGTAGAGCTCCGAGGCTTAAATGTCTACGGCGTAGTGACCGTAGCAAACCGTAGCAGAGATTTCATAGCTGTCTACTCTACTGAGATAGCAATACTACGAACTTCAAACAGAAAATATTCTTGTGACAACACACTAAATAGTTTTGTTTATTTGCTGGTAATTTTGTTATGACCTATTAAGATAAAGATTTATACAATTTAAATAGAATTCTCGTGAAATAATTTTAATTACTAAATTTTAAAAACTAAATGGGCTGGACTAAATTAGCCGATTTCTTTTTTTTGTTTTTTAAGACGTCCGAGAAAGGAAATGCGCGGGAAATAGTTAATACTACAATTTCTTTTTCCATACAATCATACAAACCACTCTGTACCTAGCTATACTTGACGTCAAATATGGCAGAACGAGGTCTTCCCAGACAATTCGTAACTAATAAAATTTGAAAGAAATTTTTTGTTTACAGCATTGTACAGCTAGCTTTTATTCCGAGATGCCCACGATTGTGGAATGACCTATACTCCCAGGCACAATAATATGTATAAGTCCAACTAAAATAAATTGGAAAATATTTTGACCAGAGCGTTACCAAGGTAAGGTCAATTTAATATGCATACAAAACTATAAACGTTAATTACTGCAAATACCTGAATAATGAGCTCTCCCCACCGAGATATGTGTAATTTATTAGGTAGGTACGTAGGTAAATTAATTAAAGATGTTGCATTTTAAATAGACTGATTTTTTTTCCTTATGTTTGTTTCAATGTATAAAACAAAGAGAAATCAGATTGATTAAGGGCAGTAATTACGAAAATTATATGACCCTTGATGTCATAATGTCCTGAAGGTTTTGCACTAGCTTACGACAAAACTCTTATTTAAGTCGCATGAAATGTAATTTTAGTGTTTTTATAATGCTCATGTATATTTTATGTTTTACAATAGATACATATGTTAAAAACTAGAAGAAAATTCGCCACCAGTATACTACTTTTTATAATTTGTATAAAACTTTTTGTCTCAAGCTAATATTTAACAGGTAATAAATAATAATTCCTAGGTTTACACTTCATTCGCTTTTTTGTGCATAAAGACACATATATATCACTTTTTTGTGCATAAAGACACATATATATCACTTTGTTGACAATTTTGAAAGTATCTCTCGGCTCGGAGTATACACGAAAGTTCGTAGTTCTTGCTTGCCAACTGGCAGACTCGTACAAACAGTCACAAAAGGCGAGAACGAACTGCAGCCCAGGGTTCATGACTATATGACGAAACCTGAAGATTTATTCAACACGAAGGCTTCGTTGAAAAAGGTGCTATTCGGGGGAAACTTTGTGATAAATGAGGTGGCGAATTAATAGTTGTTTGCGGTGGCAAGAGCTTTCGATACGAATTGAAGTTTGGTAAATATATTATTTGCTGATACAGATATTATTGGGGACTATATATCCGGGTTTAAGTGGAATAGTTGATGAAGAAATAACCTTTATCTTGTATCTACTTATATGCAATTTATTTAGGGTTTACCTCATGTCTGTTAAATAAAAATGTACATTTTACTATTTGTACATTACGCCTAAGATGTTTTTATAGGTGCATCTGGTATAAGCTCTCTTTTTAGACGATTTACTATAAAATATTAACTTTAAATTTGAAACCGATATGCTGATATGTTTTGTATTGCTTCTTCGCAGTGCTAACTTTGTATGTTTCGATTTGTATTTGCTCACTAGTGGCCGCTCGCGACTCCGTTCGCGTAGAAGTCGGTTTCCCGTGGGAATGAGAAGTTTTCCCGCGGTAAAAAGTTCCCCTCATTCTTTTAAACATATTATTTTGGTATCTAGAACCGTTTTCGCAGTGCATGCTACGGAAGCCCTCAAGGATGAATAATTTTCCCCGATTTTTTTTTCCATTTTCCATTATTTCTTCGCTCCTGACAGTTGTAGCGTGATGTCATATAGCCTAAAGCCTGCCTCGATAAATGGTCTATCCAACACAAAAAGAATTTTAAAATTCAAACCAGTAGTTCCTGAGCTTAGCGCGTTCAAACAAACAAACAAACAAACAAACAAACAAACAAACAAACAAACAAACAAACAAACTCTTCAGCTTTATAATATTAGTATAGATTGAAGCAAAAAATAGCGATACAAGTAAACAAACAAACTCAATTGAAACATTTTGAATTTACTGTTCGTAAATGTAAAATACTTAAGTATACTATTTGTAAAGTATTTACAGATATCCGTAGGACACATCCATTATCGGTATTAGTCGCTCACAATACCACATAGGGGTACCATTCAATCCACCTGTGCATGTAGGTGTGTAGTGTGTGTGTGTGTGTGTGTGCACATTTGTATGTGGTGCGGAGGAAACTATTCCCGAATTGCAGCGTGTGGTCAGAGCTGACACACATGCGATGTAAATACCACATTGTAGTATACGGTACAAATCGATCTCTGCCACTTGATTTTGGCTTATAAAGTACCATGCGTGTGTAAGCACGTCTTAAATTTCTTTAATATTTTTTTTCGCTGTAAAAATAACTATTGGTGTCATTCTAGTTTTTTTTTTAATAAAGCTAATTTTACCTTAACAATTCTCTCATTAATTTATGCTTTATAAAAATTATAACACAGCTACTCTAAATAAACTTCATTCAAATAGCCATATGAATTTGTATACAAAAGTAGATGACTAGTTGAAACCCATCCCGTCTTGAAAACCCCGCAAGGTCGGGTATATACCACAATTTACATGATAATGGGCTTACAAATATGATAAATAACCCAATACCCCACTGATGAGAATTTACCTATTATGTTCAAAATCACAATCTACACCGACGTGCACGCATACATAATTCTCTTTGTGTCGCTAAAAGGGGCCTATTTACTGAAGGTACTTTGCATAAAGATTTACTCGAAACCTTACAACAACGGTACGAAGACTTGCCAGAAATCATCTGGCTTATTATATTATGCGAATGTGATGTACCTAGATGGTAAAGTTTTTGAATATCCGTCCATAGATAGTTAAGTGTGATTTTTAAACTGCATTTTAGTTCACTTTATTATTTTATCAAAATTGTTTATAACGCAAAAGAAAATAAACAAAATGACTATAGTTGGAAACTAAAAATATATTTGGAAAAAATATATACAAACTGTTGGCAGCTAAAACATGAACGTGATGCGTATTTCAAACGAAGTCCTCACGCATACTAGCCTAACAAAGTTGGCTTGGCTTATTTAGTTTTTGTGCGACAATTAAGTCTCCACCCTGTGTTAATAAGTTAAACCGCACATTTTATGCAAAATACCTATACAAAAATATGTAAAGAAAGAGCAAAGGGAAATTTTTGTTGCAATATTCTTGACATGTGTCTGTGTTTGCATACAAAATAATAGGTCCTGACCTCATGCCAATTAATTAGAAAAGAGATTGCACTTGTTATTGAAAATCTTAATATTTCACATACTTAATAGCTTGGTAAGCGGACTATACAAATATAACATTGTAGGTAGACACCATCGGTTGGAGGTATTGGCTCGCTGCTCGTCGTCCGCTGCATTCTGCTATTTGCGGACTGAATTCCGAATTCCCCTGAAAATACCTACCGACTGACGACTGCATCTAAATATCTTTTAATTAATAATCCTCTAAATAGGTAAGTTTGGGTGACTGTACACGCAGATGGCTGGATGACTTTGGTCGGTATATAAAAGATGGACCGAAAGATCAACTATGTAACACGAAAAACACTCGAGAATAAAATTAAATCTACGGAAAATAACTAGGCAACAGATATAGCCGCGGGTTGAAATGCTAGTTTATTATGTTAAAGAATACTTACACAACGGTTACTTATTAAAACATACTTTGAAAAGTTAAACTGGCACCAAAATAATCATCTAGACGTATTAAACGAGCCTCAACTTGAATGGGTTAAATAGCTTTATTATTGAGTTCCTATGGCCATGTTCAGACTCTATAATAAATTGCATCAAATTTACACTTGCAAAATAATAGGTCAATCGGAAACTAAAAAGTGGATCAAACATAACTTGCAAGTTGTGATTACAGAAAAACATCGAGACAGGTGAAACTAAATAAAGGCTAGTAAAAACACTTTAACTGCAAACATAGCCTTTTTGTAGAAGTTACGGTGAAACTTCGGACCCAAAATACTGGCGAGTGTCCGGCGACCAATATAGCGATAATATTGTTGGCTCACATACGTAGCTATGTGAAAATTTCATTAAAATTATAAATTAGTTTGCTTTTATAACCGGATGTAATTTTGACTGAGTATGACAATAATTCAAGATAAAAAAAATTTGGCTCTACCGTTATAAAGCTGTAGACAAAAGTAATAGAAATTAAACCTTAGTTACCTTCATAATGCATAAAAAGTTTATATTTAAAATTAAATAACTTACAATTCTTTTATCATATTCCAAGTATAATTGGCATCTTATGACCGGAATTTGTAAACATTGATGACAACATAAAGATTTTTGATAAATTACCCTCAAATAGCTTACCTGCTGATAAGATGCATATGGCACGTTCTCCTTTGGTAATAATCAATTATATCGACTGCACAAGTTGAAGGCTATTTATTCGCTCGGTCCGCTTACGGCGTGCTAAAGGTCAACATTCTTGGAATATTTTTATAAATAACCTAAAGGTCGGCAATTTTCGGTTCAACGATTTAGTTAAGTCATTATTAATAACCATCGACAGGAATTAATTACCAACCTTTTACATATGCGTATGTGAACTGCAATTTTGTATATATCAACTACTGTTGAGTTATGTGAGGATTAATCTAAAAGAAATCGCGAAGAAATTGTTGGATTATTTTGTAGAAATTCAGATAATTTCAATAAAATAATCGTTAATATTAAAACAAGTATCACTAGGTACTTGTTTTCATATTAAAACATTATAAATTTCATCATCTTTGCTAAACAGACAGTCGCTGCAACGTTGATTAACTTCCTTAAACAACTCGCTTCAGCGGTTAAGCTTGCAACAGCATCGTATTAAGTTAACAATGTCAGAACAAGCCATTTTCTCCAGCTACCATCTTACTTTACGTCTCTAAAGCCTAAAATCCCATGTCACCATGCTATCTAACACGGCATCCTTCCAAATCCTAAGCTGGCTGACGTCATAACTCTTGCCGTATCAGCGTATTATTGCAGCGTAGGTACGCCGTTACGTATGCACGGATCCGACAGAGATACGTCGTAACTAATGGCGTGGCTGGTTTACATGCCCTGATGGATGAAGGGGATCACAACTTCCGCGTACCCTCCAATGAAATCAAAGCGACGGGATATTTCAAACTTTTAAAAGTTGCGTCATTATGAGTTTTCAGACAGGACTCGGCAAAGAAATATACTTATCCTACTTTAAATTACTTTTTTAGTAAGGACTCATGTAAAAGGCATGACTGAGTCTCTTCAACATGGTGTAAAAATTGTGTCGACGCCGCCATCTGGTCTTTTGTTCTCGGTAAAAGTTTCTACTGAGCTACAAATTCCCCTAATAAGATAAGAACGTTTAAAAGAATCAAGGAGAGCGGCATCTCGGCAACATCATGAATTATTGAGCCTCTAAACAGGGTGTTGTGATGCGTAACTGAAAATTTACAACGACTCAGATGAAATATGCAAACCGCGTGTCTTGAGGGAGCGACGAGTGATACTCTACTTTTGAATTATTTTTTCAACCAGCAATATTTCAAGAGCTTTAGATACGTCCGTTAAAGTAAGTTCAATCCAGAGAGATAGAACATTTTATCTAAGAGTTTATACTTTTCTCGTAAAAATGTGGCTTTGTAGTAATTAGTTCTTATTATGATAGTAAGGAAAGTTTAAAATATATGATGCATTGTTTAATATTATAAATTATATCTTGTGAGAAAACAAATGGATAAAATAATCACAATTGTACTAAGGTCATGCCTATGTGTTCCCTTTTCAAGCACGATATCAAAGCATCAGGCAAGGTATCAAATCCTATTTGGACAGTTTCACGAACTTTGATGTCACCATTTTCGATCCAAGTTCGGAGTTGGTCTATAGCCGCTACCTGTTTGTACCAGGGCCATTGTTCGAAGCTAATCGATTGTATAACACAACTATTTTTGCATATTATATATTTTTCTGTTGGCCTCAATGTATCTACTTTAGATCCGTATACTGCCACTCTGCCGTTCTGATGCATGCAATCATAAATTTTCTCTGCTAAAGATCCACCGATGTTGTCGAAGAAACAGTTAATGCCTTCTGGAGCAATGGTTCTTAAATGACTCCTAATATCTGGCTCTGTTTTGGAATTAATAGCGTAATGGACGCCAAACTCTTCTAATAAAACCTTGACCTTTTCGTCAGACTCACACACACCAATCACAGTACATTGCTTTAATCTAGCTATCTGAGTAGCCATGGATCCTATGCCACTGGCGGCGCTTGTCACGCAGACCACATTTTTGGGACGAACTCTTAATATTTCCGTCAGACCCAAGTAAGCTGATATGCCATTACTACCCAGAGCTCCGATGGACATGGACAATGTAAGTCCTTCGATGTTAGGAATGTACGGTTTGATATCAAATGTCATATCTGGTGATCCGTTCAATACGGCATGGTCTCTCCAGCCAGCATGAGAAACAACACGGCTGTCCACAGGAAAGTCATTGTTTTTGCTCTTGACAACTATGCCTACTTGGAACCCGAACTGATCATAAGGAACAGTCATGTGGTCAGCGAACGACCTCATATATGGGTCGGCGCTGATGTACAACGTCTTTACTAAGAACTCCCCTCTCTTCAGCTCTGGTATCAACTCTTTAACAATCCCAAAGTCACTTCTGTTGGGTAAGTAAGAATAAAACTTCTTGTTTACGACGTATTTGTTAAGATATTCGTCAATTGCTTTTGGTTCTGGTCGTGTTTTATTTACTTTGAAACCTCTTGTACTCTTTTTACTCATTGTTTTGAAGTTTCTGAATTAACTGTCACTACAGACATTTGACTTTTTTTTAACGTTGCTCTTTGCTGTTGTATGCCTTCACAGATTATCGAGTGATTCGTGTACAATATTGTTACAGTCGTGGAACTATTTGAGTATTCATAAGCTTGGATAATAAAAGGTTTATATCTCAAGCCTTTGCGGGTTGTATCGTAAAGCCTTATGGTCTGTATGGTCGATAACTCACGCAGTGGGTTTGACTTGCAAATGTGTTTAGGAACCAGTAACTGATGTTTAGTGGAGATGTAGCTTAGCATGTCGTATCATCATCGAAAATCAACAATAGAATTCAATGTTATTTATAAAATTGGAGACAATAATTTTACGTTTGCAGTATTTATAATTTCTGAGACTTTTTGTAATGTACGAATTTTAAAGATATTTGTACAGAAACCGTTCGATTCGCATTCCGCCTTTTTTAAACGTCCTAGTTATTATAAACTTTTTAATTTATTTGCAATGTAGCGTTTTACTGAGCCACCTCTAAGACTCCAATGCTGAGTGCTCCGAGCGAGCCACGGTATAAACCGTATTACTTCTGAACCGCTGGTTTCCTACCTGCACCTATTTCTAACAGAAACTCCGTTTTTGTAGCTACAAGGCTTTACTGTTTTTATGTTGTCAACCCAGTTGGACTATTTAAAAAGCAGTTTATAAAATAACTTACTCATTACTGAAGATAAATAAAACAATTGCGATTATGTGATGACATAAGTACATTCTGTTCTGACGCACAGCATACAGACAGCAATATTATAAATAGGCAACAATTACATGAACTTTACAGGAGTATTCACATAACTTATGTTATATTAGTAACTTTTCTACATTTAAGTCTATATTATGCAAGAGTTCTGTAGTTAAAAATTTCCCGATAAAAAAAAGGAAAATCACAGAAAACCGTCCGTGAACTCGTCAAATCAGTGTGCAGCGTTTAAAAAAAGTAAAAACCAATAAAAGCAGCCGTAAGAACCAGTAAAAACCGGTTGGGTCGGAGCCAAGTTCACTGAATGACTAGGCTCTAAGTGGGAGTGAAGGAAAATAAATAACACCCAAATGGAAGTTTTCAGGTGGTGGAAATAGAAAACGCCCTAATTTGCTTGCCTTTTTCCAGTTTCAACTGAATAATTCATAACGATATTATGACATAGGCAAACAATTGAATAAAAATTCTCTTAATTACATATTAAAAATACAATGTACCTGTCGTTATGTTTCTTAACTTTAAACTTAATTAGGCCTTCACTAGTTATAAGATTGCAACGTGATAACAATAGTGTTTGATTGTTGCAGGCAGTTGTCATGAAACGCAGAAGGATCTCCTCAAGTTCGGGCGTCGCGTGGTGACGCAGTGTCGGCCGCCATGTTGGATGACGTCACCGCCATGCGCTGCGTCCTCTTCTGTGTCCTGTCCCTCGCCCTCAACAAGAACCTCGCGTTCGTACTCGACAAACAGAACCCCTACTCGCAATTCAGAAAATGGAACGCCGGCCTCAACGGCTCGCTGGAACTGGAATTCAAAACGGACCAGCCGAACGGTCTACTTTTGTATACGGACGA
The DNA here is from genome assembly GCA_916618145.1 of Emmelina monodactyla. Classification (NCBI taxonomy): domain Eukaryota; kingdom Metazoa; phylum Arthropoda; class Insecta; order Lepidoptera; family Pterophoridae; genus Emmelina; species Emmelina monodactyla. The sequence goes on along the minus strand of OU745315.1, from coordinate 9,166,866 downwards.
CGGAGGCACTTACGACTTTTTCGAACTGAAGCTAGTTAATGGAGCGCTTAGGCTACGTTATAACCTGGGTGGAGGCGCTCAGATCATCACGGTCGGGAGTAACCTGAATGACGGCCACTGGCACCGACTGCAGGTGAGGGACTACCATTATCTCACTCAGCGTTCCACTTGACTTTTAGAATGTACAGATGCAGATTTCAATACATTGCGATTAAGGTTTTTTATCCAACTTTAGAATAGCTTTTCGAGATACTCGGAGTCATACGAACGTTTTCATACTTTTTAAAAAAATCGATATCCGACAAATGTATAAATGTAGGAATTTACAGACTATTTTTAAACCAGTATTTAAAAAGTTTTAGTCCGAACTCTTATTCTGAGAGAAAGTGGTAAGTCCAGAGCTTTTCAGATAAGACGACATTTTTAAACCCGTTACTTTAGCATGGACATTTCTATTAAGGTTAAACGTTTTAGATTCAGTTATTTAATGGTTCAATTACTATAAAGTAGATTGTGTATACTGATAAACTGTCAGCCGTTATTTTTCATGGCTTTTTCTAGTTTAAATTGATTCACATTTTACGTAATGGTACGTAATGAAAACATTTATATTTCAAAGCTTGTATTTGAGACAAAAGGACGTTGGCACAAAAATCTAGAAAAAAAATAGGGTTTGTTTACTGTTTCGATAAGTTTGAGCTTAAGCATCCCCAGGATTTCTTTACAGAGGGAAATATTTTATTTTATTTTATTTTATTATATCAGACATTATACCACTAAATGAAGATAAAATAATACCGAAGATGTTTTAATGAATCAAGCTTCAAAAGAAAACTTTACTTTCAATCATATGAATAAACCATGGAGTCTTGTGAACTTGGTTTTTGTTTGATTCTCCCAATTTTAATGATTGAACCCGAAATTGAAAATAAACATTTTTACAATATTTGCTAGGATATTCGTATGTATTTTTCCCTTCAGTTAATTATGTTTTTATATCAAAACGTGGGTTTCTGTAATTGAAATATGATAATTCGATACATTAACGCAATTTTTGATGTTATAAAATTGATTAAGGTTACCATACATTTCGCAGTACTAATTTCAATTCAAATAAGAGAAATATTTAGTTTATCCCACGAATGACTGAAACCATTTACCCCTAATCCCTATTTAAATTGAGAATAATCAACATGCTAGTATTTATGCAAGTTATAGGAGCTTTGCTTACTCTACTTAGTTTTTCACCAGCCCCCGCTTCTGCAAACAAATTTCAGCGAGTCATTTCAACGATTAACGGCCGATCTCAATATTCCTACTTTAGTTAAAACTTTGATTACTGGAAACTGTTTGTTTTAGTTTTGTGACGTGTTTCTGTCATTTTCATCAAAGGCTAGTAAATTATCGAGATTGGCCGCCAGTAATTTCATGAATGGAGTAACATTTGATTGCCGAGAAATCTTCGAAGTTTATTACATGTATCACCACCTGGATTGTACGACAATGCTTGTTTTTATTAAGAACTCTGTTTATGTATAGATGGTCCGCCGCGACGAGCACACGTCACTCGCGGTGGACGGTCTGTCGCAGACTAAAGCCTCGCGCGGGAAGGAGTACCACTTCGGCAAGTTCGCCACCAACTCCGACGTCTTCGTGGGGGGGATACCGCCTTCGTGAGTACTTACACAACATATACTTGCGTAAAATACGCACTCTTTAAGCCAAGTCAGGCGCCTATGAGGCTGTCACTACTACACCCTACTGACAGTAGGTTGGCCACTTCTTGACAGGAAACACGTCAGAGACCTTAAGCGGCGGTTCCCAAAAACTCTGATAATTGATGAGTATGTGCTGCAAAGTGCATATTCAGCACACGAAAGAAGAAGAAAAGAATATTTTCGAGTAAACTTAACAAGCTACAAACAGAACATTGACGCAGCAGTAGGGTATTCAAAAATATAACCGTTTTTATCGATAGCAATAAAGAAAGCGGTGTTTATCGATAAAAACTTAATTTCATTGTTGGTCTACGTTTAAAATGTGTAATAACAATTATTTCGTAAATTGTTTGCGTATCAAATTACAAAGACGTTGTAAAGAATATTTAACATCCCAATCTTGGCGAAAGCTTCCTATTCTTGTTTTTTATCATAATTTTATGATATAATTTATTCTTTTACAAAAGAAAACTTTATGCTTCGTTTTATCGTACTGGTATTTTGTTGTTGCTGTTGATGTCGAAATTAAGGCGACGTCTGTGAGAGCTATTACCCTTGTCAATGGAGATGCCAATGTCATGCATTCCAGCGACGGTTTCATTTACTTTTCACAAAAGTATATGGACTAGTTTTGTGTAAGGTCTGAATAGTTATCACATGTTTCACTAAAAGTTGATGGTTGTTTGTTAATTCTGAAACTTGTCATTGGCAGGTTAGCCCCCGGGTAGAAGCCTAAAATACCAAAAAGTTAAAATTAAAGTTGATGTTTGTGACTTTCGGTAATCAACTCAATCTTAGAGGTTATGCAACTTTCATCATGCTAACATGTTTGATTGGTGATAGCTTCAACAAGAACTTTGACTACAGGCAAATCTCAAAACCTTTACACGATAAAAAATTCTTAAATAAAGATAAGCTGGAACTAAATTACATTTTTATAATTAAAATATTAAAAGTATCTAAAATATAATTTCTGATGTAGGTCACCATTATATCCCGCAGAGAGTTCGTTATAATTTTACTTTGAACAGACACCATTTCTTTAAGACAGTCTTAACATAACCTAATTAGGTCTATGTTTGGCTTGTTTTCACAAAATAAATCTTTAATATATAATATAACAGCAAGGCTGGAAGTTAAAATATATTTTGTATCAAAAGTTTCTCAGTTTCTAATGGTAATTTCTTCGTTTTTTCTGATTTCATATCTGATGAGTATTCGTTAAGACAGGGTAAAAATCGACTTGTTTATTAATGACGTGAAAATACTTGAAAAATTCAAAAGTAGAAGATGTCGTAGGAAGCAATTGTTGTAAAAAGTATAATTTTGTTTTTCTTTCATTCAAACTCTAAATATTAAGTAAAACTTAATTTTTATTCGCAATTCATGTTTATTTTCTTACCATTTTCCATTAATTATTAAAAAAACCTTTGCACTTTGCAAAAGGCCATTTCGCTTTTTAATTTAATTGAATATAAATTTACATAAATGTTTCCTTTATTATGAACCTCCGTCTGTAAATATAAACTACGATCAAAACTCCATCCTCAGACTACCCACATTTTAAACAAAAACCTAATCTACGTAATTTAAATGAGAGAAAGAGAAAGATTTATTTCCCGCCTGTCAGTTTAGCTACACAGTAACAAAACAACAACGAGTTTCAACTGTATTCCGTTTGAGATACGGTCCACATTTACTCGACTACAACAAATATTTAAACAGCGCTCAATGATAACTCAACCCTGTTTGAATAAGCATAGAGTTTGAAATTGAATATTTGCATGGGTTAAGTAAAAAATGAGGAATTTAATTGTCACGATCGGGATACGGATTCCGAGATTTTTTTCCTTTTATTTCAGAAACAATGAGATTCATGTTGCTATCTTTTTAATTTATTTTTTCCACATTTATTCAAAAGTGTATTTAGAAAGTATGATGAATTTTACATTCATTTATGTAAATTATATAACTGAGCTACACTTATTTTTTGTTTTTAATCTGTTATCTGGATTTGTTCGTGATTTAATGTTATCGATACATTATTATATATTTAATATCTCATCTTATCAATTTTAATGTGGTCTAGACGTATTTAACTACGCTAGAAAGTGTTAAAAGATTTTTATTATTTTACTTTACACGTTCAACATAGGTGGTTAGGAAAACGTGCTACGTCGTAGCTCGTAGTAACTACGACTGAGAATTATTAATAAACTAACATCATGTACTTTTTTTTTTTAAATGATTGTGTGCGATGACAATTTAAATTTTGGAGTGGTAGACTGGAGTGGTAGTCCAGTCTGACAATTTAAATTTTGGAGTGGTAGACTGGAGTGGTAGCCCAGTAATCGCTGTAGGCTCTGCCTGCAGCGATTACTGGGCTGACTCGACCGGTGAAATACCACCGTCGCACAGAAAACCGACGTGAAGTAGGGACGATGTTCCTGCGTTTCGTTCGGTGAGTGCGGTATCCGGTGCCCAATTTTCTCAAAGGCTTAGCAACACACCCCCAACACCTACAGTGTTGCGGGTAGTCATGGGCGGCGGTGATCACTTACCATCAGGTGATTGGCATGCTCGTTTGCTAGCTTCTCATAAAAAAATAATAATTAAAAAAAATATATTTTTGTTTTAAATAATTGATGCAATATGAAACTTACCACGAAAGTGGAATGAGCCAACGCAACCCACGGTTTATATGTTTTGGCAGGAATTAGCGGCGCTTCCTTTATATTTGCGCAGAGATATCATGAACACGTATATAATAAGTCACATATGATATCAATATTTAATCAAGAATAACTCCTAATAAAAACATAAGATTTTTATGTTCACTAACTTTAATAAAAACTCAGTTATATACTTGCTTACTTTTAAAACAGTTGTTCAATAATTAAATACTAAAAAAGAAACTTTTCTGTTTTCATATATTCTATCAGTACCCACACGTTATAGTTTATTTGCCTACTCATTTCCCCGAACACTAAAACATTAAGTTCTCCCAACATTTACAAGAAGGTCGCACATTAAGACATTCCGTTAACCCCAAAGTAACGGCTCGTGTGTGCGGTCGTATACGCCTGCTTCACACGGGCGGGAGTTCCTAGTGATTTGTGTGTGTCCCGCGGGACGTGATTTGTGTCCAGCGGGGACCGGCAGTGTGTCGGACACAGACCCGCGCGGACTCTTGAAGGTCGCTGTTATATCAATATTTGTACGGTTGTGTTTGACCTCGTTCGGACAGAAAAATGAAGGTACTGAGTTATTTTTTTGGTTTCTGTTATTATTTTGTGTGCGTAAGGTTGTGCTTATTGTGTTTGACAGTTGTTTTTGAAGTAAATAACATAGTGAAACAACATCTAAGTAATAGAAGAAACTATTTAACGTGGCTATTCCAGTTTCAGAATAAGGTTATATTTTTGTGCTGAACATCATTTGTTCCAGTCTAGTAAATTCAGTTCTATAGATAACGATGAATGTAACAATCTCGTAAGATTATTATCTTTTCTGTACAATGTTCAATGTTAGCTGAAGTAGGGCAATGCTGGTCTAGACACTACGAAAAATAACTGGCAAGCTGCTATTGGGAAAGAAATATATTCTGTGGATAAAAAAGGCTTAGGCTGTATCTGTAAAGTGGCTAGATAACTATTTAGTACGTAGTTTTTTTTATTGTCATGTTTTTTTAAGACATCAAGGTGTAGTAATAAGAAATTCAACTGCTAAAAGTTTTAATAAATCTTTGTACAAATCAAAGCTCGTCGATTTCGTAACAACAATGACTTATCAACTAATTACGCATTGACCTACAAGTGAAATTGTATATAATTTTGTGTAAAATGAGTTTCAATATCTCAAGTAGGCAGTAAATCTTCCGACTCGTAACATCCAAGAGAGTACAAACCGTCTAACTCTTGGTACAAGCCTCTTCAGTTAATTACATTTTGTAATTAGCACACATTTTGTGCTTTCGTTTGTTCTACACGCGTAATCTGTTTGAGATATAAAGTTAATTAGCAAAGATACACACTTCGGGAAGTTATTGTTACAGCTCTTACAAAGTTTACATTTAAATTGTATTGTAGTTGTTAAATAATTGTACTTAACTTGTCTCGCAGTTTCTCTTGACAAACAACTCATGTGAACAAAAACAACAGTTTTTCCACCACACATTACCTATCAATTAACATCCTTAAAAGCATAACGTCACTCATCCGACAGTTATAACTACTCCGAACTACAATTCGTCCTCGTTTCGCCACTGGTCCTGCGAGCATGCTGTTCCCAGCTCGACCAATCAGAGCGCCGCTCGCTCACGAGCATTAGTATTCCGGAGTTGTCCTGCAGTAGCAAACTGAGACGCGCCGTTAAAACTAGGATAAACAAAAACCAAATTGAAATAGTTCCTGTAGCTGGGCGTGTTTGCTATGTAACTAGTTTCTTAGCCGTGTACTAATAAATGACTGCAAATAAGCTCTTCTTTTACCCCTTAGAAGGAATGTATCGCATTACCAATCAACCTGTATATAACATTGGTACTTATTAACTTTGTTGATTCTAGTTTTCTCATTAAGTTTTAGTCAAAACACAACCATACCATTAGTTACGTTTGTTAGCGACTTCCCGATCATTACACTTCATTGTTGAACTTGGTCAGTCTTCTGGGAACAACCCTTTAGCTACGAATTACAGAATCCAGATAACTAAGCCGACCCGCATTGTAACCCCGTCCCTGAGGGCCTTACCCGGTCGCGGTATTATATTTCAGAATAATTGTTGATACTCGTATAATAATGTACAAACATCTCAAGGCCTAATGTAATTGTGTGGTACACTTCGAATTGTAATATTCGAAGCTATGTATTTAATAAGGAATTAAGGAAATTAGGTACGAAATGAAAGTTGAGCATGAATAAACGTACAAGAATAATGGAAAACGATGCTACAGTTCAAAAAAAAAAAAATTTGATTAAGAAGATTTGATTTAATAGTTTTTGTTTTGACACCACGGGTTTGCTTATGAGTGACTATAAGAATAATTACCGGTTAAGGGATATCAAAAAATACTTTGAAAATTATTATTTCTTTTAACGATTTTTTGGAAGTTAAAAAAACACTTCTCTGCAGATATTTGCAATTATTTCCACCGAATTTCGTTTAGACGTACAGTCAAAACATACTTTTTCTTTTTTTTCGTATCCAACCCATTATAGAACAAGCAAATATCCTGGTATGACCTACAAAGCGGTTTTCCACTAACACTGCTTCACGTTCAATATCTTTCAGTTCACTGTTACATCTAAATATATGTAGTTTTTATTGTAATATCGTCTTTGTTCTTCTGCAGCTATCGGTAGAGTTAACCGCTCGTTAGGTGTCGAACCACGCTCGTCGCATTACTCACCTCGGGTCCCGGAGACCCGGGCACGACTAATGCTAAGTAGACGTTCAATTGTGAAAACTTATAATGTTACACGATCATTTTGTTCACATCAAGAGTTCGATTTAAAAATGCCAAGATATCTTTGGTGTCTTATTTTGGGGAAAGCATTTATTTGGATTATGGAGTAAGGCGGTAAACAAGAAAATAGGCCAGTTGGAATGTTCGGCATCGGTAATTACTTTCTCTGCCTGTTCTGCCTTTTGATCAAGAGCATAGTAAAACTTTTTAGCAGGGCGATGGTTTTAATACTTCCAAGTTTTATACAAGATCTTAGTAGTCGTAAGAATATGCAAATGTAAATAATTTGGGACCAATAATGTCGAATCAAATAAAACTGTATGTAGCTTATGTTATGATTCTACGAGTATATAACTTCCGTAAAAAAATCAATTTTCACCTACATTAAAAACAAATACCTATAATAACAGAAACCCCATTACTATGAAATGTTGCAGGACACAAAATTTGTTTGTAACTAGTCACAACTGTAACAAAGTGTCACGAACTATTCGCAACTCCGACCAGTGGCACCCTCGCGACACCTGGAGATTTAAATATACTTATAATTACATTTACATCGGCAACCTTTGTGTATTTTTCCAGATGTTACAATGAAATTTTATTAGTTGGTAACACTGCTCGGAATGGCTGGTGCTGCGCTTTTATGTTGAAAGTTATTATTATTTTTACAAAGTTAGCATTTACGTTAGATATAAAGTTTGTTTTATGATTCTTTGGTTTTATATTAGTTCAATGCTTGTACAATTGAACTTGCATTACATTATTTACTTATAACTGCTTTATGTTTATTAATTTAACATCAACCCTTTCAATTGATCGTTGCTAAAACAATTAATTAAAGGAGTTTATCAATAGCAAGTTTCATTATTGGAGACAGATTGCTTTTTCGTGGAAAGTTAATCATAGCTTGTTCATTAGAATCTAAGTAAAACATTTATTGTATTAATTTACGTAAAATTATTAACAGGAAAACTGTATAAAATATCTTTGGCTTAGATTAGGATTTAGACAAAATACACATCAACTGATAACATGCGGATAATATTTCCACGGAAAAAGATAAAAAGAGATGAAGTGATCTCTCCAGTGCTATCAACTAAAACTATCCGATCTCAATACAAAGCAATCATTTCCAGGCATTAGAGATCGCGGCCACGAGGAGACAACTGCCTCGAATGGGGTCATACCACAGACTGTGTACCAACACCACTCCAGTGGTATAACTGTGGTAGAACAGTCATATAACTCACTTGATCCCGGTTTACGATACGATACGACCGACTTTAAGTTTGATTAAGTTAAACATTACGATTCAAAGTTACAATTCTATAAACATATTATACTTTGTGGCTAAGGTTTGATTTACTATTGAAGTAACTGCTGGGAATGAAACTAATATCGTTGCTTTTTATTATTTTATCTAATCACATTATAGTATATTATGATACAAGTGTGCAAAGTTGTCCATTATACACGAGGTTGAGGGTTGCAGCCCGAGCCGTAGGCGAGGGCGTAAATCAGCCAAGTGCAAAATGAACGTGTTGCTCACGAGTACCATACGCAATTCTTCAACATACTTGTGAGGAAATACAATTATTATTTGCATAAAAAGTTTCCTACACAGCAAAAAATGCAATGTATAATTTAAGGTACGTTTATAATTTTTTTATAAAACCCAGCTGTTCTTACTCTGTGGTTTTGTCCTCCATGTTTGTTTCCTACGATTTAGCAAAATAAATAATGGACCTTTCCGTTGGCGTTGTTGTGAGGCTCTCGCAAATATTTGTGGCAGATGCGGGCGCCGGGCGCTACCCTGCTGTACCCCGATACAATGCGGAATATCCCTACTAATATTATAAATGCGAAAGTAACTCTGTCTGTCTGTCGGTCTGTCTGTCTGTCTGTCTGTCTGTCTGTTACGCTTTCACGCCTAAACCACTGAACCGATTTTGATGAAATTTGGTATGAAGAAAGAACTGAACTTGGGAAAGGACATAGGGTACTTTTTACCGCGGGAAAACTTCTCATTCCCACGGGAAACCGACTTCCACGCGAACGGAGTCGCGGGCGGCCACTAGTCATCTATACATATAATAAAGCTGAAGAGGATGGAAAGTCTGTACATAAAAGATATTCGTTTTTTTTTTTATTGGGGATACTTAAAATTGATAACAGAACACGTTCCAATAGTTTTTAGAATTTTTGTCTGTTTATCTGTTTGTCTGTTTATCTGTTTATTTGGCTGAGCATCACGCGAAAACGGCTGGACGGATTTTGATGAAACTTTTACTATTATGTAGAGAAAATTATGGACCAGGTTATAGGGTAAAAAAACAACCCCTAAAAGGGGGGGGGTTGGCAAAAACTTGAAATACGTTTGCACGTGAATTTCATAGGGGTGCGTGGTAGTATGATGTGCAAACTACACTGAAACCGAGATTTGAAAAAGTACCAACATAATAATTATAATATTTATCTATCTAATATCTTATCTAATCTAATAATAATATAAATTCTATAATTTTCTAAGATAAATAATGATAATACACACAAACATCCAAAAAACCATAACAATATTACGAAAAATGAAAGGAATAAAACATGTGCATTCCTTCCGTCCTTCTTGCTTCCATCTTGCTTCATCTCCATCCATTGCGCATGCGTAGACATTTTTTTTTAATAAAATTAAGGCATTGACATCTGGGTCATCAACCTAAACATGTTTCTCATTTCTTATTCTTTCTTTATTTTCTTGTACATTTTCATATTGAACAGTGTTGGATAGGAGATTTTCCTATCTATAATCCACCTACAGTAACACGATAGTAATGAAACTGCAGATTGTTGTGACTTCTTGGAAAGCAGCCCGGCAAGTGGCTATGCTTTTTATTGAATTCTTCAATCACTGTACACTTTCACAGGTGTTTGCTACTCATTACATTGCTTAAATTAAGTAAAATCAGACCTAAAACTCAAGTAACTATACGTACATGGTTTGTCTAATCTAAAGTACCTACTTACATAAGAAACATACCAAAGTAAAATTAAACGTACCTACTCCTCCTCTTGGAATCCGCTCGATGACAAATTAGCCGCGACTGAAAAACAGCGTCTATCTCTGTAAAGTGATAGATATATGCTGAGGCGTGACCTATTCATTGTTGTGTTGCATTGCACACTGAAATGTAATTACTTACATACTCTGTTTTTTTCTCCCTATCTACTTTTGATATAATTATTATTACGTAAGTACCACAGACCAAAGAAAAACCACGCGCGCCAGCTGCGCCGCACTTGACAGCTCTGTGGTAAGTACCTATTGTATTTTAGTGTGTAAGGTGCCACAATTACTTGAATAGACTTATTTTCTTCTTCTAAGTTGGCGAAACGAAGTTCGCGGGCACCAGCTAGTTATGTAATATCGTTGTAGTAGCCTTTTTAATTTTGTTTGATTGCTTAACCTTAGGCATAGTGGATTAAAGTAAATTTCCAGCTCGAGCCTTAAAACTTTTTGTTTTTTTTATTTGAATATTAAAAACAAAGTACCGTTTTGGAAAAAAACACAGGTTGAGTTTGGTATACTTTCTAAGAACAGTAATGATTGATCTGTTTTGAATAAAGTTATAAAAAGCATAACATCCTTGACTTTACCTAAAACACCCTAATTTCACTTAAACGCCCTATCACGCCAAAATACATCTTAATACAACAATGTAGAATGCAATTTCGCCTAATCAGTTTAAGTTATTACTTCACAAAATTATCTTAACGGTTGATCTAACGCGCTCTCTGCGAGAAAGGAACTCGGATAAAGTATTTTTCGTGAAAAATGCTTTGAGTCATGACTGAAAGGTTAAATGTAACAAGTGCTGGGGTTTTGCGAGTTGCAAATTTGGACCTACTGGCAACACTAGATAACACCTTGACTTACGAACTTCATTGTGCTAAACGAGATAGCAGTCAAATAACCTGCTCATGTTTATACTGTAGTGCATAGTGGATTTTGTAACTTAACAAACCTCTTTAGAGTTATAATTTGCATGTTTTTCATGTAAATGTTGATATGAATTCCGAATTAATTTATAAAACTTATTTGTTAAACTAAAACATAATCGCTATATATCTCAACAAGATTGATAATCTTGTAGTATACAAGTTCTGATACAGTCCCATATACAAGCTGAAACGGATAATATTTCCAAGGAAATTACAGATATTTTACAAAAAACATTGCCCTCCCTTCTAATAGCAGTCGGATAAATAGCAACTGCTATCCTATTTAGTACCTACATATCGAATCATAGCGAAAAAGTCTTTTAAGAATCATGGCGTACATTTTACGAGTAGGTATATGCAGGTAAACATGTATATGTGTCACGCGACGCATAACTATTTCACTTCAAACAAACCCCAAGCCTTTTGTACTCGTAAGTAGGAATATTAGAAAAGAGAATGCCAAGCAATTTATTTTATTAATCTCGTCACAATTTCCTCAAAATACGTCTATTACGTGAAGGTCGAGGTTTATTTCTACTTTAACTGCGACACGCGACGTTTCAGCAAACGGCTGAACTTTGATACTAGCTGCAACACAGATTATGAAAACTAAACTCGTTTTTTTAAAGGTATTTTTTATATGCCGTATAAACTTTAGAAATGTAAGATCAGAAAAAGTTATAACTTTTGGAGCGTTCCATAAAATATTAATAAGTAGGTAAATTGAGTCTTCTAAAATGTTCAGACACAGTTTTAACTTTCTTTCTTCGACCCTTCCTCCAAGTTTTATTCTCAAAACATACCTCACGCTACTGCAAATTCTTTTTCTTCTCTATTTTCATTCGCCTAGCTTTCCAATTTATTTTCGGGAGGACTTATAACATTGAAGCCAAATTCAAATCTAGTTTTCAATTAAAAAAATCTAAATTTAAAATTGAATGATGCTTTAAGTAATAAGGCTATGACTTTTTGACAACTTTTTAAATATTATGTAAAGAAAGCGGAGGTCGAGTTTTTTTGTGCCAATAACCAAAATGAATAGCGTCTGTTTAACCCGCATTACTATCCGAAATAGTTTAGGGAAAGGCGAAATTTATCTATAACAGTGTTGTATTGTTAGAAACTAATGTTGTCATTAATCTCCAGTTGACTGATGGTGCTATAAACGAAACACTCAACAGAGAGAGTGAGGAAACGTCTTCAATAAGAATTCCGTCGGCTGTGGAAGGATTTAACGTATTTAGGGCTTTTTTGTAAATACAACAAGAACTATTAACAAACATTTTCGAATTAATGGTATTTTATCGTGTTTTGTTAAATCTTACAACATATTTAATCTACAGCAAAACTACTGTTATTAAGCAGTTTTAAAACACAACTATAAATAACATCATACCATATACACTTAACATAATTAAAGCAAGTCCGTGCGTTTCCAAAAACATTTTAAGATTTTCTTTGTAAGACGTTCCCTATAACAGCGGGCTCAGGTGGTACCCCTGTGCCAACCCACTTGCATGCAGTCCACGCCGTGCTCTGTCATGTGGATGGTGGGCAATTAGTGCCCGCGCTAATTACGCCTTCCTTACTACTTAAAAAACACTTTTTGTACCCTAATTTTCTTGCTGCTGGAGTGCACAGTGTGTGTAAAGAGAGAATTTACTGTATGATTTAAAACATGTTTCCGTTCGTTGTTAAATAACTTGTCACCGAGACAACAACCTAATATATAGTTATTTGTCTTGACTTTGCATCAGCTTGGTGTAGTAACTGTTAAGTAATACAAAAATGAATTCAGTAAATAAAGTGATGTAAATAATAAACACTGATAGTTTTAAAACTTAGTTTACCTACTTATAAATTATTCTAATCAAACCAGCTGCAAAATATTAAATAAACATGTGCTATTAAACTATGCAATGTATGCTACGTTATCGCGTATATCGTATAAGTATATGTATGTTAGTCTATTTAGTATCTAATCTAAATACTCGACGGAGGCGAGTGCCAAGCCATGTTCCCTTAATAGGCTGACTAGACGACATCCTATTACCTACGCTCCTAGTAACTAGGTAGGCAAGATGGCTGCGACTTCGTGGTTTAACTTGTACACATTCTACAACAGCTATTTTTTCAAGCTGAAACTAATAAGAAATTAAGTTCAAATTGAAAAAAAGGTATTCAAAGATCGAAACTTTACAAAATTAATTAAGTACTTAGGTATGTTGATTGTAATAGATTTAGAAACCTAAAGGCAAGATAGAAAAGAATATCCTGAAAATCCCGTCCTTGCAGACTTGTATCGTAATCTTGTCTAGTCGTAGTTCACTGTGTACCTATACTATACTTTACTACGTGAAACTACCCTCACTTTGTAGACTCAGCTATCAGGGTCAATGACCCGACGCCCCATTTTGTTGGCACAAAAATCACAACCGCTCTGTCGATTTTCCATTGTTAGAAATCGAAAAGTGAGACAAACTATTGTAAAAGCCAGTTTTTGGCTTCGAAATATTCAAATTGAAAAGAGTTTTTTTTAAATTAATTCAAAGCTCTGTGTACCTGAATTGTAATAACACAAAAAAGTTATGCGAAAAACACCGTTTTGAAGTATAAAGCTAAATAATGAAACATCAATATTAATTAAATTCTATTTGTCGTATTTGAAAACTCATATCGTTTTAATCCAATGAAAGCGTGGCCCGACAATTTTGCGCGGGAAACGTTAATCTCAAAATGGCCGCCACAAGTGAGACGCTGCTATAATCCGTGTTGCCATTTGTAGGATATTGATGTTGTTAATAACAAATAATGCGATGGAATGTGGAGAAGTTTTACTAGAGGATGTTACGACGTAGCCATGTTGCGTTCTGTGAGTGACCGACTTTTGTAATCATACAAAATGGGTTCTGGGAAACTTGGCCTGGGATCATATCTTGTGTGTGATGTTTTTCAACCTATAGGCGATCTGTTCATAGGTTTACAAGTGACTCGCCTACGCTTCGCATTGATATAGGCTTGTGTTTGAGAAATAATAGTTAAAATAGTGAAAAGTACATTAAAATCCATCACGTGGAGGTAGTTGACAAAGAAACAAACAGACACGAATGGACACTTTGCATGGATGACGATAATAAATCTTAACATACAAGACAGTGACTTATGACAACGTAGTTTAAACTTTAAAAAAATGAATGACTTGAAGAAGGCTTTTAAAACTACTGTATTTAGTAGACACTTTGGGGACACAACGTGTATTTTTTATAGATACCAGTTTTACTTAAATCAATATTTCACGGATGAATAACGGTTAAAATGAAGTAAACTGAAATAAATTTATCATTAACGTACATTTTGTATGAGTCGGGTTGTTTCAGCACAAGCTGTTTTCGCGATAATGCAGTTTTCACGTACAGTTGAGAGGCGGCGGTTGTAATATTTTTTACTCCAAAACACTTTCTAAGTGTAATAAACATATTTCATGTGTGATAACCAAGTTACAATCAAGACTCAAAACTTTTTTACTATATAGCATTTGAATTTGAGGTAATATTGTTAATAATCTATCGGGGCTGAAGAATTATCTTCCTGATTTCTGATCATTTATTTCTATTAATTTTATAAATAAGTACCTACATATTTATTGATAAATTATTGATACATACAATCTCAGTCTCAGATAACACACTTTTTTACTATTTCGCAATTTATATTTTTCTATCCAAAAAACCTTCAAATTCTTTTCTCATCTGCGCTAATTGTCATCAAAAGTTAGAGAATGCGCATTAGGTTCAAAATGCAATAAAACTCGCGGCAGACATTTTGTTTTCACATTAAAAGGTGGGCTGAAAGGTTCCTTTTACACGAAATTACTGAAATAAAAATGTCGGGAACGTCCGTGGAATTTTAATTTAGATACCGTGTTAAGAAGGGGAGGAGAGTAACGTATATATTTTGTGGGACCGTTGTGTCAAGAGTATTCTATGTTACCTGTTCAGGAGATCATAATTTTGGTTTGTTTATGTGGGACGTCATGAAAGCCACTTGTGGTGGACTTTTGCGTTGCTGCTGCAATATCTGCAGCACTCACAGACAGAGCCAATGTTGAAAGATTGCGCTGATATAACTTAGGTATATTACTGGTGTTAAAAATATTGTATGCGTAAAAAGATTTATCTATTTTTAGCTTGGAGCTTTCTAGCTTTCAAGTTCAACCAATAGTGACATTAATTTCGAGTTTACAAGTTTCTTACGCATAATGCATAGTATGATCAATCTTTGTGAAACAAAAGTGTCAACAAAAACTTTGATCACGTCAATTAATCACATTGACGTGATCAAAGTTTCATCACTACAGGTAGGTATTATAGTTTTTGAAAATGCTAACTTAGCCACTTGATTATATGGCTAGAAGTGCCGATAACCCATATTCAACACACGATAAGCAAGAAAATACCTACAAGTTTGTAGTTCACAAAGAACTACCCGACCTTTTGCAAATCGCAGATAATCGAGAAAATTTACATGACTAAGCAGCCAAGAAGCTTAGGGAATCGCAAGGAAAACCTTTATTTAGTTTAGTTTCTATTCTCCTTTTCGATCATTTACATGAGTTGAGATTTTTGAGTATCTAATTTTCATGATGTAACAATTTAAGCTAGCATACATCACCTGTTGTTTTGTAACAATAAATTGTTAATTACTCGAGTGTCATTGTATAAATTTGTATTTTGCGAGCCTCTATTAATTGTGGTTTATTATTAGTAGCCAGTGTTTCATTAATATTGAATTAGTGCGTGAATATATAGGGCTAATAATTTTAGTACGAAACAATTAAACTGATTTTGTACTAAACTCTGCTTAAAGTACTAAGTATTATACAAGGTTAATTTTAATTACCTTGTTTTAATAACCCTGTATAAATGGTGTATAGTATAAATGTATTCAATACTATTCATACGTACGATTGTACCACCTCCTGAGACTTTACCATAGAAACTTTCAGTATTATTAAGACCCATTTCAACTTACTAACTTATGTACAAGTGACTTAGGGCAAGTAGAACTGTACAAAAACGAAGTTTAATTACCGATGTGAACTACACTTGCATCTGACCCAGTTCGCACCAGATAATAACCGGTTTCTGCCAGTTTTGGCTAGTAACAGCCGCCGAAATTCGCTTTTGGTCACGTAGCGGCCCGAACTTAGTGATGTTTGTCTTTTTAGTTCGTTAATCATTGTGGTTTGATGTGCTTGCATCAACGTATTGAAATGAAGCAACCAGATTTAATTGTATCTGTTTTAGACATGAGCAACTTGACGGTCATTTTTTAATATCTTTTATCATACAAAATAATAAAAATATGTATTAGGTTTTTTTTTTATTATTATCACTTTTACTCCATAATATAGAGCGAAATCGCCATGTATGCATGTAGGTTGCTGCGACTAATTTTGTACTAGGCCACAATATCTACGTATGTTTTAACTAATATTAACATCTAGAGGATTTAAGAATCTAATTAATTAAAACATTTTTTTCATGAATATCATTTCATGTCTTTAAAAGATTGCACCATACAAACATATTGAATCATAAACTTCTACAGCTGGAAGTTAACTTAAAAATTATAAACGCAATTTCATTAAGACAAATTATCCTAATAAAAAGCAGTTAATTCTCTCAAAAAGCTATTTTGCTTTCTCATCTTAATCAAATCTACGTTCACGTCATTATTTCCCAATCTTCCCTAATTGTTATGAAATTCCTCCAAATTACCTGTTAACAGAATAAAAATGGTTGAAATATTTTAACGTTCACTCTGGGAGAGGGTAATTAGATTCTTCTTAGGTTTTGTAGAAAGTGAGGGTACTTAGCGAAGTGGTATAAAGTTCAGTGGAAGTTTCTAGTAGAATTTATTAGTGCTTTGGGATTAACTGTTTCTTTTCTAGTTGAGCTGCAGTTTATAGTTTTAACTAGGGCGGAGCTGGTCGACCTTAGAACAATCCGGAATAGGAATCTTTTACGTTAACTTTTTGTTTAAACGAGTGGTTTTAGAATTTTCCGTATAAACTTATAGCTGGTATAAAATCCTTAAACTGAATTCTATTGTATTGGTTAACTATATGGCATTAGAAACGCACAGTTTTAAAAATATAAGCATTTTTTATCTATTTATTTATTAACAGTTCATGTACACAGAAACAAAAGTCATAATAATATAAAAAAAAAACAAAGGTACAAGGATTGTGTAGGATATTGTAAAGGAGGCATAGAATACGAGTATTTCTGCGAAAGCGGATCGGTAGCCACTGAAGCATTTTGCGAAACTCGGTGACATGATCGTAGTTCCTAAGATACATACATACATACATATCGTCACGCCTGTCTCTCATTGAGGTGGGCAAAAATAAAACGAATTATTGAATTTTTCAATTGCTCCGGCTTGTCTAATACTTCCTCAGTGGCGTCAGCGTGATGATTGATAGGTTGAATGAATGTCAGGGCAAGGGTAATTTTGGTTTATAGCAGAAGAATGGATTGCAATATTTTGAGGGTGTGGAATTAGTGTTTTATCACTACGACTAATTTCACTTACATCCAGCTCCAGCTTATCATCAAAAACAACGTCCAAGTTCTTTATGGTCTCGGTAATTGAAATGGGAATCCCATCTACATAAATATGAGGTAAAGCTAAATTCGTCGTTTGTCTTTATCAATCGTGTGAAATGGCTTACAGTATGGACAGAGACGAAGCTATACTTGGAGTTTTCTTTAAATTTAACTACGAATAAAGGGTAAAGTTACCTAAAAGCAAAGCTCTGCAGTATAATTTGAGACGCTATCTGCAACTTTAACTAATAAAAGTATTGGAGACTGAAAGAAAACCTCATTGTCGGTTACAATTATAACACCATAGGAAAAGGATTGCCAGTTGGAGCTCTTATAATCTTTTATATAGTTTTTATATAGTCAGAGTTTTAGCTGTGGATTCAAAAAAAAGCAAACTTGCTTTTAAATCCAATTAAACATGTAATTACCTAACAAAACTGAGTTGATCATGTGTGTTATATTTAATTTCAGCACATAAAAGTGGGTGTTAGTCCACGCCACCGAACGATTATTTAGCTCCTTCTGAACGTGACGTGTGGCACGCATCAGACTTCAAACAAAACCAATTAAGGCTTTTGCACTCATTTTATAGTTGAAGAAACAAAAAACTGTTCACAATAATTGGGTGAACTGTCGACCTGGTTTACTGAACTTATAACACTTTCTTGAGACTTTGTTTGTGCTTTGGAGAAAACTCAAAATTTAATGTAGAGTAGGTTATCCCGATATGCAAATTGTCCTACGAGCATTTTATGATATTTTTGTACGGATTACAGATTCGTTTTGAAAATTTAAAATACTTTAAAAAACTGGGCTTGGTTGGATACGTAGTCAAAAACAAGAATAAACATTTGGTGCTGCGTGTGGCGTTATTGTTTCATTCGGGTTTACACGTAAATTGAATATGACAGCGTTCAAAGGTCTACGTTCGAACCAAAATTGACAGTTGCCGAGTTTAATCTAACTAAAACCAATTTTAAAACTGGCTATGCCGTAGTTTACTTTGAAATAACGTTGAGCGGGTTTATAGAAAAGGACGGGAGATAAATTGCGACATGTCGTCCTTGTCACTCGGAGATAGATGGCCATGGCCTCACTTTGTTTTGTGGGGCGTGGGGATGGGGAAATCTGGGATATGGGAAGCCTTATCTTGTCTTGATAATAAAATGTATAAAAATCCACATAAAACCTTTCCACTTTGTATAAATGGTGAGTAAATGATAATTTGTGGTAGGTAATTGTTTTTCTTAATAGTTTTTTTTGCTTTATTTAGTCGATAATGCAGTTAATTATCTTTACGATGACAGTGCCTCGTAAAGCATTAAGGTGCAGGAGTATTGTCGACTCATAATACCTAAATCGTCCGGTCTTGATGCCAGTAATTCAAAATTCTTCCTTCTATTCGGAATACAGTTAACCATTTGTCTTTGAAACGACGATCTGGACTACAGTTATTATTAAACTAATTTTAAAGTCACACTGGCCCCGATTCTGAAAACACTCAACTAAACTAAAACTATCGCCGTCACTTACTCATCAATAGTAAAAGCCAATGACAGGTATTCATTTTAGTCCTGTCAAACTAAAATGTACGTGCATTATGACACAGCGAAGGCAATTTTAGGCTGGTCCTCAGCGCATTTCGTTCAAATTTACAATGATGTGGACTAAATTTAGTGAAACTAATGTACCTGTCTTTTTCTAATCCAAAGCATGAGAAAGTGTCAATGTTGTTAATTTAGTTTTAGAGAGTGTTTTCGGAATCGGGGCCATTTAGTATATTCAATTCTTCTATACCACCTTCCTACACTTTACTATCACGAGGTAAGCGCGCGTTAGCCGTCATCTGTTTCTAATTCCACGCGCCCGTTAAACGTTAGTGTCCAATTCTACGGGAGACGTTACGTCAGACGCAGGAGTCGGATACTGACTGGAACTGATTATCTTCACTAGCATATGAGAGATAATACTTAGCTTAATATGCATAGAAGTGGTTTATGTAAGACGGTGTTCATGTTTTACGGTTTTGTAAATGAATTCTTTTATGTTTACCGTTTCGTAGTACTTGTCTATATATTAAGTACATGAGGAAGAATAAAATAATTAAAGATCATACATTCCACAAGTATTTTCTTGCTGTATTATACTCCGAAATCAAAACATCGATTACCGTTTAGATGTGAAAAGGGTTTTAGCATAGTAAATTTTCCCGTGTCTTACTGATTCTCCCGATAAAAAAGAATATTCTCAGTAAATAGAGAAAAGCCTTTTAAAAACCTATTTATGAAAAATATCGAATTATCTCCATTTCAATGTTCATCAAAATCAGTTAAGCTGTTTTAACGTGAAAGTGGATTATATAGACAGACATACACTTTTTCGAAGATCGTAGAATACCGACCAAGTGCGATTCGGAATGTATCTAAGAGAAATGCAAAAAAAATTGCAATGTGTAATCCATTCTATATTTCCTTTTCCCCTTTCCTTTGCCAATCTGTCAATCTGTATTATATTTACCGTAAAATTAAAATCTTTGCCTACACAATAATTATTAACCGTGAACTCGACTGCGGGTGACATAACGTTCGACAAAGTTATCATTGCGTTTGGTATAGTAATCTTGTTTAAGAATCGAAACACAAAATTAAGTTTGTTATCGACTGTTTTACTCAGTGTGGTGTTCTGTATATAATACCAAGTTTTATCGAAATTGAACCCGCATTTTTTGCGTGATGCTTGAACAGACAGACAAACAATTTTTAAATCACATTTTTGGGTTTGGTTTCGATCTAGCTACACCCTTGCTACTTTTTTTAAAAATATTTCAATGTACAGAATTTGACCTTCTACAGTTTTATTGTATCCTACTAATATTATAAATGTGAAAGTTTGTGAGGATGTATGGATGGATGGATGGATGGATGGATGGATGGATGGATGGATGTTTGTTACTCTTTCACGTCAAAACTACTCGATGGATTTGGATAAAACTTTGCAGTAATATAGGTTATACATCGGAATAACACATAGGATACTTTTTACCGCGGGAAAAGATCTCATTCCCACGGGAAACCGACTTTCACGCGAACGGAGTCGCGGGCGGCCACTAGTTTACTATGAATATGCGATTAAAAGCAATATGTATCTCCCCCCAGGTACAACTCCAAGCTGACGTCGCTGGCGCTGCCATCTGTGATCTTCGAGCCGAAGTTCCGCGGCTCCGTGCGCAACCTCGTGTACTCGGACGTGCCGGGGCAGCCGCCGCGCCGGCAGGAGCTGCGGCACTCGCGCGATCTCAAGGTATGCAGCTGGTTCGCTCTGAGAGAGAAAGAGATGAAGATAGTAACAATATAATAGCGTACTAATATTTTAATAAAAAATATTACTCAGATAGCTAATAAAAATTTGTTTACCGATCGGAACTCGTTACCAATGATGTTAAAGCAGCAACACTAATTAGATATATGTCCTTTTAACAACTGGCTTTTATACCGCAGCTTTGCAAGGGCTAGTAGCTTTAGATTTAAGGTTCTCTCTGTTTTATTAAGCTTACTTAACTTTTAATTGACCAATTTGGTTACTTGCATGTTCTTTGGGGATGAAAGAAAAACAAATCCAACAAGCCGTTTTGGGTAATTAAGTATCAAACGCTTAAACATACAAACTTTACATTGTTTTTTTTAGTTAGAAGATTCAAACAACAAATAATGTAACTTTACTAAGTTTTGTGACTTAGAAAACGACTACTGCGAATTTTAGTTTCATAACTCTTAAAAAATCGCGTTCAAGTAAAGCAGACGAAGGCAATTAAAGATGTAGAAATTATCTTGAAATAACTGAGGAATATTAAAAGAAAGACAGATGTTTCTCATCTTAAGGTTTTTATCTCATCTGAAGAGTAATTGTAACATTTTCTATCATGCAAGTAATATCGTCAAACGTTACACAGGAAGGTTTTATGTTCGGTCCGTCATTAAAAATTCATAATCCTGATATCACATTAGGAAGTTTACGACCAGCTTGTTACCTGAAAAGCCTCCTGCTCTTCCTACACAGAAATGGCCGAACTTCCTCAATCTATTTTCATTAAGTGCCGCTTATTTATTATTTATGCCTCTCAATTCTTAACCTGCACACTGACCTATATAAAACCGTATAAACTCGGTGATACAAAAGTAATCCTCACTTCAAGACAGTTTATTTTAAAAACAATTGGAAATTTAAAATTCCTTTCACCGTTTTCAACGATATTTCATAACATCTCAATTTTCTGCGGTGCTATCACGTTTTTACTGCGAAAGCAATTCCGTCGGGAATTGGTCTGTATTGTTGGTGAATAAGGTCGTATTTCAATGTTCTGTCGGGTGAGACAGCGGCAACGTATTACATTGAGTGTTGTTCGAATATGCTGGTTTTGAGGGAAAGTGGAATTTTAACTGACAATAGATGTTGCAAAATGTATGTCACGAATTACAGATAAACGAAGCTTGAAGTATGTGCTTTGAACGTTATAAAAAGTGCATTGTAACTCGTAGACGACTACGAAACAGCGTAGCATCTTGAAGGTGTTACGGTAGTAAAGTAGAAGATTATTCTGCACATAGAAATAATTTTACCGCTAGATGTTTCCTCGTCAGTAGTTGCTACAAAATTTAAGGAAATGTACTATACAACATGTTAGGTAACGATGTATAATTATTTAAGGTCCCTAATGAAAAGTAATCTAATAGTTTATACTTCTTGCCAACGACACTTCTTCACTCTTTTTAGTTCCTTTTCGCGTCTGAGTTTAAAATATCTGGCGCTCCAATTCCATGTACTATTTCAGAACTCAATCTAGTTTAAAGTTTTATAGTTTCATAACCTACTGCAGGTTGTCTGTCAGAATGATTCAACTTTCTAGAAGTTACTTCAATAGGAATAGTCCCATGACATAAAACGATGTTTATTTTTTACAACACACGATGCACGTTGTTCAAGGATTCCGCGAAAATGTGCAATTAACTGAGTTATGTGTTTTTGATGAGGATCAAGTCCGGGTGAGCGTTATTAATGTGTACCGAGAACTGACCGAGTACCCGGTATTGCAGGCTTTAGCAATTCTATTGAAGAAATTGTAATAATTAAGTCTTAGTTCGTTTTTATGACATTTTGTTATACGTCACAGACCGCAGTTGAGTATTTTTTTAACATTTGATGCAGAATGAGGAATATGTGTGTTAAAAGCATCATTTCTACTTATCAGACGCTCCGATTCGGTCAAGTTTTTTCCTGTTTTAAAAAACTTGATTTACATTGATTACATGCGAAGCAAATCGCTGCGTAAGAATGTAAGTCATGTTTTTATGACCGCGGCGTGCATCCTACAGGCTATGGTAGGGCTCGCCGCCCATCGCTCGCCGTCACGACGCTAAGCCTTTATTTCTCCCAGGGGGCGCCACCGTCGATGTCTTCTACTACACGAAGCTGGCCCAACTGGAAGAATTATGCCTTTAGTTTTTTTCGTAAGTTTTATGGGTATGGGTATTTTTTAGACTTGTAGATTTTTGCTAGGACGGTTTGAGAAATTAGGTGCTGGTTTCTTTGATACTATTTGTGGTCAAGTTTGGAGCCTCTGAAACAATTTTAAAACTTGCTTAATTGTAACCTGCTCATTTGAATACTGCTTTTGATTTAATAAGAAAATGCCTGATAAACCGAATAAAACGAAAATAAACTCTTAACGAATTACACAATTATACTTATTTTTTCGGATTCTGTTACTGAACTGACGTTTTACTGAATTTTATTCAAAAGAAGAGTTTTATCATCAAATATTAAAGTGAAAGCCTGACATTTATAATAAACAAATTTGCTAGTCTGAAGGTTGTATTCACTGAAACAGATCTGTAGGCCTGTTTTAGATTCTTGCCTAAATTTACGTGACCTTACATCGCAGACGTCGAGGCAAATCCATTTATTTTAAAGGTTTTTAGATTTCAGACCATTTGTTGTACTATTTGTGGGCGGTTTCAAAGGTCATAAGTTTACAGAAACATAAATAATTTTGATTTGATCAAAGTTGTGGGTTCACCTCTAAAAACAAGTTTGTTTTGGTAACATCAGGTTAATACTAATATTAAGATTTAATAGGAACCAACATATATTATAATCAGTGATTATAACTAGGTATATATATAAAGCTTAAGTGCCTGTTTGAGTGGCCATTAAGGTGAGCATTAATTAAGTTTGTCCGTAATAATAGATTAGTAGGTGTATGCAAAATCGCTAACAAGATAAAATATTAGTTATTCAACTATTCTTTACAATTCAAGGCTAAAGATACTAGTATTCAATCAATTTCATTTAAATAAGAATAAGTTTATTTTCACGTTATGTTTTCGTTTGCCCCTTTTCAGTGAATATATCTTGTCGTCCCGACTCATACTTGACGGTCTTTGTTCGTTTCCAATTCGCAAAAATATTGTTGGAAAATATCGACACCTCATGGGTTTTCTATGTACCAAAATTTACGATAAACAACAATAATCTGAAATAACACGATTGAATTAAAGCGATACCTGTACGCGGGTTGATGAGTGTACACTGTGTAGGCTAGAGTAGTCATGAATGGGGCCATTAAAAATCCATTAGGTGCCAGTGCATACGTTGTCGATGGCTTTTTAATCTCGTCTGCAGCTAGGTACGTCGATGATGATGGGCTGGCCCACCATACACACTAATACAAACCCTATACATAAAGCATTACAGATGGTAATACTCTGAAGGAAAATTTCTGGTTTTGTAAAATATACGAAATAACAAATGCTGCTTTCTGTTCATTGTTGGCGTTATAGTAAGCCTTTCATTGCAGCTTCGCATAAATAAACTGGATTTTAGGCTTATTGTTATTTGTCTATTTACATTTTGTAACTGACAGTCGCATTCACAAAGCTTTCTGCTATTATTAATATTATATGTCCGAAATATAACATGGAATGACAAATATTGCTTGAGGCGGTCTGATAGTTTCCCAAGTTAGATACCAATATCTGATAGGATCCCGTGTCCCTTGAGGCCTGAAGATTGGGAAACTGTATTTGCAAGATTATTTGTTCTTAGTTGTACTTAGTAAATAGGTTTTATCAACGCACGTAATATGTT
Source organism: Emmelina monodactyla (assembly GCA_916618145.1). Taxonomy (NCBI): domain Eukaryota; kingdom Metazoa; phylum Arthropoda; class Insecta; order Lepidoptera; family Pterophoridae; genus Emmelina; species Emmelina monodactyla. The sequence continues at coordinate 9,141,928 of OU745315.1, read as the reverse complement.
GATGTTCTTTAGTTTAACCTAACAAAACTATAATGAAAAAAATTACCAGACCACAAAGTCTTGAGAGATCGAGAAGCTTGTGTTAAATAAATTGAACTCTTGGAATTGAACCTTCCACATAAACGTCAAAATCACCAATGTAATGAGTTTCGTAATCAAACATTTAAATAAAAACGACAGGAACTTGAAAAGCCTGAAAATTCTACCCTATTTAGGTAAGCGGCCCACTTCACTCTGTGCTTGCGTAATGGCGGCAAACGTCACTCAGCGCCGCCATGTTGTGACGTCAGACATGACAGCCGCCGAGTGACTGTGAATTCATTCCGATTTTGAAATGATGTTCGATGGCGGGAACTTTTTATTTTTTAATTGAAAGAGAGGTCCGCGCGTTAAATTAAAACGTCCACTTTGACGTGTTGAAATATCACCATCGAAGCTATCAGTTTGATCTGATCGACTCGATAGGGAAATGAAGGTATTTTTCAGTCTCGTGGTGAAATGAATTTAACTTTCGGACTCAAATGTTTGTTTTTGGTGGTGTTCTAATGTAATTTAAAAAAATCCTTTTAGTAAAAAAAGAAAGGATAAGCTAACTTTCCTTTCCTAAAATATATTTCATCTGGGTTTTTGTCTTCTACACTTTAGACTAGTTATCTCTTGTACCTGTTCTGACAATCATAGTCAAACTGTTTTTTTTTAGCAAGAAATTACCAATACTTTTGTTTACTGAAAATAGAATTAAAGCCGCGAAGTACTTCTTCAATAGGCTATGATTAACGTGTTTGCCTCGATCGCTTACAGACATGTAGACCGCGCGGCGTCCCCGGCGCCTCGTTTGTGACAACTTTTTAATGACACCCCGAGCGACGAGACCCACGTATTTTACACTTTTTGATGACTGCAAAATTATAAAGGAAATGAAAAACGAAAATTTATCCATCTGTTTATCCGTGTTTTAGAAAAAACAATTTTATAAAATAAGAAGTAGGATAATAAATTCATCAGACGAAAAAGGTAAAAAGTACTTATTAAGAGAGTGACGTGTGGCGTAGATTGTAAAATTGTAGCGACGTAGAATATAAAATGCTCAGTCAAAGTTAAAAGCGTCTGAGGATTTGTCATATTCAGTTAAGTCTGGCAATAAAGTCAAACAGCTTTAGTAAATTAAATAAAAAGCACAAATATATTTCATCTGGTGAAGAAAAGCGGGTTGTTAAAAGATACTTTTATTTGTGCTAGTTTTTTAAAAATACATAAAACTTTAACGCTTTAACAAATACATAAAACTTTTTGCTTCTAGCATTTTGCAAAACACAAATTCCAAAGTAAACTGATACATAATAACAAAGTCATGCATTGTTGTCGATTTATGGTGGACGTTTTGTATATCTGATGACCTTTTGCTAACACAGGGCCGGTTCAAATTACCCTCGCTTCAGTTAAAACTGGTGGAAAAAAGCTGGACAAGCATTTACCTTCTCATTTGATATTTTGCAACTAGCTATTAAAAATGTGATTTGAGTTTAGTATTGGAATATGTATGAACAAATATATATTGAGGACTACGCATTGTAAATGAACCTTAATAACAAACCATTTTGCTCCTATACCATACGGCTCGTATTAAATTAATCCAAATCCCAATTATAACGTTCATTAGTGTTCTGCGATACTAAAAATAACCAGTTCGAAAATCCAATTAAATACGACATTTCTCAATGATTGGGGTCAAAATAACTTTTGGGAACAAAATAATAATTCTTATTAAGTTTTAGACATTTATTACCAAAAGCAAAAGCATTTCGGAAATTTTATGCGATATTATTAAGACAACGCTATTTTACAAGAATAAATAAAGCTATCATGATATAGTAAATAAGCTTGTTGGTTTGATAAGTACAAAAGTTTAGACTTATTAGCATATGTATAAGTGAATCTCGCTTTTCAAGAAGGGCTCAAGTTTCAAATGTACCTACATTTTCCTATATACTTGAAGTCGAAGCGATAAAGAAAATAGGTATATTTAATACAAGTCCAATTGAGAAGGTACTAAGTTCACCGGTCATAGTTCAATAATAATATTAGTGTAATATGAAGACAGCATCAAGGGTGTGTGTGTGGGTGTCGTCGAATGTGTGGGTGGCGCGTAGGACGTAGCATCGAAACACATTTTGCCTTTTTAGAGAATAAATCTACGACGAGAATTCGATGTAGCAAAATAGGGATTTAAAATGTTTTTTACATATTTATTATTTTTGTTTAGGTGTATAGATAAAAAAACCTTTTTAAAAGAATCCTTTTAGTGTATTTTGTCAGACAAAACATGCTAATATTGCACATAAAAAGTTCAAAGTATAGATTTGAGGAATTTAGTTTTTACCAACCAAATATTTATTACTAGAAAGGGGTAACTAAAATATGTTAATGGTAAAACAACGTTACCGTGAATTGTGTAAAATATAAAAATCATCCACCTCATAGCTATTTCTCAATGGAAATTAGAATTTGTGTCCGTGAGTATTCATTAAAGGTACGCCCACACGAAGCGTAACCCGCCTACGCTAAAATACCCAAAGCCCCAAATATTGAAACACATGTCTTATTTTCTTTGTAACAGAGTTCTAAATTAATTGAAGCATTTTAGGGAAAATCTTTAACACTTACGTGATCAATGAAAATTTTCGTGTAACGTTTTGTTAGGAATTAAAGGCAATTGTGGTAGGTAAAGGTAGGAATACCTTCACATTATTGGGGTTATAAAAATTGTTGAAATACTTTGGTGATGCTTGGGTTTTGCTTTAGGTTTACACAGCTAAAAATATCAACGCCTGGTTTAAATTTTCTAGAAACAAAATAAATATTAGCTTGGGCTTAGTAAATTAGTAATTGTCCCGTGGAAATGAGACTCATTACTGAAGTAAAAAGAAGCCAACTATGTCAAGTCCAAAACTCTTGAAAATCGGTTCAGCTGGAAAGACATATACATTTTCACATTTATGATTTCATTAATTAGTAAGGAGTAAGAATAAAATAACGAAACTATATTCAAAATAAATATCACAGCAGCTGTAAAGCTAATTAACTAAGTTTTACATTCAAATATCCAATAACAAAAACAATATAATCCGGCGATATTGACGAGCATAAAGCACTCATTGTAGTTATTTTTATTGTACATCAGCATAAAACCATTTTCAATTAACAGCTTTAACAAATAAGGTGTAGTGTCTATTTTCTTAAAAAACTATCTATAAAATTTATAATGGTCAATATGAATCGGCGTCATCGTCCTAGTTATTGTTTTCACATTATGTTTGCTGGGTTAAATGGAGAATTCTAATTCGATTTAAATATTTCTGTACATTTGAAATTCAAACTTCAGAGATAAAATTGAATTTTGCTTTCAAACATGTTTCACAATAAAGTATAGATAATAAGAGTATTGATATAAAAATGTTATACAAATTACTCCTAAAATATTTTTACCATTTTAGGTGATAATTTTATCGAAAATAAGAATCATGTCTTTCATCAATACTATTTAAGAATGTATATGCAACATTTTTATGCAAAAACGTTGTCCCATACAAACATTGACGCCCTTTTTCATCCTCTTAGGGTAGGAATTTTGGAAAATCCGGTCTTATCTGATGCCTACGTCATACAAGGAACACACGCTCCAAGTTTCAGGTCTCTACGATCAGCGGTTAAGGCTGTGCGTTGATCCATAAGTCATTCAGGACAAGGATTTTATATACATATATAGGTATACCTACAAGGTGGTTAGAAAATGAAGACTGAAATAAACTGTTATTTGTTAAAAGGCTGATAACAGCCTTCTATAAAGAAAAACATGCCTTCTATAAAGAAGGCATGTTTTTCTTCGTAAAACTAATAAGTACATAGTTTTTTTTTATTGGAAAACCAAAGTTATAATTAAACACAAAATAATTCACAAGAAACTGTTAATATTAATATCCAAAACGAACTTTAGGCTGCTTGTTCTTTAATGCTTTATTGTTTATTTGAAAAGCTTTTTTTTATACTCAAAAATTCCACTATTCGGACAAAAATATATTCAAAACTTTCAAACACAATTTCCAAAAGTCCTAGTTGCCAAACTAAGACAATACAAGCTGATCCTTAGAACTTCCTAACTTCTAGTTTTCCGCGAATGACATTATGACGAGCCCCGGACTTCAGTTGTTCCTGTTTACAAACTTATAAGACATCTAGTATTCTAAGCTAAGTTTATGTATTTACACTGGACTAGACGTGATGGGATATTCACAGCGATTTTCATTTTTTAACACACTAGTACACTTATTGATCAGGGAGTAATTTACGTTGAAAACTCCAGCCGATTATTAACTTAATGTCAATCCAATTCGTAATTATACCGAAGTTTGTGAGAAGATAAGTATGTGTGTAGGTTTATTTTTTTAACGTATAACAGAATTGATTTGGATAAAATTTGGTAGGAATTTGGATAGATCTTGAATAACAAATATAGTATTAATGGTTACCTATCTTAATCCCGAATTTTAATATTCCGAATTTCATAATCCAGAAAACGCTTGGACATTTTTTCATAATCCTGTTTTTTAGAATTTCGAAGTTTTGTTTGCCATATAATCGCAACTCCGAATTTCATTTGCCCATTTATTCATTTGCACGAAGTTTTAAAATCCAGACGAATGAGTTCCAGACACACGAAATCTAAATGCGCGAAATCTAGATAACCGATATCCATATGCACATAAGCCAGATTTTTAAAACACAAATTTTTGAAATTCAGTTAATTGATATCCAGACAAACAATATCAAGATTTTTAAAATCAAGATTCTTTAAATTCAAATAAACGATATCTAGAAAACTAAATGGCTCTCTACTTTTAGAAAAGAACTTCGGTTTTGGCGCATCGCCGACCGCTGCCGCGGTACGCTCGCTTCGCTCGCTCGGCTTGCGCACTGTGTGGTCACCATTCAACCTCACACTCCTCCTCGCTCCGCTCGTCGTCGTACCTATTATTTTAATATATGAACAAACAGCGCATACCCATAATTGTAAATTATAATTTTAATAATTTGGTCGACCTAAAACATGCCAAATTAAATTAGCTTTTCCTATAAGTAGTTAAGACAAACCAAATCAAGATAAAGCATTTTAGGAATGATGATGAGGATGTTATGCCAATTGAAATTAGGAATTTTATACATTATGCTAAAGAATAATATGCCTATAGACTGTTTTGCCATTTAAAAGTTATGCAAAGGATAAATTTTGCAACATGGGTGTTATGCTTTTTGATGATTATGACAATTTATGTATGACGAACGATTTTGGGACAATCGACGTTATGCAAAAGGAGCGGCTCCCATTGCAATAGTTAAGCTGAAACACAATTGTATGGGAACCAAATAAAAAGATTATGAAAATCTGGCAATAGTTTATCAGGAATATGATTGTATGGGAACTAAATATAAATATTATGAAAATTTGGTATTCGTTTATTTGGAAAATGGTACGAAGTGAAACAAAAAAAAGTATTCTGAAAATCTGGCATAGCTATATCTGGATTATGAGAATATGAGTAACAAAAAAATATTTTATGAAAATTTGGTTTTAGTTCACCTGGAAATTGATTCATGTGGGAAATGAAAAAAGGAATTTAAAAAAAATGTCATTCAGTAAATCTGTCTTTTAAAAGTTCTACCAAACGTTTTCGGGGTTTTAAGATTCGGGTAAATGAAATTCGAGTTTTTAACAGGTTACCAGTATTAATAAATATTTTATATCAATATATATTATTGTATGTATATTTTATATGTAGTGTGTCTATGTAGTATATTCTACCCTCTTCGTATTTATGTACAGAAGTTGCACTCTCCTCTTCATCACTCCTTTCTCAAGAAATTCCTTTAAGGGATAAGCAGTACCCATTGTACTTGCGTAATTTTAATTGTTTTAGTTTTTAAGTTTCCTGTATTTGTATGTAAATAAATCATTAATAAATAAATGAATAAAAAAAACAAAACGGGTTATTTTGACTGCGGTAAAATACAAAAAAAACACGAATTAAGTCTTTAAACGAAAACGCAAGTCTCAAACAAATTTATTACATTTAAATATTTAGTATCGACTTTCATTTGACTTCCAAGTGCATACACCACGTATTGATCGATTGCAGTAGCGATCCTCGTAGCACTGTCAAACATTGTGAATGCATTTCGACTGCACGAGTATAGAACTAGGTTCAGTGCGACGCCACCGAACGATGCACCGACGTGACTCGAATTCGGGACTGCAAACTAAATAGATATTGAATAAACGATGTATTTTTCAGTTTCCAGCGCTTCGGTATTGAAGTCACGAATTTTCATATTAAATGAAATATTGGAATCTTTTGTTTGAGGACGACTCCAGCGGCGTCGAGCTTTGAGATAGCTTTTCAGTTGATTGATTTTTGCCGCTTGGATAGTATTTGAAATATTGGTAAAATGGTTTGCAGTTTTAAGAACATACTTTTAGGGTACCAAACCCAAAGGTTGAAAGCGAGACTCTTTAACTAAGATTCCGCTATCCTTTCGTCATTAGATTATTGAAATTTTCACTAACAAACACTAAAAAATAAATAACATTGAAGCCCTATTTACAGCGAACGTAAATTGCTTGGTTTGGAACTCGCGAGTGGACTCATATGAAATTCAGTAAAAAAACACAAATAAGAAGTATTTTGAGCTATTTTTAAGTAACTGAATTAATTCTAGATTTCTGTTAATAATCCTTAGGGCTTAGTGGGTTCTAGCTTTCAAGCGAAGCGAGTGTGCTGATTTATTCGCAGACTATTAAATACTGGTAACCCTACCGCCTACGTTTCTCACTTGTGCTTATTTTTCACGAAACATTGGATTTAAGCTATTTATTTTTCCTAAATGTAATTTATATACTTATTCCCTAAACGATGGTGGAATATAATTCAATTTTTTTGTTCAGTTTTAATTGATTGATGAGAGGAGTTTCTTTGTCTATGGGACTTCGAACCGTATTTTTATCATTTGCTTTGTTTGATATACGCGTTCATAAATGTGCACCGTAGACACCATATTCCAATTATTTAAAATATGTTTAATAAGCGCAATAACGTAACCTATGTTAAAATCTACGTCCATCTAGTTTTTTGGGAATGATCGGGATTAAGCTTTGTGTTAACTAATGTTGCGGGCAAAAACCAATCGCATTTAATAAAAATTAACATTAATTGCAGATGGCTTCAGATATAATATAGATTCACCGTATTCTCGAATGAAATTTATGTACATACATACACGTGTAAGTACATCGTATGTTTGAAATATCGAAAACAAACAAGCCGCAGTAGTGCCAACATTGTAGCAACCACAAAGACATTCATTCACCGCATTATTTGTAGCAAAATGAAGATTGTTCCACTACTGCCAACGTTAAAATAACATTTACTTTACTCAATTCTCAACCTTTTGTTTTGGTGTGTAGAGTTGAAATTACTTTTGAGAAATGGCTTCAAAGAGATCATAGTACGATACTAAGTGATATGATTTATTTATAAGTTAGTGTTTTGGGGTGAATAGACGATAATTTGAGGTACATTTACTATTCTACTTCTGAGTTGTAACAACTAGTCTATGATAAAACCAGTAATTCGGTACTGAGTAGTTTGTAAAAGGAAGATAATTAAACCTTACAATGCTTTATTCAACACTTTAATTACGTAATATCATGTTTTACGCTTCCTTAACGATTTGACCCAATTCGTCTAAAATAAGCTTTATCAAAATAAACGTATTCAAGTACCAACATAGTGAACGTTCTTGCTTACTTTTGTAAGTAGCTATTTAATTAATGAATGTTATTTTTCTAATCCTATCAATAAAACTTAATTAAATGTTGCTGACTGTATCTCTACTATTTTTATAATTTGGCAACGATTTTATTACATGTTATAAACATGAAACGTTCCAGCGCCGAACACCTTGTAGCAACTATTAGTGACGTCAGATCCGTTACTAAAGGAAATGGAGGTTTTTAACTGGACGCCATTACGGGGTTATTGACCCGGCTTTATTACTGAACTGATGGATCGGCCATTTTGGATTATAATTTACGTGTTTCTATTATTTCCCTTCCATGTATTGTTTGGTTCAACTAATGTCAAGATTGCTATCGTCGGTCGATTTAGGGTCAGTTTATGTAGAAGTTGATTAATTCAATTGGAATTTTGTTCTTAAATTGTTCGTTGAACGACCCATTCACCCGGTCATTCGCTTGAAGAATGAGTGGCGTGGAAATCTATAGCTTCATATTTTATTTTAGGCAATTTACAAGAATTTAAGTAGTACAATCAGAATTGCTTGAAAAGGCTTTTTTATGACCAGTTCAAATATGGTCCCTTCACACTGCTTTTAAGATAATTTATCATCTTTGCATGGTATAAAGCCAAGTTTCCATTCGTGTCTGTTCAATCTTTTAAATCTAGAAATGCAGTTCATTGCAATATTTACATTGTAAAATAAATTAAAGCACTATTTCATCTGAAATCATTGCAAAATCTGATAGCATAAATGCAATTTTAGAAAATTATGAAAAACATATTTTTTCAAAATCACAAAACATTTTTTTTGCTCTACACATAACCAGTCAGTACTCCCCAGCAATACCCAGTATTCGTTTTCAGAAGCAGTCCTTTACACCCCATATAAACATTCTACATAGGTGCATCTTTACCCTACGCTTTCCCAATATAACATGTAGTATTTGTCGCCAGTCGTCGAGGATAACGAACGCGAGCGGCGACGCGTGCGAGCGGCGGGACCCGTGCCAGCACGGCGGCGTGTGCATCAGCACGGACGACGGGCCGCGCTGCGAGTGCCGCGACGGCGACTACGAGGGCGCCTTCTGCGAGAGAGGTACCGTGTATTACCATAGTTGCCAGCACGGCGAATACGAGAGGTACTGTGTATGACCATAGCTGTGATTAGTGGTAAGGGAGATGCCAGCACGGCGACTACGAGGGCGCCTTCTGCGAGAGAGGTACTGTGTATGACCATAGCTGTGATTGGTGGTAAGGGAGATGCCAGCACGGCGACTACGAGGGCGCCTTCTGCGAGAGAGGTACTGTGTATGACCATAGCTGTGATTGGTGGTAAGGGAGATGCCAGCACGGCGAGTACGAGAGGTACCGTGTATGACCATAGCTGTGATCAGTGGTAAGGGAGATGCCAGCACGGCGAATACGAGAGGTACTGTGTATGACCATAGCTGTGATCAGTGGTAAGGGAGTTGCCAGCACGGCGAATACGAGAGGTACGGTGTATGACCATAGCTGTGATTAGTGGTAAGGGAGTTACCAGCACGGCGAATACGAGGGCGTCTTCTATGAGAGAGGTACGGTGTATGACTATAGCTGTGATCTACCATGTTATAAAGCTGAAGAGTTTGTTTTCTGTTTGAACTCGTTAATATTAGAAATTGCTGGTTCGAATAGAAAAAATATTATCGTGTTGAATAGACCATTTATTGAGGAAGGCTATAGGCTATTTTATACAACTAGAAAGAACCCGACTCAAACGTAAAATGCAAGTACGCTGCGTTTGAACCGTAGGGCGGAAAGCGAGTCCGTCGTATGATGGGAATAGTGCTGTGTTATGCTGCCTAGGCAGCACTTTTGTTGACGCACCTTTCGATGAGTGCATAACATCTTAAGTTTAACCGTGTAATTAAGGGACACGTAAATCCTAATTGTAACATTAATTAAATAAAAAAAACAATTCCCTGTCTAAAACTGCGATTTTACTTCGTATGAGGAAGAACTTTCGAAAATATAGTATTGTATTGGCGTTCCGCGGTATTTAAGGAACCCGTCATGCGCTATCAAGCGTTATTTCGAGCGATAATATTAGTAGATTGCCTTGGAGCGAATTTCTAGTGAAATTTGATTTAGTAGACCCACCACAAGGTAACGCTGCCACTAAAAGCTAAGTCTCCATTAATAACTGTGGAAATCTGACACGAAATTGGCGTTCAAGGAGGATTCCATACGTGTAGTGATACGGTTTTTTTTTGCCTGCCAAGATGTTATGGTGAAATGACATCAAAGTTCAAAGGTCAGGGCAACTTTCATAACTTATTTGACAAAATAATTGTGGAATGCAAGAATGCCAAATTAGTTGCACAAACGAAGAAAGGACTGGTTACACTAATTAAATTATGTTTTAGAGAACTTTCCTAATTAAACTTGCAAATACTAAAGCTTAAAAATCACGTGTTTAGAGTTTGAACAGTTCTTTCGAGATGTCGGCAAGCAAAAAGTTTAAATTAAATTATGAGAATTTCTCCAACCCTAAGTTATAAGGTGTTGCAAAAGAAAAACGTTCTATCTGACATTATGTAAATATGGAATTGGCTACAAATCCACTTCAATCACAATTTCTATGACAAACAATACGTGACCGTCAAATGACATTGACTTTGACGTGATCTTGGGTCTTGCATTTGGCATTGTCTGTGCATGAATAATAGATTGCTAAAAGCTGAATCACATGCAGGTGGGTCCTAGTAAATAACCTGCTATTTTGGTAAGAACGGTCTGCAATCTGAATACATCTATTTTGTTGGAAATTGCATTTTATGGAGTTGAAATATAGATACCTACTATGAAGCCTAAGGTATTGATTTTCCAAAAAGTTCTGCTTCCCTACGTAGTTTAATTGGCATAAAAAGATCAAAAGTATAGCTAATTTTGACACGCTGAAGATGAATCTTATCATCACTACATAGTATAAAACAAAGTCGCTTTTTCTGTCCCTATGTCCCTATGTCCCTTTGTATGCTTAAATCTTTAAAACTACTCAGCGGATTTTGAAGCGGTTTTTTTTAATAGATAGAGTGATTCAAGAGGAAGGTTTATATGTATAATAACATAGTACAGGGAAAGCAGTTTTACTCCAAATTTAAGGCGTGCGAAGCCGCGCGGGTAAAAGCTAGTCTTAGTATAGTTTCCTAACGTTTCGTAGCGTCGTAGTCGTTTTCGTAGCTTTTCAGATATTTTCTTATTTAAAGTAGTTTCTGTTGCGTCTATCATTTTATTTTTATTTCTTATTATCATTGTTTCAAGAATTTCGAAATATGAAGCTTTTACAGATCAAGCTGTATACAGGGTGATTGGTAATGCGATACATTCCTTCTAAGAGGTTAAAGTAGAGCTTATTTGCAGTCAATTAAGGCATAATATGCTATGTCCGAAAATTTATAATTTCTGAGATATGCAACATTTAAGATTTTTTATAAAAAACCCCATTTTCAAAGTTCAAATGAATTCTTTTAGTGAAATATTCAAAATTGAGTTTAATGTTTTGTTGTTTTATGGTAGCTTGATAACTAAAATTACATTTTAGATTCAAATTTGCTTAAATTAATCGTCCTTATTTTAGAAAAAGTCAAGAAACCAAGGACAACTTTTTAAAAAAGTTAAGTCTTATGGCAATAAAAAGCGATTTTCTAGAAAAAAATCTACATAATGTTGCGTACAAATTACATAAAAAACTTCCACAATTCATAAGCTATTCAAAAAGGTACATTTGTCATACTAAAACTAAGTATTTGATTGACAACTCTACTAATAAAAGAAGTAACCTCTCTCTTAGAACGCCTCTACTTTGTGGTTACAGCGCACTTTTGCAGTGTTTTCTTTGGTTGATGTCGCCGTTTTTCACAGGGATAATGCAATAACATTAAAGTCTGCCGTTAAATAAATTAATTTCGTAAAAAGCCAGAGCTTCAAGTGTGCAGCCTTTGCAGTCAAATAGAAAAAAAAGTGTTAAGCGCGAAAAAATATTTATTTAACGGCAGTTCCTAAATGCTATTGCATTATCCATGTGCAAGACGTCGACATCAACCAAAGAAAACATTGCAAAACCGCGCGGTAACCACAACGTAGAGGCGTTCTAAGAGAGAGGTAACTTCTTTTATTAGTAGAGTTGTCAATCAAATACTTAGTTTTAGTATGACAAATGTACCTTTTTGAATAGCTTATGAAGTGGGGAAGTTTTTTATGTAATTTGTACGCAACATTATTTGAATTTTTTTTTAGAAAATCGCTTTCAATTGCCATAAGACTTAACTTTTTTTAAAATTTCTTCTTGGTTTCTTGACTTTTTCTAAAATAAGGACAATTATTTTTAGCAAATTTGAATCTGAAATATCATTTTATTTATCAAGCTACCATAAAACAACAAAACATTAAACTCAATTTTGAAATTTTCACTAAAATGATTCATTTAAACTTCGCAAATGGGTTTTTTTTTTAAAAATCTTAAATGTTGCATATCTCAGAAATTATCAATTTTCGGACATAGCATATTATGCCTTAATTGACTGCAAATAAGCTCTACTTTAACCTCTTAGAAGGAATGTATCGCATTACCAATCACCCTGTATATCTGTAATATACTAACAACTGTTACTTTTTTACATTACAAACTTTTGTTTCCAAATCGTATTTTTCTTTTTCAATTTTAACAGTTGAAATGTCTTTTAATAAAATTTTCCCCTGCGCTGGTAGCGACTGCAAACAATCATCCGTATAAAATATTTACAAGCCAAGGTGTTTTTAATTTAGAAATTCACAAGAAAACTACACATTCCCCGACTGTAAGTGCTCATAATTCCATTAGTTTACTTTCTTGGTTTTCTTCCTGAAAGGAAACACGTGGTACACCTGCTTCTGTAAACTTGCGCTGAAGATAAAATATGAGGGTATTACGAGAAAATTATTAAGCTACGAGACTGCGGCAGAAATCTAGGTTACTGTAGTTTTAAAATGTTTCTGAGGTGGAAATAAAAACTCAGCTATGTTTGTTCCTTTTCCTAAGTTCCTAAGTAAATAATGTGCTTATATTATACTAAGGGCCGGTTTTTAAATAGTCAGATAAATGTTATCTGACAGATAATCAGTATGTTTTTGTTGCACGTTGAAAATAAATACTTGACATATGTATGAAGTGACAATGAAAACATACCTCTTATCAGTCAGTTAGCATTTATCTGACTATTGAAAAATGAGCCCTTATTTTTAATGTGAAAACATGTCAATGGTTTTATAGATTCTTAATTTTAGCACCTAAATAGACTTAAGTAACTGTTTGTTTTCCTATGAAAATAAAATAAAATAAATAATAAACCAAATAAAATATACTTGCATGTTTATAGTAGGTATGTAAATTCCTTTTAAAGTCAACAACTGTTATAAGGTTAACTTACACTACTCCGAACGGGAATCAAACTTCGATAGATTCCAGTACCGAGAGTAAAATAAGTTTTAAAATTATTGCAGAGCTATGAAGAAAAACCCAATAAACACACTGTAACCAGATACAATTCTCAAACTCCGAATCCAGATATCGACTATAATAGCAACATTTAAACTGAAACAGAGACTGTTATTTTAGCACTACGTGTTTGTAAACAACTTATAGAATAGTAGGGACTATTAGATATTGAGTTTAATGCTGCTGATATCGCCAAAAAAAATCTAATATGAATTTTCGTAGAGTTTCGAACCTTAAATCACTTTCAAACACTTAGTCATGTCGAATCGAGGATCATGTTCCTTAAATTAATTTTATGAGCCTAATTAAAAAAATTGGAACATAAATATATTTGTATATATCCTGCCACTATACGTTATCTCTATAAATATCAAAAACTAATATAAATTGAAGGCAAACAACTAGTTACAATCTAAGCAGCGGTAATTTTCCGCGACATCTCCCGCCCTAATTCAAGTATTTGACAGTTCACGTGATTCGCCGCGACACAAGCTGGCGTCGCCTGTAGGTAAGTACTTTACTCCGACTTACTGTTCGTGGGGAAACAAGAAAAGCTTTTTAATGATGACTGTACATCTTTCACGTTTAAATTGTACCTTTTAAAAGTTGAAATTTGTACAGTCACCATCATTTTAGAGTATCATAAAATCCAATTAACAGGTTGTATGTTGGTAGCAGTGGCGTAACAATAGGGTGGCAAGGGTGGCAAAATGCCACGGGCCCCCGACCCAAGGGGGCCCAAGAGCTTAATTTTTTTTTTACATTGTACCTTGTTTGATTTTATTTTATTTGAAAATTATATTTTTAAAAGTTCTGTTATCCAAAGTGAGACAACTAAAGACCATAAAATGTACAATTTCAATTTAATCGTTAAGCATTTCAACCAACCTAAACAAAAAATGTTAATTCATTTTTAGAGATGTACACGTTACCCGTGACAAGTAGTTTTACGTATTTATAATAGGTAATTGCACATCTTTATTCTTTGAACATATTTTATGGATTATTGAACATCATTTTTAAACCAACTGAAATCGCGTTTCCTTCCAATGAATTAAATTATTTAAAATTTCAGTGTTTTGAAGGTCTCCACTTTAAAAGTTTTAAATGACACTGATCAATTTATAAAGCTGACACATCTGAATCATTTGCCAGAGAAATCCTCAGTTTTGGATTCACTTTCAGAGACGAAATATAAAAATCTTCGTGTATTTCGTCTCAGAAAGTGAGCCTTAAAACACCGTTTTGAGGGCCATATACCGACCTATAACACACATGTGTGGTAATCTTATTACACACTGGTGCATAATACAACGATCCCTACAAAGTTAAAGTAGTGCCTTACTGCAAGTTATCTGCTAGTAAACAGAGAATTTTCAATTTGGTTGGGTAATACAGTTTTTTTTTGTAACAACAAAGAGGTTTTCTGCCACTGAATGAAAAAATCCATTGACATTTTTAGAATAAATAAATGTGTGTTTTCTTTGTTTGATGTCGACGTCTTGCACAGGGATAATGCAATAACATTTAAGATCTGCCGTTAAATAAATAAATTTTCTGAAAAGCCAATCCTTCAAATGTGTAGCTTTTGCGGTTAATTATAAAAAAGAGTATGCTGAGTGCGGAAAAAGTTACTTCTATTAAAAGAAACAAAGCTAACTACATCTTTTTCATTAATCACTACACATCACTTGTTGTTTTATATTTGGTCGATATCGCCAGCTCTTGTGGTGGTTGCTAGATTTCTGCGAAAAACATATATCATTTCTTGGTCTACTTCGCCAAACTCGAGTTCTACTAGATTTACTTGTTCGGGCGGATACAAACTTTATTTTTCTGAGACGTCGATACGTCCCCGAAAACACTCTAACGTTTGACTCACACCGATTACGGAAACGCAACTAGTACTTTTTTTGCTGTAACAGCGTTTCCGTTACACAATCCGTAAATAAGAAGAATGTCTATAATGTATTCTTCATCACAAAAGGCCCTTGCCCACAGCAACTTTTTGTAGCGATGCTGTTGTGCGTTCGCATCGATACCGTAGACTAGCAGTCGCTGACTGTGTGCCTTCATAGCCACGATTCAGTCGTGATGCGTTAGTATTGTCTTTGCATCGATACAGTTGCGATAATGTAGCGCGTTGAAATGCGACTAACATGCGTTTACTTAACACGAGACAGCATCGCTACAAAAAGTCTTCGTAGGCAGGGATCCTAAATGATACCATTTCAAGAGTTCTTAATGAAAATATGTAGTTAGTTTTCTTTTAATAGAGGTCACTTTTTCCGCGCTTAACACATTTTTTTTCTATTTGGCTGCATAGGCTGCACACTTGAAGCTTTGGCTTTTTACAAAGTAGATTTATTTAACGGCAGACCTTTATGTTATTGCATTATCCCTGTGCAAGACGGCGATATCAACCAAAGAAAACACTGCAAAATTGCGCTGTAACCACAAACTAGAGGCGTTCTAAGAGATCCGTCACTTCTTTTATTAGTAGAGTTGTCAATCAAACACTTAGTTTCAGTATGACAAATGTACCTTTTTGAATAGCTAATGAATTGGGGAAGTTTTTTATGTAATTTGTACGCAACATTATTTGTTTTTTTTTTAGAAAATCGCTTTTTACAATTTTTAAAAAAAGCTGTTCTTTGTAACTTGACCTTTTTCTAAAATAAGGACGATTATTTTTAGCAAATTTGAATCTAAAATATCAACAAAACACTAAAGTTCATTTTAAATTTTTCACTAAAAGGATTCATTTGAACTTCGAAAATGGGTTTTTTTATAAAAAATCATCAATACCAATTTTCGGACATGGTATGATATGACTTAATTGACTGCAAATAAGCTCTACTTTAACCTCTTAGAATGAATGTATCGCATTACCAGTCACACTGTATACCTACAACATGTAATTGAGAACGCTAAAATGCTCGAAGTTTATTAAAATTGAACTGAGTACCTACGACGTGACGATTTTTACTGATGATACCATCTGGGCCCCATCATAAGAATTTGCCACGGGCCCCAGATGGTATAGTTACGCCACTGGTTGGTAGAGTTCTGAGAACCTTTTAGAGAGAGAGTTTTAACTAAACATGTATCAATAAGCTCACGGTGATTGTATTTAAAAGGTTATGTTATATAATTTATATCATTTTTAAGTACTTAAAACATATAACCGAGTACCGTTCAAACATTACACATACGGAATTGACAGTCAAGTTTACTTCAGGCAGTAATTATAACATGCTCCGAATGGTTCAAGTTCTAAGTAGTTGTATTCAAGTTTGTGGCGTTGCAAGTGAGTGGCACGCTCTCGATGACGCGCCATTGTTGCTCGGAGAACGTACAGCTGCCATTAATGGCTGTCGCGACGTCAAGTCAATTTGGCGGGACACAAAATGGCGGGCGGAAGCTCCTTTTAAACCTTTCGTGGGTAGAAAATGCCGATGTAGTCCTATTTTAAGGTGACTGTTTCTTTCACCTTTCTGTGAAATTTGATGTCTTTTGTGTGAAGATTGTGATAAACAGATGGTTTTGAGATCAAAAATAGCATTTTCTCTATTATTAGTAATAGTAAAAATATTTTTTTTTTTTATTCAGTGAACACAGTGAATGCACAGAAAAGTTGAAAACCTTCCGTAGGTATAACTAATCTACATACTACTATGTTACCTATCCTTCCAAAAAGGTAATTTATTAATTTATAAGTCTCCAACCCTTAAGCCGTCGAAGTGGTTTTCCGTAAATAAGTGTGTATTGTAGTTGAGGTCAAGGTTGCGTTCCCGGCGCGGTCATTGTTGCTGCTTCGTTATATTGTTATGGCACGTGGAGGAAAAGACGCCTTTAGATAATGTAAAATGAAACAATAACTGAATAAGCTGCAAATCAAACGTATTACTGTAGAAGGATCTAGAAACCTAATATTTAGGGAGTTATTAAATTTTTTCTTTCTTATTCGTGTGACCAATATGCCTTTGCAGGCATAAATTCATTTAGCATCAGAGATGATGATTATGACGTTTTATTAGCTCTTCTATATAGGCTGTGTAATTAAGGTTGTCATAAAAAAACTTATTTCTTTTGTCATTACCAAAATGACAACGTACTTTATTGACCCGCTGCGTCATTGAGATTAAAACATTGATGCGAAAGTCCTTAGAACGACTTTGATATCGAAGTGTATCTTTGCAACGCTATTATTTACAATTGCCCCCAAACTGCGACCGGTCATTAAGATCGGCGACACTTCCTCGTGGCATTATCTGTAGATCCCTCACAGAGATACCGAACCAGGAAATCTCCTTTGAAATGCTCTTATCCGGGACACATTTTTCTTCAAAGCAATTTTTTTGCCGACTTTGACAGTTTCAGGACACTTTTTCTGTGTTTTTAAACTTCACTGTTGTAACAGGCGAGAAATAACAGTAGACATCGGATTTCTCATAAATAGTCGTTCATTCCTGTTTTGAAAAAAAAAACAGTTTGTGCGAGTTTCATTGCAATAAAATCTATTTATTTTCCAGTATATTCAATTGTTACTAAACTCGGTTAAAACTGTTTTATATCGGAATAAACTGTGTCACTGCATAGATTCCTGACGTTTATTGGAATCGTAGTCCGACACCATGAAAAGTGTCGATGTAGAAAACGTTGTAAGGCAAACATCGTCAAAGTATTAACAAAAAGATAAGGGTCGGTGACATTTCGGACCAAAAAAACTCGGACACCTTCGCCAATGTATGGATTTTCAATTTTCCGAGTTTCTTTGGTCCGAAATGTCACCGACCCAAAGATAAGCAATTAGCTACGAAATAGAAGCTTAATCAATTAGCAACATTATACTCGTATATCCTTTATTTAAGTGGTTTATATTGAAATGGGGTTCGTTATATTTTTCGGTAGAAGAGTATGTATTTTTTTTTTTTTTTTTTTTTTTTTTTTTTTTTTTTTTTTTTTTTTTTTTTTTTTTTTTTTTTTTCTAAAAAGTAAACACCATTTTAAAAGCTCTCGCAAATTTTATTAAAAATAAATACTTAAAAGTTTAATTTTGATGAAGTTTACACTGTATTGAACGGAGAACCTACCAGCAATATCTCCTTTCATTTATTTCGTACACTGCACTTCACTTAACTAAACATAGAAATGGAGTCATTGAAGCAAACTATGGAGGAGCTTTCAGCGCTATTCAACTCTAGAATGGAAACATTTCAGGGTGAGCTTGATAAAGTCTCCAACCCATCTCCAACAACGTCTTCACTAGCTGCAGAATTCTTCAGCTTTCGTACCTTGATGTTAGCCACACTCAAGACAGTTGAGCGGCAGGTGCAGATTGTTGCTAACAAGTGTGAGCAGCTTGAAATGCACAACCGACGCAATATTCTGCTTATTCATGGGGTCCCGGAAGAGTCTAAGGAGGATACTTCAGCAATTGTTTTGAAATCCTTGCAACTAACTAAGGTGCCAAACATCTGTGCACAGGATTGGGTTCGCTGCCATCGTTTGGGTCGAGCTATGAACAACAAGCCTCGGCCCCTGCTTGTTGAGTTTAAAGAGCTACCTTTTAAGAACAAGGTATGGCTTTCCAAGGCAAACTTAAAGGGTTCTGGTGTTACTCTGTCTGAATTTCTGACAAAGAGCAGGCATGACACTTTCATGATGGCTCGCCAGAAGTTTGGCGTATCAAAATGCTGGACTCGAGACGGGAGCATCTTTGTGGTGACGGAGGATGGGGCACGACACCGTGTAGACACTATGGCCGACGTTACTCTGCTCCCGGTTCCTGCTGATGTTGCCAAGGAAACTGTTCCCGCAAAGTCGAAGACTGTTGGGACTCGCAGCCGCACAGCACGTAGATAGTTTTTATTATCAATATTTTTCTCTTACTTCTTGCATGCTTTACTCAATTTCTTTTATATTTATTTTTTACTTTTGTTCCATATGCAAACGTGTTGGTTAGTTGTTTTTGTTTGCTACTTGCTAGTTGACGTTGAGTGACAGACCACACACACGCATCCATGTCAATATTGACATTTGTCAATCGATGCGTTCCGAATCTCTCCTTGATTACAGACAATTCTGTTATTATTAAAAAAAAAAAAAAAGTTTGTTATTATTTTATATATTTTTCTCTTTTTTAATTATTATTATTTTGGTTGATTCCATTAGCTTTGTTTTCAATTATTCAAGTTTTTATTTTGTTATGTTTTCTTAAATCTAGTATTATTATTTAAGTTAAGTTGTAATATGAATTGCTGGTATGGTTCATACACTTGCAAATAAGTAGGTACATATATATTTTTATTATTTAGTTTATTTAATATTGTATTATATATATTTAATATACTTTATGAATACATCTATTGACATAAATGCAGACAATTTTGACACATGTTCATCAGGTTCTTCTGAAATAAGTTACGATAGTTTTCACAGTACCCCATCACTTTCTTCTTCCCTAAATTCCTGTTTTTCTAACTGTCCTAATAATTTCAATGTTATATATATAAATGCCCAGAGTATTCCGGCACACTTCTCTGATATGCTGACATCCTTTCCCAATTGTAACATCCACGCAATCCTAGTCTCTGAGTCATGGTTACGTCCCTGTCTCCCTTCCACTTCTTATGCTCTCCCTGGATTCCACTTACTCCGAAACGATCGTCCGGATCGTACTGGAGGTGGTGTGGCAATCTACTTGAGGTCCAAAATTCCTTATTCAGTCGTCAGCATATCGTCTCACTCTGATCCTAGTCAATCAGCGGAACATCTGTTTGTAGAAATTACCCTTTCACACACCAAAGTACTCTTAGGTGTTATTTATAGTCCAAACGCGACTATTAATTACTTTGATAACTTTGAGAGTACTTTGATGCAGCTCCTACCTTCCTACGACCACTTTATTCTTATGGGTGATCTAAACACTTGCTTAATTAAAAATGACTCCCGTTCAAGAAAACTGTGTTCTATAGTCAATTCCTGCAACCTACATTTCCTATCCACTAGTAATCCTACACATTTCTATCCCAATTGTGTTCCCTCCCTTCTTGACCTAAAAATTGTTTCCTGTCCTGAGCATGTATACGACCACGGTCAATACAGTGCCGATGCATTTTCCTACCACGACCTCCTTTACCTATCCTACAAAATTCGTCCTCCAAAGACCAAACCCCGTATCCTTCTGCAGCGTAATTTTGGTGGTATAGCACTTGATCAACTTTTGCGTGATGCTGCTGGTATAGATTGGGGCTCGGTTGAGTCACTGCCAAGCGTAGACGAGCAAGTTCAGCATCTTACTCATAACCTGATACAACTTTATGATAAACATGCTCCTATACGCCCAATCAAACTCCGACATCCACCGGCTCCTTGGCTGACGAAAAGTATTAAAGACATGATGTTACAACGCAATCGTGCCAAATCTAAATTCAAAAATAACCCTTCTGAACTTAATCGTACTAGGTATAAATCTCTTCGAAATCGCTGTAATACAATGTGTAGAGATGCACAGCGTCGCCACATCCACATGTCTGTTGATGATCCAGATCCCAAACGGGTCTGGAAATTTCTGAAAAATTTAGGCGCCGGCAAACGGTCTGACAATCAACTCCCCGCTGACCTTGACTTAAATAACCTTAATCGTCATTTTTCCTCCTCCATTCCCTGTGATCCAAATCTAAAATCTACTACCCTAAATCATCTGTCTTCCTTACCTTCTCCAAATTTCCCGGAATTCGCATTATGCCCATTTGTTGAGACTGATGTTAAAAAAGCTATTACAGCCATTACCTCAAGCGCTATTGGAACTGACAATATTAGCCGAAACATGATACTACCGCTTCTAGAGATATTGGCTCCAGTAATAACTAACATCTTCAACAATTCCATTAAAACTGGTGTTTTTCCTTGCCTCTGGAAAGATGCCAATCTCATTCCCCTTCCAAAAAAATCCTCGCCTGCTTCCTTTTCTGACTACCGTCCTATTTCAATCCTTCCTTTTCTCTCTAAAGTCCTTGAACGCCTAGTTTCCAAACAACTCAATAATTTCCTTCTTTCCAACAACCTCCTTAATCCTTTTCAGTCTGGATTCCGACCTGGACATAGCACTGTTACTGCGCTCGTAAAAATTGCTGACGACATTCGCCTGAAAATGGAAGATAGACAAGTAACTATTATGACTCTCCTTGACTTCAGCAATGCCTTTAACAGTGTTGACTTTGACATTTTACTGACTGTTCTCGACTCTATCAATTTTTCTCCAGCTGCGACCAACTGGTTTCGCAGCTACTTACATGGCCGTCGACAACGCATACGCGTTGAAGATACGTTTTCAACTTGGTGTTCTCTTGATGCCGGTGTCCCTCAAGGTGGCGTGCTGTCTCCTCTTCTCTTTTCTATCTTCATCAGTTCGATTACTTCCAAAATATCTTCTCTCTACCATCTGTATGCAGACGATCTCCAAATTTACAAACATTCTGATATAAACAACCTTCATTATGCGATCACTTCTATTAATGATGACCTCAACATTATTGCTGACTGGGGTAAGCAATTCGCTTTAAAGATTAATCCAAAAAAGACTAAAGTTATCATTATAGGTAGTACGAAACTGATTGAAAGAATTAACACTGATGATTTGCCTGCAGTCAATTTCGGAAATCTTGATATTTCTTACAGTAATACTGTTAAGAACCTTGGCTTAATTTTCGATAGCACCATGTCTTGGAATGCCCACATTGATGACATCAGCAAACGGATGTTTGCTGCTAATGGTAGCCTCAAAAGGTTCAAAAACTTTTTACCTGTATCCACCAAAATTATGCTTGCCCAATCTATTCTGCTTCCTATCCTTGACTACGCAGATGTTTGCTTTACTGACATAACGGAACAGCAACTAGATAAGCTTGAACGTCTCCAAAATCTTACCATCCGGTTTATATTTGGCATACGAAAGTATGATCATGTCTCCGAATTTCGTAAGACGCTCAAGTGGCTCCCTATCCGCTTTCGCCGGAATGCTCACATCCTCGCCCTTCTATACCGTATCTTGTTTGATCCTAGAAGCCCGGGGTATTTGAAACAAAACTTCTCGTACCTTACAGATAACCATGATCGCAATCTACGTTCTGCCAATAGGTTAACTCTTACCACTCCTTTATGCCATACCAACTTCTACAGCAAGTCATTCACTGTAGAAGCTATAAAACTATGGAACGTCTTGCCTGTTTCCATACAGAAAGCTGCAAATATAGATTCTTTCAAAAAACTTTTATATGAACACTTCCTTGCCCTATGTGAATAGTTGATTATATTAACTTTTATTTATAATATATATATTTGATATATTTTTATTTATATATATTTATATTTTAGGTATGTATTTTATTAGTTATAGATTTGCTACATGTATTCTGTATATATTAGTATTATATATTTTATATATAACGTATATACGTTCGTGTATTAATATTATATACTTACTTATTTATGTATTCATTATCTTATTATTGTTATTTAACTATATTGCAATCAAGAACCTATCCGCAAGCATTCGTCATAAGTCTCCTTTTAACTTCGGTTTGCCAGGGAGAAATCGCTCAAAGCGATATGGCCACCTATTGTAATAGTTTAAGTCAATGTATTTTGTATATTCCTTTATAATTGCAATAAAGAGTTTATTATTATTATTATTATTATTATGTATAAGCATTTTTTGCGATTTCTTACATAATTAGGTATATGTCTAGGATATACCGATAATAATACCTATATTTTATAATTGAGGTTTATTTCGAACAACAAATAAACTCGATACTAGATAAAACCTGTCTCAACTTTTAGCTTTAATTTTCTAAGCGATATTCTTTCTCGTCTTGTATAGTTTAAAAATTCGCTCGGTAAGTTTACTTCATCATAGATTTTAACTTTTTCTCGGCCAAGCTAAAGTCTGGAGCAAACACAATAAAAACCTCATTTGGTGGTAAATAACGAAAAAGAACCAATCCAACTCGGCATGCAGCTCGTAATTGTCACTGGCCATCGAAACAGTTCGCAAACAAGGAGGTCCGAGTATCCGCCCGCCGTCATAGCACTATTTCCGTTCGCTCGCTGCCCCGCCATTATTCCGGACGACATACGACGGAACCGCACGGAAATCACCGACGAGCTCCGAAGGAAATTTGAATGCGGAGTTCGGAAAATTTAGACGTAGGTACTTGCGAGTGCGAGGACTTTGATGGTTGGCACGTGACTTAAGAAACTTCAGACGAGAATCTTCTATTCTTACTGAGATACGGTACAAACAGATTTTAAATCGATATGAAATTATTTACTGTTATTTCAAAAGAATGTATGAACTTCTACTGTCGGTGATAAGTAGTAAAAACAGATTTTTGACTATCTGTATTTTCGATATGTTTTCTAAATAATCAATTTAGTGGTGTTTGTTTTTAAAACGTAATCTGGCCTAATGTAGTTTGTAGTATACTACACAACGTTACAATTAGGAGGACTTTTTAAGATAAATATTTGCATCATACATAACAAAAGTGTAACTCCAGCGGTTTTGGCAGCGCACGCCAGAATAGCTCGCAAACAGTAGTTTTTTACCTAATTTTTTTTTACTACTTATTTGATATTTAAGACAATTTGCACAATATCTTTATAAATTATAGCCTTTGTGTTATTCTGATGTATAAGCTACGAGTATATTATTGTAAAATTTCATCAAAATCCATTTAGTAGTTTTACGTGAAAGAGTAACAAATATCTATCCATACATCCATACTTACAAACTTTTACGTTTATAGAGGTATATATTAGTAGGATTGACCAACACTACATAGTCTAGCTTAAGGGCAAATTATCACTTTCTAACATAGAATCGAAACTTCCAATTAATTCAACTACACCCTATTACAATAATTACTTCAATAATTTGTTAAAACCAATTCAAATAACAATCAGAGAGTACAAGCTGGGCTATAACTCCACGTTATGGTGCCTCTGGGACATTACCATGCAGATTGTTCCTGCCAATTCCTGTTCCAGCCAGTCTCCACCGCCTCCATCCGGATCCGACCGGATTTCAGTAATCCATATTGCGTTTTATCGCACCGAGTAAAGTAATTTTCGCGTATCATAAAGATATTAATAACGATATAATCATAAAATGGGTTTTGTTCTAGAAAACCACAAAAGCTTGCTGTTAATCTGATTTTATAATAACTCATGGTATGTTCATCCGTATAAAATATATGCCAGGATATTAAATTTTATATTCTTCTTTGCTTCCATTTAAGTGAATAAAATCAAACCTGAACTAAATTTCAAATATTCTTAATACTTACTCAGCAATTATCTCAGATAGAGACGAGTAGTAATTTAAAGTCGAGCCAGCTAAAATATTGCGTACTTACATGGCTCAAACAAGTTTAAACTCAACTCAGCGCATTTTGCCAATTAATTGGACTGAAATACAAAGCGAAGGCAATATTTAAGTTCATTTCAGAAAGTGTTTTCAGAATCAAGCGCATTGTTTAACCGATCTTAATCTGACAAAAAACAGGTGTATATCAGTTCTTTTACAGCACTCTTACTGTACAGTTGTGGAATTTTAGTAAAATCTGTACACACTTGTTTTTCTTTGGCTTAAACATAAAGGAGAGAGAAAAAAACAGAACAAAAGGGCGAAATGCTGCAAGGAACAATTGTAAAGAAGCTGCACAACAAAAATAACTGTGCAATTTACAAATGACAATGTTGTAGTGTTTGTTACTAGAGTTTAAAGTAATATTGAAGTTTTCTAGAGGGATGAGATTTCCATTTTACTGAAGAAAATAAATTTAAAACTATTAAAGAAATAATGCCTTTGGGATTTTAAATATTAGAATATGGAATGTCAATAAAACCTAACTCTTACTCAATCTAAAAAAGTTTTGTTTTAAATATCGACGATTTATATCACGATAAATAAAGAATAAATTTTATTTTTCATATTTTTTAATAAGGTTCAAATTACATTATTTGTTTACTAGGGGCCGCGCGCGACTCCGTTCGCGTAGAAGTCGGTTTCCAGTGGGAATGCGAAGTTTTCCCGCGGTAAAAAGTTCCCTTAATTCTTTCATACATATATTTTTGGTATCTAGAACCGTTTTTTGCAGCACACGCAACGGAAGCTCTCAAGGATGAATAATTTTCCCCGTTTTTTTCACATTTTCCATTATTTCTTCGCTCTTTATAGTTGCAACGTGATGTTATATAGCCTAAAGCTTGCCTCGATAAATGGTCTATTCAACCCAAAAAGAATTTTTAAAATCGAACCAGTAGTTCCTGAGATTAGAGCGTTCAAACAAACAAACAAACAAACAAACCCTTCAGCTTTATAATATTATTATAGATTTAATCACATTGTAGAAAAATAAAATATTAAGAACACTCCTTAGGGAATTTATCTAGATAAAATAAGTTTTTTCCATATCGTGTTTCAATAGCTAGTTAAATAAAGAAGAACTTTGATATTTCAAAACTTTATGCAAAGGCAAATTTTGATCAAAGTTGAATTAGTTTTTGTTGTAATGAAAGTGGATCAAGGTAAGGAAACTTTAAATCTGGACTATGTGATTGCTAAGTTAAGAAATATAGTTTTAGGAAATTTTAAATTAAGCATTAGCTTCTAGTTCGCCATTTTTTCGTTGCCACTTCTTTAAAATTAAAAACCAATCTGTGCGCAGTACAAAAATATATTATTAAAAAATCGACTTACAAAAACCGTTGAAAATGAACTACATCAAACTCAAAACACTCGTTATTTGGGGGGGGTCAAAAACCGTAACGTTACAACTTTTTATTTTTAAAATATAGGTAGCAAACGAGCATGCGGGTCACCTGATGGTAAGTGATCACCGCCGCCCATGACTACCCGCAACACTGTGGGTGTTGGTGGTGTGTTGTTGACCTTTGAGAAAATTGGGCACCGGATACCGCACTCACAGAACGAACAAACGAAACGCAGGAACATCGTCCCTACTTCACGTCGGTTTTCTTTGCGACCGTGGTATTTCACCGGTCGAGTCAGCCCAGTAATCGCTGCAGACAGAGCCTAAAGCTAGACTTTACCACTCTAAAAACTACATTAAAACACCTTTAGCTACAAAATACGCACTTATTTATCCTAATCTGGTATTTGTCAGTTAATTTTCCGTAGATTTAGTTAACGAAGTAGTCTTTGGTGTATATTAGCATATTTAAATGTGGTCGGGCTTAGCTGTGAGGCCTTGAGGTGATTGTCAAGACTTGGCGGAGTGGGCGCCTAATTGGATGTCGTTTACGATTCGCGATTCATTTTAACCACCATTTATGACGGCGATTGGGTAAAGTTTTCATGAAAGTACGGTTTGATTGACTAAGTTAGATACGAGAGTTCGGAGTTCAATGTACTCGTAAAATTTAGCTGTTTAAACACTGGTGACCGAAAGTTTTACTTTAGTAAGGGTGAATAAGGTTAATGCGTTAAAAAGATACAGTAAACTAAATCGGCCTCAAAAGTCTTAATCCATTTTTAATCCAATTTTGGACAAAAGATAGTTAACCGAAGTCATCCAAACAACAATATAAAGCCAACAACCATACTTACACTTACGTAAATCGGAGTATTTTCAAGTAATACCAATGTTTTTGTTGCCACTGAAATGCCTATTCGTTTATTTAATTCAATTGTGTCAACTTTGATGAACCAACACAGCACATCACTAAGTACTCTACTAAGTTAACACAATCTAAGACGCCTACAGTTTTCCCCCGCACACTGCATACAAGTGACTTAGTTTTCGTTCCATGTAATATTGAAGGCTCCCCAATTCACGATGCTCGCGACTCGCCGGTCGATCGCAGTGCAGGTAGCATGGAATAGGGATGGGACACCACGCATGAAAAACGAATAAGTAGAAACATATTTAACCATATGTACAAAATAATCGATTTGTAAGAACAAAATATTTTGGAAGAAGTTATAATTTTTTAGAAGAATATTTTCCCTCCGTAAAATTAATATTTTTTTATAATTATAAAACCTAAAGGTTAGGTTAAAATTGTTATAAGGAGTAACGAATGAAATGAATAAAATCCAGATATATTAAATAAAAATTATATTAACGTTAAATAAACCATAAAGCTATTGAAAATGGTCGACTACAACAAAAATCTTTATTTACCATCCCTAGTGTGGAAGCCGCGAGAAAGTTGGAAAATATTCCCGCATTAGCATACGGGACGGCCGGGGAAATCGACTGTTCTATTGACTACCTTGTATTGGTGCGGTGTTAACCAATACAAGAATCGACGACTAACTCTGATCGATCCGAAGTTTCCAATGCTTATTTTGAAATTAGTTAAGAACGTAGCTTAGTAGTTCGTGAATTATAATTTTGCTCTAATGCACAATTGAGTATGTAGGTATGAATTCGTTATCTTTTTACTATAATGTAATTTATCGTTATAAAGTAGATACGTTACCGGTTAAAATTATGGATATATCGGAGTACAGTGGTAGAGTTCAAAGTCAAATATATCACAAGTTATATACAAATACGGTACCTCTGTGATATAATATATTGGGTCTCACTCAAATGGATATTTCGTGTTATGAGATCGATAGAAGCCAACTTGTGTAAGTTTGCAATGTTTGAACACGAACTACTTAGGTTAGAGAAGTGGAGCAAAGAAATTCTACCGAAATATATTAAATTTGGGAAAAAAATTTAGATGTATAGTGTATTTTTTATTTCATTACGAAAAAACGATTCTTTACCTCCTTAAACATACAATAAACAAACGTTTGATATAAATTCAACATGTTTTAAATTGCTTAGTAACAGTAGAGCCAATAAGTGTTTCATATAAAACTAATGGGTCCTAGCTTTTCATTAGCTCATTTGACCCAAATGTGTTACTTATATAAACCAGACCTGTTTTTTTCTTAGAAACTTCATATAATTAAAAGAGCAGATTTTCAGAGAGTCTTCAAACAAAAACCATTGGACCGTAAAGTTGGCAGGTCAGTCAGTAAGTAGCTTCTGTAAGCAGCTCAGCAACTTCACCTTACTTTACTAACAAACCTTAACAACACCAAGTTGTTTTTCACATTTCACGGGTTTAAAGGTAAATGAAGGATACAAACAGGTTCTATACGAACTTAGAAAACAACAACATTCGACCAATCTACACTAATACTAAGAGGATAAATGATAAGTCTGTTTATAACTTATGCATTCGTAAAGAAATTGTTTGCCTACAGAAATAATGACACATTAAAGATGGATTGATCAAGATGTAATTAAATACTTACATTAAATTTGCAAATCGATGCATAAGTTCTTTATAACAAACATGTAAAACATTTTCATTAATATTTTGAAAATGTTTGATTTAACTGCCCGTTATCAATAAAGATTTTTTATTATTCATTCACCTCGTTTGTATAATCGTTTTATTCGTAAAATATTTTATGCTGAACATTTTTACTTAACATAAAAAACTACGCCACTGCAGCATATAAAGCGTTACTAGCCAGGCGAGTTCCGTTTATGAAAACTGCCCATAATTGGTTTCTGGCAGGTAGAACGATATTTATATTTTCACCTTTGCGTGTAATAAGCCTAGACTAGGTTCATATTTTATGTTTCCTAAATACGTCCTGATATTATAAAGTGGTTGTGGTTAAGCTAGTAATAAATAACACTATTTTAAACAACCTTGACCTAATAAGGTGTGAATTTTATTTAAATTTAACTTATATTTTTAGTTTGAAAAATATAAGTTAAATTATATATATCTTGACCTTGTCATACTGCCAAACAAAAACTATTTTAAAGGAATTCGTTTTGTAACAACAAAAAACTGCGAGATTACAGTTGGTAGGTACTTAATATTTGCAGCATCGCTCAACTAGCTTCTAATATACTTCTTCAAACACTTATTTAAGTAAAATACAGCCTATCCGCCATCCATAATATCGAACCCTCCGCCAACTTGGCAACACCATGCACTTTAATCGCGCCGTTAAGTTGGCAACACCTGAAGAGTAAAATTGATTAATCGCCTTAGGAAGTTCTACTTACTAGTAAAATACTTTTTATATTTGTAAAAGCGGTTTCAGAGCCTGTTATAACAATTAATTGTATAATAACAGACTAACTTGTAACTGGCGTCTATTCATGTTTGGATTTCGAACAGCAACTACCTGCAGAAGTTCATCCAACTAATATAATCAGGGCTTTTCTCGAACTACCCACTTCTGAAGGCTGTTGTGTTTAAATTAAGCTTTTGCACCTGCAGCAAGTTTGAAAGAGAAGTTCAGAAAGTTGAGCTTTGTTTTTAATAGATAGATGGTTCAAAATGAAATAATCAAAACATCAAAATGTCAGTTTAAAGTATTAAAAGTTAAGAGCCTGCAATATTAAATACAGTTAAAGTTTTAGCCAACTTATCTCAGCTTCGCAAGTTTTTACACAAATGTGTTAATAATAAAGAGAATTGGCCAAGTGAGTCTTAGATTTACGTCCCGAGGGTTTCGTAGAAACTTTTATTTTGTAAAGTTGTTATGACACCTTGCTTTTTTACCATACCATCCCTGCTATATAATCCAACTTATATTATAAATGTGAAAGTTTGTGAGTATGGATGTATGGATGGATGTTGGTTACTCTTTAACGTAAAAACTACTAGACGGATTTTGATAAAGCTTACTACTTTTAACTAACAGTAATATAGCTTATACATCTGAATAACATATAGGGTACTTTTTACCGCGGGAAAACTTATAATTCCCACGGGAAACCAACTTCTACGCTTCTAGTAATATTATAAATGCGAAAGTAACTCTGTCTGTCTGTTACGCTTTCACGCCTAAACCACTGAACCAATTTTGATGAAATTCGTTATGAAGATAGAACTGAACTAGGGAAAGGACATAGGATACTTTTTATCGCGAAAAAAGGGTAGGGTTTGCTCCTTACCATGTCACGCAATATAACCGAATTCTAAAGCTAGTATAGTTATATAATTTGCCAGTATTAAAATGTGAATTAAACTGTCGTACTTTTTTGAAGCGTTTCCTCAAAATCTTTCCTTCAAGTAACTTTCTATTCAGAGAAAAAAATGTATGTTAGAGCAGAAGAAACACGGAATTAAAGAGGTCCTTTTTTGCCGCAAGTAACCGCGTTGGCCACCAACAAATTCCAACTCCAAAAACACGAATTTAAGTTAGCTAACTGCCAGGGAAGGCGTTTTGCTGAATCTTGCATTCGATCGTATTTTTCACAGCTCAGCGTTCCCTTAAGAAATTGCCCGCATTTGGAACGTTGCCATTCCTTCATTAATTATATTTGTACCCTCCCCCGGAGTACAGAGGAAACTTACCCTTTCTGCACGCGAGTTCGCAACTCAAATGTTAAATTAATGTGGAGTTCTGTACCACGTGGTGGGGATGATTATTTGCGTAGTTAGTGGTGATGCGGATGTGCCTTAATTAAATATTATGGAGGAGAAAAATATTATAACAGTAACTTTTTATAAATCTTAGTAAAATCGTTTCTATTTACAAAGTAAAAACTTACTGAAATATATCTGTTAGATACTTACTCCGTTTATGCTTCTAAATGTAAAGTTAATGTTCGATTCAAGTTATTAATGTGTTGAAAACATAACGTTTGAAAAAAGTACTTAAAATAAGAATTGAGTAAAAACAGAATATGTTACTTCAGCCAACCAAAATTGTTGTAACATTCAAGATGACCTTGACAGGGCTTTGAAACATAATTGTTAATGTGTATCACGGTTACCGAGTCAACGCGTAATCCCCGCAGTCTAATCTACGGAGCATCAACTGTATTTTTACTTTATTTCAGTAAACAGACAATAGCTCCCCGATGGGTTATAATGCTCGTTTGGAAGGACTAAAACTCTGTGACAAACAACTGCTTTAGTAGAGTCATGTTATAAATATAGCATATGAGGAGGTACTTATACTTTGACATTCAGATTTCTTAAAACCACCTTAATGCCTCTAACTAACTAAATCATTATTTTTGTTCCCTAGAGAACTTCATTCACTCAGTTTTGATAATAAAGAAGTTGCAAATATCGTAGAACATTAGAGCATGTCACCTTTGTTTTTGATGATGCATGTTATATTTAACTCAGTTAAGATATGATAACGTATACATTTCTGATTCGAAAACCCCAATACAATTAACATCCAAAATTTGCATTCCATTAAAAAGTGTTCGCTTAAAAAAGCTATATTCAATATGAACCTTTCAGCTGAGCTTCCGTTTATAAATACAATTAACATTCTCTAGGTTTCAAGGTTAGCTCGACCTAATTTCTTCATTCGACCTAACCTATTAACTAACCACTGAGTTAACTAACCACTAATTTAAATAATCAACGTTATTAAAGTTTCGTGTATCTAGATTTCTTTTGAAATTGGTAACACTGTTTTGTAATTAGTTAGTTTGGAAATTTCTTTCCTTTTTTTGATAAAAAATTGTAGCGTCGTATCTTCTTTTGTTTTTATTTTAGTAATAATAATACCTACTCTTCCTTTTATTGAAGCAGAAGGTACTAAAAAACGAGCTGGGAACATAATGATTGCGGGTTACAGTCTTTAATAATGACTTAAAATTACAGTTCGGCCTACAGCTTAATTTAAAGTATCCTTTTAGTATTTACTAAAACAAATCACCTTGCACATAAACCCATTTCAATGTCAATTCAATTATCTTTGAAGGACGAATGCAGCGTTAGGCAATAGATTACCAGTAATTTAAATAATGAAATGCAGTTCCGTTAAATTGGATAGGTATTATAAAGGCCATGGTTCTTAGGTACTTACCAATATTTAATTTTGAGTCATGTTCTGGTGCACAATAAAGGTTAAATTGATTGAAGTGCTATATGATAAACACAATATGATATGATAATGATAAGTAAGTTTGTTTAGCTTTTAAGAAAATCATTAGGAAATGATTACGTTGAAATATCAAATTGAAGTAAATGTAGTAATTTTTTTAAATTTCAATAAAATATTGTGAGCACCGAAAAGCTAATTTTGGTACCATAAGTTTATTCTCCTTCTACGCCTCCAAAGAAACAACTACTTTATTTATTTTGAAAAGAATTCTAATAAGAATTGATCGTATCCTAGAGAATATAGCCAATAAGGAGGATCTGTCTAATAAGGTCCTTCCCCGAGGCCAATATGTAGCCGACTCTGTTTGTGTTACCACCCTCGTTACGTGATCGAGGTCTAACGAAAACTAAAACTAGGCACAGTCGCAGGAAACAGTACGGCCGTCATTACCAACTTATTGTGTCATTGTTGTTTGGTCTCATTAAATACACTGGTAATTAAGATTACCGGTTTGTTTGTTGCTTTTTTATATTAATTAATTTTCATGTTTTATATTATTATTAAATTTATTTATATCAATCGACTGTTAAATTTAAATGCGGATTCAGAAATTACTTTTGTCTTGAAATCTGTGTGTCACAAACATAAACACGATAATTTATTGATAAGAAATAAATATATAATAATAAAATATTATTAGTCTTTAGTTTCACATAAAAAAAAATCAGACCTTGGCAATTTTTTATATAAACATTGATACGAATTTAATTAACATATATTTTAAGATAATATAAAATGCAGTATCTACTAATACGTTTTGGTGATCTACTGTTTCCATTTACTATGATCGGAAACTCGGGGTTGTAAGACTTGTAAGGGCCGAGACGTGTTGTAAAACGATAAAGTATCTTGACAGAGCTGACCAAATATTGTTTTAGTATGACGAAACTTTGCCCTAAAAGAAAATTGCGCGGTCAAATTTATTTTGACCTTGCTGTTCTTTTAGGACAAAGAGAAACATGAGTAATTAGGAAAATTGATGTCGTTGTTTTATTAAAATTGAGATTATGGAAATATTATAATTATGCACATATTTATGATTCAATCAATTGGAGTTAGTAAAGAAATAAAAAAACAAACTTGTTAAAGTGTGTAGGAAATTAAACTAGTGGCCCCTGTGTGGGTCTTTTTAAGACAATTTATTTTTAAATACAGTTGCTCAAAAAGTGGCGTATTGCAGGGACGTATAGCGTTCGGGATGTGGGCTATTACACACGCGTGCTTTTTTTTTACCTTTCCCGCACTCGTGCGTTCTCTTTCCCAACTGTCAAAATAATGTCTATTAAAAAGAAAAATTAACCAACCATGAAGTTTTTACTAAAAAAAAAACAAAGAAGTTTTTATATCTAGCTTTTTTTAGAAATTTACCTACGTAGCGTAGGTAAATTTCTAAAAAAAAGCTACTAGTTTTTTTCGATATCAGATTTAATGATTTGATTGAAGTAGTGTGGTTGGTTTCATTTCATTTTATCTCATTAAATTTCATTTTCATTTCATATCAATAAAAAAAATCTACTGAAGACTTGGCTGTATGGGCATAGTAACCTTTGCCTACCAAATGGGTGAAGAAAAAATGGCGCCGTTTTCAAAATGAGTTATTTCGACATTTGCGATCCTAATTTTATATTTTATTAAATTGCTTTATTTTTTCGCATCTGTATTAAAAATAGTCGTTCAGTACACGTGCGGAACCGTCATTGCAACTCGTCCCGCCTGTCAACCCTCGCCTTCGGCTGTGCCTCGGCTCGGGAAGACATTTGTCGGGACTCGTTGTAATGACAGCCTTTCCACACTTGTATTGAAATATACTATTTTAATACAGTTACTCAAAAAGTGGCGTATTGCAGGGACGTATAGCGTTCGGGATGTGGGCTATTACACACGCGTGCTTTTTTTTTACCTTTCCCGCACTCGTGCGTTCTCTTTCCCAACTGTCAAAATAATGTCTATTAAAAAGAAAAATTAACGAACCTTGAAGTTTTTACTAAAAAAAAAACAAAGAAGTTTTTATGATTCATGTTAATACTTACGTAGCGTAGGTAAATTTCTAAAAAAAGCTACTAGTTTGTTTCGATATTAGATTTAATGATTTGATTGAAGTTGTTGGTTTCATTGATTTTTTCTCATTAAATTTCATTTTCATTTCATATCAATAAAAAAAATCTACTGAAGACTTGGCTGTATGGGCATAGTAAGCTTTGCCTACCAAATGGGTGAAGAAAAAATGGCGCTATTTTCAAAATGAGTTGTTTCGACATTTACGATCCTAATTTTATATTTTATTAAATTGCTTTATTTTTTCGCAACTGTATTAAAAATAGTTGTTCAGTACACGTGCGGAACCGTCATTGCAACTCGTCCCGCCTGTCAACCCTCGCCTTCGGCTGTGCCTGGGCTCGGGTAGACATTTGTCGGTCGGGACTCGTTGTAATGACAGCCTTTCCACACTTGTATTGAAATATACTATTAAAGCACACTTGTGTGTAAACATTTTAACTCTTCATTGAATTCTGGCTTGCGATTTTAGTCCCGGTGTGTGGTTGCCACTTTTTTCTCTGGATTAAAACCTTTTCCTTTATTCCAGACAAGGCACCGTCAGAGGCTACGTTCCGCGGCGCTGAGTTCCTCTCCTACGACTTAACGCAAACTGGGGGAGAACCCATCGTCAGCACGCAGGACACCATCTCTCTTTACTTCAAGACAAGGCAGCCTAATGGATTACTGTTTTACACTGGTGAGTTCCTGATTCTACTCACAGTGATAGGGCATCATCATTATCATTATTATCATTCATTACATAGTATAAATCCAAGTCGCTAATTCTGTCTGTTTGTATGTTTGTCCGCTATTTCCTCCTAAACCACTAAACGGATTTTAATGCGGTTTTCACTACCTTTAAGGTTATTTTTCATTTAAATTTAAATTTGTGAATAAAGAATATTCAGAAAAAGTTTTGTTTAGTTAGCCATAATTCGATGTTTTGTGAACAAGTCGGCCAAAATTACACCATTGCGAAGCGTGGGCGGGCCGCTAGTTACCTATATAGTATCTTGTTTCAAGTGTTGTCAAAATTTTAGTTTTACTGTGTTGGTGCCAGCATCCTACTAAATTGAACCGCTACATAGCTTAACTATATTTTGGTTAGTAGGGTATGAATGATAGACATAGTAATATCTAGCACTGAGACCAAACATCTTCACTATCTTGAGGTTAAAATGCTCTCGCATCTTAAAGCTGCAGGAGGCTATACTTATTAAGATTAAGGGGCTTATTTTGCACCTCTTTACATAAAAATAAAACTTTATTTAATCAGGACACGAAGCCGACTACCTGAACCTAGCAGTCCGCGATGGCGGCGTCTCCCTCACTATGGGGCTCGGCAACGGCAAGCAGGAGATGCACATCAAACCAGTGAAGACCAGATTCGATGACCACCAGTGGCATAAGCTGACAGTTCATCGGAGGGTGCAGGAGGTATTCATTTATATTGCTCTAGTGTCTGGCAATTTCTAAATGAGTATAAAATGGTTGCTATATTTGATAAGAGGTTTTTTTTTAATATAATGAGCGTAGTGCGACTGTAGACTATGAAAGTAATTGGTTATATTATTCTAAAGTTGACCGTCGGAAATTGGTACAAAAAAACTTGTTCTTGTAAAACTAATCTCTCTTCCAAACTTTTCTTATATTTATTTTGGGGCCTACAATTTCTTTAATATTCTTAGAAAGTGTACTTGGAAACAAATTATTGTTTTACCAGTCTCCAGAATAGTGCTCCTATAATTACTGTTGGCCAACAACAATCAATTTATTCATGACTAGTGGTCGCCCGCGACTCCGTTCGCGTAGAAGTCGGTTTCCCGTGGGAATGAAAATTATTCCCGCGGTAAAAAGTACCCTATATGTTAATCTGATGTATAAGCTATATTACTGTAAAGTTTCATCAAAATCCGTCCAGTAGTTTTTACGTGAAAGAGTAACAAACATCCATCCATCCATCCATCCATCCATCCATCCATCCATACATCCTCACAAACTTTCACATTTATAATATTAGTAGGATGTTAACTTAATATTAGTTCAAGTCAAAGCCTGAGTAAACTTGGGGATAGACCTAGATTAAGTTAAAGGCTAGATTAAATTGATTGTTTGTATATTCGGTCTGGTGGTTCCTAGCTGCAACTACAAACACAGATGGTTGCAAATTTAGTTAAATAGTTTAATACAATGGTTAAGCCAGGCGATTTAAATATAAATAGGAAAATGCAGAAAGAATTTGCTATTGCAATTCTAAAAAATAATAATTTTGGAGTTTACAAATTGTTACAAAAGGACTTCCAAAAATATATTCAATTCATTTTCTTGTACCCTATTAACAGTTGAATCTACAAAACGAATATTATTTTTAAAAGGCACTCTTTTTGAATGATGAATAGAACCGTCTAAAGTGTAGCTGGAGCCTCTCAATCGAGCGTCGAAATCCAATATACCGTCGGAGGGATCGACAGTCAATATCAACTTGTCTGCCTCTTATTGAAAGTTAAATCGGGGATTATTGCTGTTCCTAACGTTTTTTGTGTGCTTATTAATACTGAGATGTATTTTCGACTTTATTGAGCTTTGATTTGGATATTAATAAGAATTTAGGACACGTTTTATTGGCAGTTATAATTGGGAGAGATATTAATATAGGTATGAGAATTATTAAGATTGTTGTTCACCATATTGTTGTATTAATTAAACCTCCTAACTTATTAAAGTTTTATAGCAAATTTTAAGGTTTCTAATATAAATGTTACATTGTTTCAGGTTACACCGTATATGAGCTTTTGCAGAGTAAGTATGAATTGAATACACTTAGATTTCATTCATAGCAAGATACCAAGCAAGTTACTTATTTGCATTATCAATAAGCATATTTACAACTAACCCTTACTTTATATAACACTCACAACTAACACTGTAATCTAAAACAAAACCACTCAATGTCAATATTAACAATTCAGTTTACAGTGGGTCGTAAAAGCGCTTGTAATTCCTAGAAATGTTATCAATGGAACACTACAAGGCTAACTTAGAAATGTCCGCAACTGTGTCGCCGATAAACCCACTACTATGAAACCCCAATCGATATTATATCACAGCTGAATACAGGCTTAATAAATACCGGCTTATGTTTCAAGTTGGGTTAAACAAAGAGTAAAATAGCCGGTTTACAATTTAAACAAACATGCTTAAATATTTAAGTGCTTTTCATAAATGTTTTGGATACAGTATTCACGTGATAGCTGTATTTATTTTACATTTAATATGAAATACACGTGTTAGTGTAAACCATTTTACGTAAAAAATATATTAACAATTGAATTAGATGGAATAGTACAAAACAAAAACAAATACAGATATTTAACACAAACAGTAGCTGATCACAGTCACCCACATTATCATAACAAATCGAATGATATCGCCACAATTTACCCCCGAAACAACCGATATTCAATGACTAAGCTATTTCAGTTCACGTAAGCACAAAATTAAATTTAAGCAGACAATTAGAAATTATTCGAGCGTGAACTAGTGCATCGATACAACACAGAGTTAATTATATCCAACAATACAAAATAGCTTTTATTACTAGGGAGTAAAGAATAAATTTGTTTTATTAAACGTGGAATATAAAAGTTGTTTACTAAATATTGATTGTGGTTTGAGGTGTTTTGAACTTAAATAATAAAGGGTTTTCATTGTGACGCGGGCAATTTCAATTCAATAAGCTTCTTTTGTGTATAGTTCACCGGAGTATACGTATTGGAAATAAATGCTATAGTGATATCTACGTATAAGTGCTAGTTTATATTGTTATGGTAAATTAAATTAACAGATGCGGGGCTATAAAGCTAAGCTAATATACTTTAGTGTATGTAAAGTTTTCTGAACTGTTACTTTAAACGTAGTTGGAATTTTTCTCAAATGCTTTTCACCAATAACTTAATAAGAATATTTTCAAAAATGTCAACACCGAGTGTAAAGTGAATGTTTATGCGAAGTTCATGGATTTATTGCAACTAATTTACGTTCGCGGCGCACCCGAGGGTGGATATGAAAAAAGTTGTCCGTTACATTACAGCTTATAACGAAACTTATGGGGCGGTTTATGGAGGTAACTTTCTGAAAGTTACCGACCAAATAAATTTAAAGGACGGTGTTGGCGTAAAAAACGACTTAATTTTCTTAGATGTTATGACCGTAATGATCTTTGCTTCGGTGGGCAACACAATCAAATTGTTAATTGAAAAACAATATTCAACAGTCTTAAATTTAAGCTTTTACTCAAGGCTTAGTTAAATTAATTGGAAATTTCATTAAGCTTAACACTATCGTTCGAGCAACACTTCCAATTACATCTAGCCCCGTTCTCCCCCAGGTGTCGGCTATAGTGGACGACGTGTACGCGGAGCACGCGCACGTGGCGGGCTCGTTCTCGATGCTGGCGAGCTCGCGCGCGCACGTGGGCGGCTCACTGAACGCGCGCGCGCTGCCCGGCGCCCGGGTGCACACCAACTTCATCGGCTGCTTGAAGAAGGTGGGGGAACGCGAAACAAGCGTATTTGGACTACGATATCTTTGAAATTAATTTGAAGCCCAATGGCCAATTTCTTTATGTTATTATTATAAAGAAATAGGGATATTGCTCTCACAAAATGACTGTGATTGTGATGACCAGCGTTCAGGAGTAGACTTCTTTTAAGGCAATGACAATCTTGATTTTTGAGATGAGAGAATTAAGAGGCTAATAGTGTAATAAATTCTCTCATCTCATCAGTCATGTCATTTTTTTAGTTTTTAAGAGAGTTTCGTGTCTGAATTCCTAATTTGGTCCAATGTTCTCAACCTGACGATACATCCATTAACCAATTTCCTACTTTATTGAATGGTGTTAAGGTGGAGTTCTCGGCGGACACGCTCCGTCTGAACCTGGTGGACCTGGCGCGCACGGGCAGCAAGCTCATCACGGTGACGGGCCGGCTCGAGTACTCGTGCACGGCCACCGACAACGCGGACCCTGTCACCTTCACTACCAGGGACTCACATCTGGTAACTGGACCTATTTGTGTTCTTTTGTGAACGTATGGATTTACTTTTAGATGTGAACTCGGAAACTTCAATGAATCGTTGTCGACAAATCTGTAGTCAATAAGTCGGCAAAGAGAGCCATAAATAAAAAGCGCGAGAGTTTTAAAAATAACAAAGAGAGCCATGTAAAAGTATGTGCAGGGTTCGATTTGATTTTTACATACTGTAAAGATTATTAAACAGTTTTTTTCTGCTTTTATATACACAATAAATAATTAAAATACACCATAATGTTACCCAAAATTATACGTACAATGTTTCAAAGTTCAATCAGAGGTTGTTAACTACAAATTATTGATTTGTAGCCTAGAAGCAGTGCTGCGGGTTTATAAAGAGAATCCAAATTAGCGCTGGTTATTGTACGCTTTATTTTAAGTAAATACTGTTCAATTACTCTGAGCTAAAAATATTTTCTGCTAAACGATTAAATTGACAAATAAATGGTTAAGTTGAGTAGTAGTCTTGAGATTTTCGGCCCATCTTTTTGACTAACTTCAAAGCTTGAATTTTTTTAATAGCAATATGTGCTATTTCAACATGAATAGTTCGTAAAACATAAATGTTTTAAAATTAAGTTTTGTCATTTGTACGAAAAATAAGGTTTTTTCTTTAATAGTCATTCTTTGCTTATTTGTGTGGAGGTTTGTAATTGGCTTTTTGTTTTTCAAACTGTTGGTATTACCTATTAAGATGTAAGCAGCTGTAAGCCCCCCAAATAAACATTAATAAATAATATGAGCAAAGTACGTCCATTTAAAATAACTTTTTACTTCATGATAAAAATATTGAAACTCAGCAAAGAATGGTGCGGTTTATGCGTAATTTACATTTAGTAAATACCTAAGGCTTAACTTAATCGAACTAAAGGTCAAGGTGATGGCTGTGGCTACTAAGCACTATGGCTCAACATTTTTGACATTCTTCAAAGGTTAAAACACCAGACTAATGAGCAGAACCCCAGGCCGCAGCTTACTCAAATCTAAAATATAATTTGTTACCTCCAAATAACGACCAGCTTCTTGTACTGTAGGGAAAACCTTAGCTGAAGATATCATTAAAAGTCAGGGCTTAAGACAAAATGACAAATTAACTGCAATAAACCCTTGTCTGGATTCATTTGTGTTGTTAGAAACGGATCCAAGGGAAGTTGACAGCATCCTTATGGGTCTAGACTCCGGCTCAGCATCTGGTTGGGACGGAATCCCCACAAGTTTTTTAAAACAATGTAGAGAATTTATTGTTCCTTTGATGACCCAACTAGCCAATCTATGCTTTCAAACCGGTATATTTCCCAAACCCTTTAAAAAATCAGTCGTAACACCAGTGAGCAAGGGTGGGGATAGAAACGATGTCAATAACTATAGGCCTATTTCGGTTTTATCCTGTTTGTCCAAAATTCTTGAGAAGCTTGTAAATTCAAGACTGATAAATTACCTTACGCGCAAGAAAATCTTATCTAATTCTCAATATGGCTTTAGGAAAGGAATATCGACCCAAGACGTTGTTAAAGATTTGACAAGCTTCATCACAGAAATTGTAGATCAGGGACAAAAATGTCTAACAGTATTCCTAGACCTTAAGAAAGCCTTTGACACCGTTTCTATCCCAGTCCTTTTACACAGACTTGAGGAGATTGGTATAAGAGGTTCTGCACTTGCGCTTCTGAAAAGCTATCTACATGAAAGAAAGCAAATTGTCAAGATAGACAATTTCAAAAGTGAAGAAGGAGACGTATCTTACGGAGTTCCGCAAGGGTCAGTATTGGGACCTACACTATTTTTGGTGTATATTAACCAACTTTGTACTTTTTCGTGCGGCGGAAGAATTTTTGCCTACGCCGACGACACAGCAATAGTATTTTCGGGTTTGTG
Organism: Emmelina monodactyla; assembly: GCA_916618145.1. NCBI lineage: Eukaryota > Metazoa > Arthropoda > Insecta > Lepidoptera > Pterophoridae > Emmelina > Emmelina monodactyla. The sequence goes on along the minus strand of OU745315.1, from coordinate 9,100,579 downwards.
TTGGAAAGAAGTCCAGACTAAGACAGAACTTGGTCTGGCTGGAGTCGCTGGTTGGCTGAACTACAGTCTTCTTACACTTAATACAAAAAAGACCAATTTCATCTGTTTTACTCCTGACCAGAGATCGCAACCAGAAGAATCCTTTCAGATTAAAATTCATTTTTGTGATAATATCTCTAATCAGCACTGTTCTTGTCCTTATATTGCAAAAGTCAATAGTACAAAGTACTTGGGGGTTATAGTAGACCAAAGACTGTCATGGCAACTTCATCTTGAACTCATATCAAGTAGAATCAGGAAGCTTATTTGGATTTTCAAGACTCTGAGGCATGTTATGCCGAGTGCTCTTCTCAATAAAGTTTATATTTCCCTGGCACAGTCTGTGATCGCATATTGTATACCAGTATGGGGCGGAGCTGTGAAAACTAAGTTTATCCATTTGGAAAGAGCACAGAGGTCACTTATAAAAGTAATGTATTTCAAACCCTACAGATACCCAACGTCCGACTTATTTAAAATTTGTGGTTTACTATCGGTAAGAAAACTTTACATCTTGTGGATTATACTGACTCTGCACAAGAACCTCCCGTTCGACCCTGAAAAATTGAAAAAAAGGAATAAACACATCGTTGCACCATCTCGCCGTGTTCGAACAGTCTTTGCCGAACGCCAATACACTACACGAGCCTCACTATTGTACAACAGAATAAATCTACAACTGAACATTTACCCTATGAACTCTGTGGAATGTAAAGAAAAAATCACACAATGGTTGAAATCATTATCTTATGATGACACAGAAAACTTATTATCTATTGTAAAATAAAAAATAATAGAATATACTTTATTACATTTATAAAATTTATGAAAATATAACATTGATATCTGTGTATTATATTCGTTATATAAATTTCTCACACACACGCTTACATAAAAAATACCCACACAAACACACACACACACGCACACACACACACACGCACAAAATCACACACACACACACACCTACACATACGGTTCTCATGTAAATTGTTTTATTTCTTGGAATTTTTGTTTTGTTTAAGATTTTTTTTAATATGTTATTTTTTTTGTTTTATTTTTACTTCTTATTGTCTTTCTTTTATTGTAAACAACACTTTTGGGGGCTAGAGCGAGTCACGCCCGACACAAGTATTTCATTACTTACTGGGCTGTCTCAATACTATGTAACTTTGTAAAACTGGAAATAAAAACCTTTTTATTTTTTTTTTTTTTTATTTTTTTTTAGCTAAATCTTTAGTCGAACTAATCACCAATTACTCGAATACAAGCGACGAAAACTTTAAAACCCGACCATTTAAAGATTGTCATTTTGTCCTAGAGAGCACTTAGAGCGAACGGTCTCTCGAAATTGGCCGAGTGGATTCCTCTGATTAGATTTGAGGTTATCGGATTCTAGTTAACCATTTTAGTGGGCTATGTCGTTCAATTCGTAGGTAATTCTGTGATCTTATGTGGGGCTTACTGCAGTGCGGAGTGAGATGATCGAACGACCCGTATTATGATAGTTGATCGAATTGCCTTCAGGGAAAGATTACGTCGAATGTGGGACCGAGACCACTTTATTACTAAGAGCTTAATAATTGTCCCACTAAACAAAAATATTTGACCTTCATATTTGAGCAGTGAGAATAGTTTGCAAAACTTTGTTACTTTCTTTAAATATTTCGTTAATTGTGGAATGCTCCTGTAAAAGACAAAGCTCAGGTATTCGCGTAAAACATTATGCAAGATAAAATAAAATACTCAAAATATGCTAAGCATTTCGTGAAATTATTCGTTTTCTTTCATAATTTTTGGAGCATCGCTTGAATGCTCCGACATAAATAAAATGTATTTTCCATCAAACATTACGCTCTCTAGTGTTCAGGCCATTGTGTTTACGATAAAATTAATTATTCCAACTATTGTTACTGGTAATGGCTTACTTCCAAAATATCTACACGAATATATTGTAATTTCTGAAGGGCTTTTTGTTAGGTTTTTTTTTTGTAAAAGTTTATAAAAAATAGAAATTTATTTAGTGATAAAACTGGAAATTAAATTTCCCTTTAGCAACACTATCCAAGTGTAAACTTAATTTCGCAGAGTGTCTGCCTCCTTACGTAAGTGGAGAGACGCGACGCTGATGCATTACTGCTTAGACATCTTAGATATATGCCATTAGGCATGTGAGGATCCATTAATACGCTACACTCTCTTAGTAATAACCTGCTAAACACTGGAAGTGTATAGTAGTTAACACCTTTTCTAGTTTCTCTATAAAACTAATCAACGTGAAATTGACTTTGGTTATACTAAGAGTACTCCATTTGTATTCTACACATTGACAAAACTAATCCAATTTGAATCTAATTCGATAGCAATTTCAACAAACAAAACAACTTTTTAATGATCGTTACCTAGAATGGAATCAATTTGGTCAATTATATTTGTACGTGGATACAAATCGTCCTTCTGTAGGTCGTTTGTGAGGTCACTTGCTAGATTAATAAGAAAATCGATGGTGATGATTGCTTTGGCGTCGTAAAGGGTAAAAAATTTAAACATGTATGTTTTTGGATTATGCTAAAGGTTCGATTCATGCAAATGCAACGTGCTTGACAGTTATTAAAAACTTCATATTTTTGTATGTGAATGTGGATCGTAATTTCTCAATTTTCTTTTGCAGATTTTGCCAAAATGGGAAGCTGTTAAAACTGGAACAATATCGTTCAAATTCCGAACAAATGAACCTAACGGTCTGATCCTCTTCAACATGGGAGCTAAGCCACCAAGGGTAGGTTGTACGGTAAGGGGTGAAGCTTTTGGGGTTGTAACCATCATCATCGAGCGCCATCATCAACCATCCCCTGACCATTCTAATTACCCTGTCATAGTCATTAAAGAAGAAAGAAAAAACAATGTGTATAAAAGAAACAATACAAAAAAAGTATTCTTCTACCGCTGATATGTTAAGTTTAATTGTGTCATGATTAAAACTTATCAGGGTTTTAATGAAATACAACAATAAAAAACATAAACAACTCATTGCATTTTCCACAAAATAATTTGCAGAAGATAAAGCTAAGAAATTTCTCATTTTAATAAAATTATGTAAAAAGTAGCTAAATCAGCGGCATAATATTGTGTCTTTATAAGCCCCGTTACAGTTTAATTAATTTTTGTTCCAAATTAAACCTTATCTAATTAGAAATAAATTGCTTTATCTTTTGGGAATTTCGCATGGTAGGTAGGAAGTGTTAACGTTGATAACCGAAATTTCACAAATATAGGGGAATTTGTGTACGGTACCTTATAAAGTTTCACCCACTTAAAAATGTTGGAGTATTCCTGTTCTATGTGGTATTACAAGCACTTTGATACATATGTTAGTCGAGCACAACTTTATTGTAAAGGTTGTTTATTCCCCAGCACTGTAAAATTGCAGATAATTGCACTGTATGGACACTTTTCACCAATCACAGGCTGTTATATTCTATACCAAGGGAGAGCACGTTTTAATTGGCTTTTTCACGTGATCATGTTATGATTGGTTTAAACATGACACGAACTTTATTACTACCTACACAAATTCGCACCATCTTCCCTAAAAATCCCACCTTGCATAAAAATCCTTTATAATGTATTTACGTATGAATTAAAATTGCAATGCAAACACATTTTTGAATACCTTTTTGGCGAAAAGGGTTTCATTACAAACATTGTTAGTGCAAGTAAATTAAAAGTAGACTTAATTAGGAGCTTCGTGGAATTGTTGGTAGATTTGCATGTATGTACGGACAATTTAAATGTTGGTAAATTGTTAGCAGGTTTTGCATGTTTCCGTGCCTCCGCTTGTCGCAACTTCATGTAGAGTTTTTTGTTCTTTTCGTTTGTTGGCTGAATTCCCCAGTTTTATTGGTTTTCCCGAATTCTCTCGGCTGGGTGGTCTATTCGATTTCGAGGTTGTGTAATTGGATCTTTCATTTTGTTTGCGTTAACTGAGTTGATACCTTTTCTATTGTATGCTTGTGGAGTAGAAAATCCTTTGTTGTTAAAACTTTCGAGACTTTTGTCTATCCCTATAGAAGTAGAACGAATTGTCGAAATAGACAGTCGTAAGGAACTGACATTTTTCTTTCCAGGCCGACTTGTTTGCTGTGGAGATGTTGAACGGCTACATCTACGTCCACATGGATCTGGGGTCCGGGGGCGTGCGCGTGCGGGCGTCTCGGAGACGGGTGGATGACTCGCACTGGCATGAGTTCCTACTGAGGAGAACCGGCAGGGACGGCAGGGTTACTGTCGATGGGGCTAACGCTGAATTTAAAACTCCAGGTATAAGTCTCACTTTTTTTTCTTATTATTCATTTTTTATATGACGAAAAAAATTATTGTCATTTAACAACATTGATTGAAGATACATATTTTTGAACGGTTACCAAGTTAGAGATTATAAGTATAACGAGAATTTTTCGTTGATTGTTGCATAGTTTGCAAAGTTCTAATCGTAAATGATTTTGTAGACACATTCTTGGGTGAATATATTTTTTCAATTGTAGATATTCTATAGCTTTAGCAGACTTATCGTAAATTCCAGGAGAATCCAACCAGCTGGAGTTAGACGGTCCCCTGTACGTCGGCGGACTCGGCTCCGAGTACTCGGCCGCCAGGACCCCCGCGGCGCTGTGGACGGCGGCGCTGCGGCAGGGGTTCGTGGGCTGCTTGCGAGACCTGGTGCTCAATGGGAAACCACAGGATCTGACCGCGTATGCTAGACAACAGGATTCCGGTAAGATTTTGTGATAGAAGTTAAACAAAAAGTTTTATCCTTAAAACAAACACGATGGTTTTTTTAAGATTTATATTAAACTAGCGACCAGCCCACGCTTCGCAATAGTGTAATTTTGGCCGACTTGCTCACGAAACATTGAATTTCGGCTAACTTAAAACAACTTTTTCTGAATGTTCTTTATTTTCAAAGTTAAATGAAAAATATACCTAAATTATGGCGATAATGATGATTATGTTAGCACAATACTTTAAAAGCTTCCGGCGTGTTAATTTGTGATCAAGAGGTTCTATAAAATTACGAAGTAAACAATTACTTGACTAATTTGGTTTTTCATTGAGTAAATAAATTATTTATTCATGTAAAAGTATACAACATTAAACTAATAATTAAAATAGGTTTTGAAACTAAAAAACACGCGCTGCACGCTGCTGCCCACACTGGTAGGCGAATCATCGAGGATATCGAGACGGAGTTTTTATATAATATTGCATTGTAATCGGTCCTTAATAAATGTGCAAAATTTCAAATTAACCAGAAGTTCCAGAGTACGTCAAAATTACGTTTAAAGTTTCCGTTTTTTCCGTAACATACACACATACCCGAGCTAATATAAGCGTGTTAAAAAAACAATATGAGTCACGCTCCATATTTTCCCCACCATATTTCAAACGGGTCGGTGACATTTCGGACCAAAAAAACTCGGACACCTTCGCCAATGTATGGATTTTCAATTTTAATATTATTTTTTCCATACATTGGCGAAGGTGTCCGTGTTTTTTTGGTCCGAAATGTCACCGACCCTTTCAAACGGCCTACTCCACTTGCCCCCCGCAGCGTCGGTGCGGCCGGCGTGCCACGTGCTCATGAAGCAGTGCGCGTCGTCCCCGTGCCAGCACGCCGCGCCCTGCAGCGAGGGCTGGAACCGCGCGCTCTGCGACTGCTCCGGGAACAACTACGGCGGACCCACCTGTGGACGAGGTGAGCTCGAGACGCTACAAAAACAAGATTTGATATTTACTCCCATGTTTTGTCTTCAAAGTTTTCACGGAACGTAAAACTCAACAATTTTAAGTTATCAAAGCATTAGATTTAGAAATAGTAGAAAATAAATGAACCTTTGATCACAACTTCTATCTCTTAGAAGTACCTACTAAATATGACTTCACATTTATCTTTTAGTTTCGTTCGATATAAAGCACTAGTGGCCGCCCGCGACTCCGTTCGCGTGGAAGTCAGTTTACCGTGGGAATGAGAAGTTTTCCCGCGGTAAAAAGTACCCTATGTCCTTTCTCAAGTTCAGTTCTTTCTCCATACCAAATTTCATTACAATCGGTTCAGTGGTTTAGGCGTGAAAGTGTAACAGACAGACAGACCGACAGACAGACAGAGTTACTAGTAGGGGTTATTAGTAGGGATAGGGATGACTTTAAAAGAGCTGATACTGTTCCAGAGTCGCCGACGATCTTCGTGAACGGGTCGCAGCACCTCACGGCGCTGCTCGGCCCCGAGCACGCGACGCAGACGGAGGAGGTGCTGCTGCGGTTCCGCACGAGCCGGCCCGGCCTGCTGCTGCGCACCGCCGCCGCCGCCTCCGCCGACCGCCTCGAGCTGGCCGTGGCCGCGGGCCGCGTGCGCGCCAGCGTGCGACTGGGAGACAGGGAGAAGGTAGCTAGACATGCAGCCGACCGCCTCGAGCTGGCCGTGGCCGCGGGCCGCGTGCGCGCCAGCGTGCGACTGGGAGACAGGGAGAAGGTAGCTAGACATGCAGCCGACCGCCTCGAGCTGGCCGTGGCCGCGGGCCGCGTGCGCGCCAGCGTGCGACTGGGAGACAGGGAGAAGGTAGCTAGACATGCAGCCGACCGCCTCGAGCTGGCCGTGGCCGCGGGCCGCGTGCGCGCCAGCGTGCGACTGGGAGACAGGGAGAAGGTAGCTAGACATGCAGCCGACCGCCTCGAGCTGGCCGTGGCCGCGGGCCGCGTGCGCGCCAGCGTGCGACTGGGGGACAGGGAGAAGGTAGCTAGACATGCAGCCGACCGCCTCGAGCTGGCCGTGGCCGCGGGCCGCGTGCGCGCCAGCGTGCGACTGGGGGACAGGGAGAAGGTAGCTAGACATGCAGCCGACCGCCTCGAGCTGGCCGTGGCCGCGGGCCGCGTGCGCGCCAGCGTGCGACTGGGAGACAGGGAGAAGGTAGCTAGACATGCAGCCGACCGCCTCGAGCTGGCCGTGGCCGCGGGCCGCGTGCGCGCCAGCGTGCGACTGGGGGACAGGGAGAAGGTAGCTAGACATGCAGCCGACCGCCTCGAGCTGGCCGTGGCCGCGGGCCGCGTGCGCGCCAGCGTGCGACTGGGAGACAGGGAGAAGGTAGCTAGACATGCAGCCGACCGCCTCGAGCTGGCCGTGGCCGCGGGCCGCGTGCGCGCCAGCGTGCGACTGGGGGACAGGGAGAAGGTAGCTAGACATGCAGCCGACCGCCTCGAGCTGGCCGTGGCCGCGGGCCGCGTGCGCGCCAGCGTGCGACTGGGAGACAGGGAGAAGGTCAAAATCAAAATCAAAATATTTATTTGCCAATATGGGTAAAATTAAAGTTGATAAAAATATAATTTACAAAACACCATATTAGCGCTTATGGGCATGCAAATGTCAGTTTGAAAAATGAAATAAGAATTATAATTATATAAATCAAGCAATAAAAGTCAAAAATTAAAAATGTCAATTACAAAACTTTAAAATACTACTAACATGTCATTTAAATAAATTCATTACATTACATGATCAAAAAAAACATTGCAATGTACCTTATTTAATTTTTACAATTACTAATCCTTATCATTAAAATATTCATGTATGGAGTAAAAACATTTATTTATTAAATAGGATTTTAGTTTGTCTTTAAATTCATAAAAGTCGTTTATGTTTTTTATCTAATCTGGCAATTTATTAAAAATTTTGGGTCCCATACAAAATATGCTTCTGTTGAAAAGTGAGTCGGTGACGATTCGGACAAAAAAACTCGGACACCATGTCCGAATTGTCCCTTCTGTTTTTCCTACGACAACTCGGACACAATCAAATATATCTGTAATGTACAGCCAAAGACAAAAGTGTTAGGTTAACATTAATTTCAAATAAAGTAGTTCTGATACTATTCTTTTTACATATTGTTTACCGGTTGCGCATCCATTAAAATGAGCAAAAAAGCTGTATACCTATATGTAAAAGAGAGAGAAATGGTGACTCTAATTTACGCATAGAGCCCACTCGCACGGTACCATATTTGTGGAAAATTTCTAAATATTATTATTATTAGTGATCGCTAAGAAAGCGTTTTTAACTTAATATACCTACATATGATTGTTTATAAAGTTATTGTTAACTAAATTAGATACAGTAATAGTATTGATTGATAATCATATAGTAAAAAAATCGAATATAGAATTGCTCTTCTATCTGACTGTACGTAATTGCTTGATAAATTATTAATAATTTGATGGTGTCCGAGATGTCGTAAAAAATATTAAAATTTGGTCCGAGTTTTTTGTGTCCGAATCGTCACTGAATCTGAAAAGTTCCGTTGCACAATCAGGAGCGCGTAATCGGTTACGAAGAGTCGTTCATTATCATATTGGACACCTCAAAGATATATAACGACGGAAGAGTTAGGATACCTAATTTAACGTAATAAGGTTCACAAGACTAGTAGCTAGACATGCAGCCGACCGCCTCGAACTAGTAATACTGCAACAATGTATATTTCATTTTATGAAGCGGTACTATGGACTGTGCCGTCCCCACCTATCTTCGGTACCCTATCGTCCTGTCTACTGCTAATGGTTGAAGTATTGGCTTGGCAGAATAGTCTACATCGCCCTTATATCCTTGTGTCGTAGAAGTTGTTAATAACTTCCAACGATCAGGTGGACCAACTGCTTATTTATCGCCTTTCCCAAAGACTAAATTCCTTTTGTTTAGTGTCGATCTACTAATGTTGTTCTATAACGAGAAGGTTTTTTCAGCGGTGTGTAGAAGTACTTCAGAATTTTTGGCCAGCTACAGTCTTACCCTTTCTTAGTACCGTCATGACGTGTTGGTATCTCTAGAACCTGCTGGCGGGCTCGTCGGTGACGGACGGCGCGTGGCACGTGGTGCGGTTCTCGCGGCGCGCCTCCAACCTCAAGCTGCAGGTGGACGCCGCGCCGCCCGTGCGCGGTATGTTGAGTACGTATCACTGCACACGCACATATTGGTTACAGGTTAGATTACTACCTCATCTGTTCAACCATATCAGTTGGTTGGCGATAAGCTGTGAAATAATACTGCCATCCAAACATAGAACAATGTAGAAAGTATAGTTATTGCTAAAGACATAAAGAGTGAACAGATGAGGATGTATCGATTATTATAATTATTATTTAACATCGGAGTTTTCTTTTAAAGTTGTTAAAAGAAGGTTTCGATCACAGGACTCGATTACCCGGAAGAGTCCTGCTCGGTGTGTCCTATTAGATTAGAATTAGTTGCTTTTTCGTTGTTAGTAGCTGGCACTGGTATCTTCACCTTTTCGTTAGCCCCCTGTTTTCTTTCTTCGATTATATTTCTTTCTTACTCTCGTAGTATCCTTCGTGAATGTGCTAGTCTAAGATAAACTTACTCTTTTCAGAATCTATAGCTTAGCAATAGTATTAGTTCGCTCTAACTTGACAATTTACTTGAGTTATAGTAAAGTTTAAAATTAAAAGTGAACTAATGCTGAATTGACATCCAAGCTTGAACTATTCTGATCATGCTAATAAAATATAGGAACTCAGAAATATTGTTGAACATTAGAGCTAAGAGAACGTTCATTTTGACTTAATTCATCTAATTGAAGCTTAATCTATGTATTGTCTATGCTAGAACATTTCTGTAAATAAATGGTTGGAAATGGCTCATGATTGTGACAAAAAACGTTTGATTTGCTAACTTATTTTACTTTGAAAGTCAATGTTGTGATTTCATGTTCAATGTTATCTTTGCGCCAATTGTGATTGATTTTGAATTCGTTTGCAGCCGAAACAGTTCTAGGGAAAGCGTCTACTTTGGAGATATCATCATTACATTTAGGAGGAATGTTCCACCCTGAAGAGGAAATACAGATGACGTCAACATTGCCAAACTTCGTTGGTTATCTGCAGAAGTTTGTGTTCAACGGTATCCACTATATTGACATGGCAAAAACACTTGGTATTGGGACAGACGAGAACAATAACATTCCGGATTCATCTAGTTTGATATTCACCGGAAAATTCATCAAACCTGACTCTTTGAATGTCTACAAGTCTGTGACGTTTAAGTCAAAGCACACATACGTTGGACTTCCACTACTAAAAGCTTACTCGAACACATATTTGGACTTCTACTTTCGAACAACTGAAATGGATGGATTGCTGTTCTACAACGGAGGAAAGAAGCAAGATTTTATTGCCATAGAGTTAGTGAATGGCCACATACATTGCGTGTTTAATCTCGGAGATGGTGTTGTTACAATGAAAGATAAGCTCAAGAATTTCCTGAACGATAACCGATGGCACTCCGTCTCGGTTAGGAGGCCTACTCCTAACGTGCATACGTTGCAGGTGGATGAAAATTTGGAAATGCATACAACAAGTAAGTTGATATATTGATTTTTTTCTATAACTAATTATTAACAAAAAAAATCCTATAACTCATGACAGGCATATTTTTGATAATTACTTTTTTCGCCCAGTTTTACTTCAATCAGAGACATTGTTCCACTTAAGAGGACAAATACTTGTCGAATAATAACCATTACATTGTTTCTTTTTAATCAAACAATAATGCGATAGGTTAGTACAATGGCTTGGCAGCTACAATTTGGCTTGGCAGCCTTTGTCAATTGAATCCCGCCAACGCTTGCACAACCACCCTCTGCCCTCAGGTTCAAACCTGATGCTAGACCTAGAATCGGTCCTGTACGTGGGCGGCGTCCCGAAGGAGTTGTACTCGTCGCTGCCGGTGGGCGTGGCGGCGCGCGCGGGCTTCGAGGGCTGCGTGGCCAGCCTGGACGTGGCGGGGGAGTCGCCCAGCCTGCTGGACGACGCCGTCGTGCCGTCCTCCTCGCTGGGCTCCGGATGTGATGGTGCGGGACATGTGAAATAGTATATTTCAATACAAGTGTGGAAAGGCTGTCATTACAACGAGTTCCGACCAATGTCTACCCGAGCCGAGGCACAGCCGAAGGCGAGGGTTGACAGGCGGGACGAGTTGCAATGACGGTTCCGCACGTGTAATGAACGACTATTTTAAATACAGTTGCGAAAAAATAAAGCAATTTAATAAAATATAAAATTAGGATCGTAAATGTCGAAATAACTCATTTTGAAAATGGCGCCATTTTTTCTTCACCCATTTGGTAGGCAAAGGTTACTATGCCCATACAGCCAAGTCTTCAGTAGAATTTTTTTATTGATATGAAATGAGAATGAAATTTAATGAGATAAAATGAAATGAATCCAACCACACTAATTCAATCAAATCATTACATCTGATATTGAAACAAACTAGTAGCTTTTTTTAGAAATATACCTACGCTACGTAAGTATTAACATGAATCATAAAAACTTTGTTTTTTTTTAGTAAAAACTTCATGGTTGGTTATTTTTTCTTTTTAATAGACATTATTTTGACAGTTGGGAAAGAGAACGCACGAGTGCGGGAAAGGTAAAAAAAAGCACGCGTGCGTAATAACCCACATCCCGAACGCTATACGTCCCTGCAATACGCCACTTTTTGAGCTACTGTATTAAAATAGTATATTTCAATACAAGTGTGGAAAGGCTGTCATTACAACGAGTTCCAACAAATGTCTACCCGAGCCGAGGCACAGCCGAAGGCGAGGGTTGACAGGCGGGACGAGTTGCAATGACGGTTCCGCATTGCAACTCGGTGAACGACTATTTTTTATACAGTTGCGAAAAAATAAAGCAATTTAATAAAATATAAAATTAGGATCGTAAATGTCGAAATAACTCATTTTGAAAATGGCGCCACTTTTTCTTCACCCATTTGGTAGGCAAATGTTACAATGCCCATACAGCCAAGTCTTCAGTAGAATTTTTTTATTGATATGAAATGAAAATGAAATTTAATGAGATAAGATGAAATGAAACCAACCACGCTAATTCAATCAAATCATTAAATCTGATATCAAAACAAACTAGTAGCTTTTTTTAGAAATATACCTACGCTACGTAAGTATTACCTAACATGAATCATAAAAACTTCTTTGTTTTTTTTTAGTAAAAACTTCATGGTTGGTTAATTTTTCTTTTTAATAGTCATTATTTTGACAGTTGGGAAAGAGAACGCACGAGTGCGGGAGAGGTAAAAAAAAAGCACGCGTGTGTAATAGCCCACATCCCGAACGCTATACGTCCCTGCAATACGCCACTTTTTGAGCAACTGTATTAAAATAGTATATTTCAATACAAGTGTGGAAAGGCTGTCATTACAACGAGTCCCGACCAATGTCTACCCGAGCCGAGGCACAGCCGAAGGCGAGGGTTGACAGGCGGGACGAGTTGCAATGACGGTTCCGCACGTGTACTGAACGACTATTTTTAATACAGTTGCGAAAAAATTAAGGAATTTAGTAAAATGTAAAATTAGGATCGTAAATGTCGAAATAACTCATTTTGAAAATGGCGCCATTTTTTCTTCACCCATTTGGTAGGCAAAGGTTACTATGCCCATACAGCCAAGTCTTCAGTAGATTTTTTTTTATTGATATGAAATGAAAATAAAATTTAATGAGATAAAATGAAATGAAACCAACCACACTAATTCAATCAAATCATTAAATCTGATATCGAAACAAACTAATAGTTTTTTTAGAAATATACCTACGCTACGTAAGCATTAACATGAATCATAAAAACTTCTATGTTTTTTTTTTTGTAAAAGCTTCATGGTTGATTAATTTTTCTTTTTAATAGACATTATTTTGACAGTTGGGAAAGCGAACGCACGAGTGCGGGAAAGGTAAAAAAAAAGCACGCGTGTGTAATAGCCCTCATCCCGAACGCTATACGTCCCTGCAATACGCCACTTTTTGAGCAACTGTATTAAAAATTAGCTATTAAATTTTTTATCTTTTAGTAAATGAGTTCTGATCAAAATAAGATTTATCGTACGTGCATAACCTAGTTTCAAAGAAATTGATGCAGTATTGGTTTTGTGTTGTTTTAGACGTACTAAAACAAAGAATAGGAATTCATTATCTCATGCCAGTAAAATGTTTTATCTTCGAAAGTAACTAAGGCTGATTTGATTTTGATTTGATTTGTGTTTTTTGTTTTATTCCAGGACCTACAAAGTGCACACATAACGCGTGTGCCAACAAAGGAGTGTGTGTGCAACAGTGGAACACCTACGTGTGTGACTGCGATCTGACTTCTTTCACTGGACCTACTTGTTATGATGGTAAGCTACCGGTTTTAGAATTAATTTGTTAGCATAAAATAATTATTATTGATTTCTTTTTAAGTTATTAAAGTAAAGAAAAAATGCAATAAATGAGTCAAAATTATGTGTTTAAAAACTCTCTTCTTAATTAAATTGAAATTCGGGTACAATGGTAGCTAGTCGCATGAAGTCAATTTAACTTGCTCAACAGAATATTTTCACTCACCGTCAAAGGTCAATGAATCAAGAAATCCCAAAATACAACCGACATCTTGATTACCTCCGTCATTGTTCCATCTATTCGCTCATCCCCCAGAGTCGATTGCGTACGAGTTCGGGCCGGGCCGCGGCACCATCACGTACACGTTCCCGCCGGCCACCGTGGCCGACTCGGAGGTGTCGCGCGTGGCCGTCGGCTTCTCCACCACCAAGTCCGACGCCGTGCTGCTGCGGCTCGACTCCGCCAACACGCAGGATTATATGCAGATGGAGATCGTGAGTAGTGTACTGTAGAGGCAGGTGGTTAAGGATTAAAAGTATATTTCCAACTGATTTAGAAGTCAACTCTATAAAGGTAACTAAAAGAGAAAGACGTCTTTACATTGACGACTAAAGGTTCTCGCCTTATTCCCAATATTGCTACTAGGCTATAAGATTCTTATAAAAGTTAGGGGCACTGCTACTTGTTGCATGAAACGTAATGCAATTTAATAAAACTTAAGACGTCTCTATCGACTTCCCTTTTCCAAACAACAACTACACGCTTAGTGTATAACCGTTTGTTAAACCAAATAAATTTAGTAACTTTCGTGGTAGATCCGTGGCTCCCTGTTCGTGGTGTACAACGTGGGCGGCGGCGACGCTCCGCTCGGGGAGGAGGCGCGCGTCGACGACGGCAACTACCACGTCGCCAGGTTCACCAGGAACGGCTCCTCCGCCGACCTGCAGCTCGACAACCTCGCTGTCAACACGCGACATCCGCACAGTTAGTACCTATGTATCTATAGTCTTGCTACAGTACCTCAAGAAAAAGATTATGTTATACACAAGTTCACCACGGCTTATCAGAAGATAAAGATATTTACAGGATAATTTGTTTTAAAAGCAAGCGTAGAATTTGCTTACACTATTTTCACGTTAATAATTGGATAGGATAGACGGTACGGTTGAAAGAGTTTCACTTAAAGCGTCCATAGTTTTGCTTTTTATAAGCCGAGCGATGAAAAAGATATGTTTAATAAAAGAGCATGTTTCTGTCTACGAATGGGCAATGTGGTTTTAGTTCCAGGTGTGTTATTTTTAATAGTATAACAAATTAAAAAAAAACGATTTGTTTCAACCGTCCCCATACCAGGGGCGGTTGAAACAGTGATTGGGGTCAGTTGAAACACATACGAATAATACAAAATAAATATAACAATATGTTTTATTAATAGATTATTTTAAATCTAAGAATTATTAAGTAACTCTTTGACAATAGTAATCAGTCTTCGATATTTATTTACGTGTAACGATATTTTTAATCAGCCTTTAATATTTTTAGAGCACACTATTTAAAATCTATCAATTATCTGTTACTATAGATTACTTAACATTGATATAAAATTAAACTAAATTATCAAAAAACCTACCAAAAATCAACTGTCTGTTTTTTAAACATAGCAAACTAAACAATAATATTTGGAAAAAAAACCAAAAGAAAACTCTCTTTGGTTTTCATTAGTCCATCAATCATAAATCAAATTTAAAGATCAATCAGAGTCGCAATTCTGACAAATATAGCTAAGACCACTTTCTGTGCATTTTTCGTGAGCCCAAAGTTTAAAACTTTAAAACTTTGGGCCAAAGTTTAAAACTTTGGGCTGATGCATTAAATCCACTGTTCTCCGGGTCTGCTCTCTAAATATGGTGACATACAAACAAGACAGAAGCACTCCTCAACTTCTGATGATACCTCCTCTTGTATATTTTTCTTTTTTCCTTTTTTGGTGTTCCTTTTACAATACATCCAATTGCTTCTTCACTTGTTTGGCTCTAAAAAACCAAGAAAAAAATTAATACAATGTTTCAACCGTACCCAAATAAAATGTTTCAACAGTCCCCAACCCCTACTTTAGTTAAAATTCAGTTATAGTAATTGTAACAACAATGATACACAAAAACTAGTCACGATGTAATATTCCACAAGCTTTATTTCAAACAAATACGCACACTTAATACTGTCACTTAAATAGAATCGTCAATAATTGGAAAAATCTCCAAACAAAAATACTTACTTTTGGTCATCAAAACACAATAGGGTCTTATAAAAACAACTGAAGCGCGCGGAGAATGACGCAACATTGATGTCTGTGTTTAGAACGGTCATCAGCTTCGTTCTCCCCTTGGACCCCTCACCACACCAACGGTTTGCGAGATATTCGTGTTGTTTCAACCGTACCCAGTCTACCTGATATGAATCTTCGTCCCCAGGCGGGCAGCAGTCGTCGACGATCTTCAACAGCCTGTCGACGATCACGGTGGGCGCGGGCGCGGGCGGCGCGCGCTGGTTCGCGGGCGTGCTGGCCGGGCTGGCCGTGGACGGCGTGCGCGTGCTGGACGCGGCCGCCGCGCGCCACGCCGCCGTGTCCGTGCGCGGGGACGCGCGCCGGGCCAGCGCGCCGCTCGACCGGGACATCAACCGCATGCAGCAGGTATGGCGACGACGGTCATACCGATGTAGGAGGCAAACGGAGGCGATCCATGATTTGCGAAACGTACTAGTTTTGATGCTGTTGGTATTGTCTTCGATTACATTTTTAAAATACCTTAAGGATTCAAACTGTAGTTCTAGCAGAGGCCCTTATTTAGTTCGCAGGGTTTATTTTCAGCGTGTGTTGCGGCAGGTAGACTCGAATGGTATCTGTCATATTAAAGCTGCCCCCCAAGTCAAGTGGCAGTAGAAAATTGCGATAGCGACTGAATAGAATAAGAAATGCATAGATTTAAATCGTTAGTTAGGCTCTTACCGCAGTGACACCGCGCCGTGTTGTTCCACAGTCGAAGTGAGTGAGCTCACTAACCTGGGAGTGCATGAAAGAGAAAGTAGTGTTTGCAACTTATGTAGGAGAAAAAGAGATGACACTATTTTCTCAGTTCACTTGTTGTGTATAGATTGCAAAAAAAAAACAATGCTACAGTTTTTGGTGTCGGGGCCTATCTAACGATTTAAATCTATGCATACAAAGTATCATGCAAAGGTACCTATTTACAACTATAAATTATGAAATTAAAATAAAACCATATTTTGTTACGGTTTACCTTTTAAATAAATATTTTTTTTACATTCATACATACATTAACTGAATCCATTTAAAATAAATTTTCACTAAAACATGTAAAACCGTAATCAGCTGATCACAGAAGCCGCCATTTTGTCGCCGGAGTTATCTACAAGGTTTTGATGTACGCTTCATTTTCTATTCTATCAAGGGTGCGTTCGGGGAGTCGCTATCCGCGCTATCTAGCGCTAAAATTTGTTCACGGAGCTCGACGGTGGTGCTATCAATCGTGTTCGTGACGTCATCAATAATGGTGTGTGACGTCATGACAATTCACTGTCAATGCAATTTTTTCCGAGGTGGTGTGATGACAGCGTCAGTGTTTGCGAACTCTGTGAACTCGAACGCTATCACTACTCATCGTGGTCCTAACCTCCTTCGTTCTTCGAGCAACCGGCATTCTGACAGCAAAATGGACAATTCCGTCGAAATGGTTTTTCAAGATCTTGATGTTAACGAAGAGTACACGTTATCGTTAAAATTCGCAAGAAATCACTACGACCCTCCATCACCTCCATGTTTCACTCAAGCACAGTGCAAAGTCCCGCGCAAATGTGTCAAGATGGCCGAAGGCGATCACGCAATCGCAACGCAAATAGCGTTCGTGGAGCTTGCAATCGCTGACACGCAATTGGCTCTCCGAACAGCAATAGTAGCGTTTGGGTTTTTAGTGCTGATAGCGACTCCCTGAACGCACCCCAAGGCGAAACGCTTGACAAAATTGCCACATGGCATGGAAAAGTCAAAAAGTCATAGCTACGATCTTTCAGTTTCTAAGGAACATTTGTATGACAACTTGTTTAGGCGTGAATACGAATCGACAATTAGCGAATGCCACTTGACTTGACCCCCTGGTGTAATGCATGTTGTGTAGACGCCTCCGTCCGGGTTCGTGGGCGGCGTGCAGGACGAGCTGGTGTACTGTATGTGGTTACATGTTTGTTGCGTAGACGCCTCCGTCCGGGTTCGTGGGCGGCGTGCAGGACGAGCTGGTGTACTGTATGTGGTTACATGTTTGTTGTGTAGACGCCTCCGTCCGGGTTCGTGGGCGGCGTGCAGGACGAGCTGGTGTACTGTATGTGGTTACATGTTTGTTGCGTAGACGCCTCCGTCCGGGTTCGTGGGCGGCGTGCAGGACGAGCTGGTGTACTCGGGCGCGGGCTCGGGGTGCCGCGACGACGACGAGGACGCGTGCGTAGCGCCCGACGCCGCCGCGCCCGACGACCTCATCACGCCCGTGTATGTGCCGCCCACGCCTACCGCGCACAGGAATAATAAGGTAAACTTCATGGAATTTTGATCATAACTGATTCAATTTTTTACAACAATTACTTATTGGTAGAAGAAAAACCCTAAGTTAAAATTTATGTGTATTTGTTGCCAAATTAAGTGGGAATATTCTGTTGAAATTTGGTATTCGCATGGGATTCTAAACCTTCTTATTAGTGGCAGAAGAAGGGAATAAAAGAACTAAAAATAGTTGTATCAATTTAAATGTTGTTGATGTTTTGACTAATAATTATTGCCATATTATATTGATTTTGTCTGCATTGATGAAAGGAAATAACATTCTTTTGAGACTTGTAATTTTTTTACTATGTTGCATGTATAATTCAAGATATATTTTTCAAGATTTAAATATTATTATTTTGCTATCAGGGTGACACAAGTGGTAAACTGATGAAGCCGTGTGATGACGAAGATTGCATCGAAGGTTCTGGATCTAGCGGGGAAGATCTCATTACTGAACCTGAACATCCTACTACGTAAGTCTATTAATTTGGTAATTCCATTTAAGTCACCTTTGAATTTATCTACCTTAGTAAATTTTCATCAGAATGGCTACCCATTCAGTTCAAAATCTAAAACTTGTTTGAATTGCAATCCTACAATTAGCAAACTTATTCCTTAGTATAATTTTTAAACTCTACTCCTCTCTTCCAGATCAATAATAACCAGCACCCAGTCGATGTCGTCCCCATCGCCCCCGTCATCTCCCAGTGACGTCACACACCCACACACGCACACGCCGACAGACAGCAGCACGCACACAGCGACGCACACGCACACACACACGCACACGATGCCGGACCACGACAACATGCACGCCGGGACTACTGACGTGGACAGAGAGACTACCGTCGAGAAGAAGACTACACCTAGTTTTGGTAAGTTTAGATTAGATTTTAAAATGCAGATGCCTTGTTCATCTAAATAGCCTACAATATCTTTTAAATTATTTCTGAGTTTAAGTGTCAGTAAAGGTAAACAATATTTTCTGAACTTGCAGAAGAAACTCACACTGCGTATCACACACCAACAATTCCACGGCATACCGAATTCACAACACCAGACGAAGACAACCATATACCTGATTACGGCGGAGAAAAAGAGACGGATATAGAGCCCAGAGTTCCTACTTATGAAGACCGGGTACCAGGCAGACATGACTATAACGGTTATGAACACGAGATAACGACTAAGTGGTATCATCCTAAAACTACAGATAATAGAGTAGTGCCACCTGAAAGTGAATTCTTTGCTACTATTGTTGGTAAGTTATTGCATTGACTATCAAATTTGAAACAAGGTACAATGGGAATACTTATGTTTTTATCATTATATTTTGTAAAGTTTAAAAGCACAGGTAAAATAAAAGTTACTGGTATTGAAATTGAAAATATGTGTTTAAAGTCCCAGTAAATGAATTCTTCTGCATATATGCTGCAAAAGTCGAAAGACAAAAAAATACTTATTCGAGTAAACAATCATTTTTTTGTTTCACTTGAAGTTACTATTTCTTCTGTTCTCGTTGCAGGCATCGTGGCGTCGGTGCTGATCGCCATCGTGCTGGTGGTGATCCTGGTGCTGAAGTACGTGGTGTTCCGCCTCGACCCCAGCTACAAGGTGGACGACAAGGTGCAGCACGGGGCCGGCGCCGCGCTGCTCGGGAACCAGGTCTGATGGTTCTTCTTAGTGTTTTCTCTGAAAATTTGCTAGTGTCTATCAGTATGTATATTTACAACACTTTGTAAGGGATATTTACCATGATTTTTGATTTTATTCCCTAGTTATTCCTGTAAAAAGTACTTGCTAAGTCAGTTACTCCGTGACCATGACAAATGAAATTGTGCCGAAATATCGGAAAACAACAAAAATCAATAATCAGGGTAAATAATCCGTTCAAAGTGTTGTAAATAATAAAAACCGCGTTAGTTTTAAAACTTATAGTATGTATATTCACTTAAGCTTTCTGAAGTGCGCAACGTATTCTAATTTAATATTTAAAGAAAAAAAAACTTAAAAACACGATTGAAATGGAGCCACAGCCTTAGGAGCGCTGCACGCTTCTGCCCACCCTAGTAGGCGAATCATTGCGGTTTCGTGATAGAATTTTCATAATCATAATCAGTCCTTAGTAAATGTGCAAAATTTTAAATAAATCTGAAGTTTCAAAGTCCGACAAAATAATGTTCAAAGTTTCCGTTACCTACTAACATAGTAACATACTAACATACGACCGAAGCTAATTAAAGCGTGTTAAAAACAGGATCATAAAGAATAAAGCAACTTTGACATCTCTGGGAATATTGGAATATTGGAATTTTAATACTAACATCGAAACAATTTGCAGGCCCACTCGAGCTACCAGAGTGGCGCTAGTTGTCCGTCGGGCGCGGTCCGCAACCTGCAGCCGCTGCCCCTCAACCGCAACAACGGCCTCGCGCCGCTGCCGCCGCAGCCGGTCAAACGAGACGGCATCAAGGAGTGGTACGTCTAAACTAACAAGCCTGCACACTATATCACCAGCCAGTACTAATCAAGAAATAAAAGAAAAATAACGAGAGAAGATTAACTTTTTGGACAGTTGCTAGTTTGAACTTTAGAAGGTTTTGTGATGTGGAGTATCCAGCATATCAATTAAGGACCGTAGATCAATTTGTATGAAGTGATGATCCCGTAGTTGCTTGTATTTACCTCGCAAGTTTGATTGTTGTGGGTGTGGTCGTTGGCACGTTTACATTGTTTACAAAATAGAACGAGGATGAATGCCTGAGGTAAATGCATCACATATATTGAATGATGTAAATGAAGCAGATGCTAATACTAATGAAAAATAATCAATCGATTGAATGATTGTCAATAAAAGACAATTTGCTTTAAAATGTTATCAAAGTAAAGTAAGACATGTTAACGACTGAGTCGCAAGTGTATAAGTATTGTAAATATTAATTAATTATTAAAATGTTATGAATCACTTGTGCAAACGGATTATGATGTTTAAAAATTGTCAACTAAATTAGGAATTGCATTTATTTTATAGATGACCTGTGTTATTTTAATTTCTGATAGAAAGACCTCTAGCTTTTTTATACTGTATATTGTTATCGTCAATACTTCTAGATATTGCATTTTTCAATCTGCATTGCCTTTGATAGATTAACTCGTTATAAGTCTAGCGGTTGGATCAGCATTTGTCGCGGTTTGAACTATGACTTCAGATTTCGATATAAATTTTTATATTGCCATTATAATGTTCAGAAGACAATGTTTTTAAAAGACCGTTCAAAAACTGTGGACAAACGCTAATTCCTAATATTTTTCGGATAAGACAAACAATATCATTAAACAACCACTCGGGGCTGCCATCGAGAAATTGAAGCATATCGAACAATTGAAGACTACTTACACTAATTTTACAATTTCAATATCTCTTTCCTATATTAATTAGATCTTGTATACAACTTTCTTAACGATATGTGACGAGTAATTGGCATAGGAAATGCAATCATAATTATGAGAAAATTGCGTCGAGAATCGCTTGGGCTTAGATGCTCAGACTTGGTAAGGACATATGTAAATCGTAGGGTGCGTAACCAACGTATGAGCTTGTAGGTTTGGTATATAAACTAATAGAAGTTTCTGTGTTGATTTCGATCCCAATTCAATCCAACTCTTGCTCAATCCCACTTCTGATAAAGTATTACTTCTATGATATAGGGGCCTAAAGCTATATTATGATTTCTTTAAAAAAATGATTAAAACATCATAATGGGGTGCAACAGGACAAGTAAATGGATTATTTAATAGTAGCTGTAAGTAGCTAAATATTTACGCAAGAATTTTGAAGTCTTTTATTATTTCCGAGGACTGCGTCTATAAATCGAAAATATTATACCTCTACCAAAAACATCTAACTAATTTGTTTTATGAAAGCTATAAACAACATGCAATTGTCCATAAAATGTATCAGAATGATTGATAGCAGAATAAAAGCAGTTCTCAGATAAATAGAATCACTATCGCTTGTTAATTTATTTAAAGAAAAGAAAGCTTATATTTTTACAATTAGATTGTACATCCACCGTCCCGTTTCCTCTATCCCTATATTTGAATTAGCTTTACAAAAACATCGTTATATTGACTAATATACATAGATTGTTACATGGCACAGGTTCATAGGTTTATAGGTGACCACGCGTAACATCTTAGCGCTCTCTGAATTCCATCTTTTAAAATTGAACCAATGAGATGTCGTTATTTAGACAGATTTACAGAAATAGCCTTGAAATTAATTGTGTGCGCTAAAATGTTACTGGTTAAAATTGCATTTATTGTAAATAGTTAATTACTATAATAATATAAGTGGTATGTAACGATGTAATAACCACACTCGTTTTACGGCACAAAATGTTAGCAAACATCAATTTATTTGTCTGTCAATTTTAGTCATAAATTTAAATGTTATTATAGTTAATGATTTATACTGGTAAATGTGTTGTATTGTGATTAGATTTTGTAGATTTCTTTTCAAAAGACACCGATCTAGATTTTGATTTGCAAAGCTTTAAAACTAGTAAATGTTCAAATACTTACCAAGCTATTGATATGTAATTTGGAAAGAGGTTCGTGTCTTTTGTATAAGAAATCAACAATAATATGTTTTATATTTCGTTGTGTACTTTCACCAAACCACAATAAATTAAAAATCTGAGTTGTTGACAGTCGACCAAGTTTTGTTCTTGTATAAAGTGACAGTCTTTGAAATACTGAAATATATGAATTATGTGAACTAACTGCGTTGTTATTTATACAATGTTGTTAGGTAAGCTATTTGCTATCATAATATGAAGAGGCAACAAGAGTACATGCAGCGCGAATGCCAGTTGGCAACTTATTTGCTAGTAAGTAAAGAACTTATTTATTTATATATCGTAGAGACCTGAAACTTGGAGCGTTTGTTCCTTGTACGACGTAGGCATCCGATATGGCAAGATGATTTGCCAAATTTCCCACCCTAAGCGGATGAAAAAAGGGGGCAAAGTTTGTAATCTACTTCAAATTTTGCATAAACATTCTTTAACAGCATTGTTGAAAAACGTGATTCTTATTTTCTAAAAAATTATCGCTTAAAATGGTGCAAATGACGAAGAAAGATATTTTGAGGGTTCAATTTAGTTTAGTTAAATTCAGTTTAGAGGCTTTTTCCATTATTTTTTGGTATTTTAAACGTTAAGTTAACTGTCGAACATTTGTCCAGCTTCAAATCAAATTATTATTAATTACTATAGTAATTATTTATTTATTTGTGTAATAAAATCAGTTCAGTTTAGTTAGGGGAAATTCGTAGAAATTCAGCGAGGAAAAAATAGGTGCTCTTTCAGAATTCATCAGCGCTACAAGCTTTTGAATACCTTTTGGTGCTTTAAAAGCAAATGTAATTAACTTTATACGTTTACTATTTTTATTGGTCGTACTTCTTTTTGTACCTAAAACTTTCTATGCTCATGTAGGATAAAATCAATCTTATTTGTCTTAATTTTATATCCTACTAATATTATAAATGTGAAAGTTTGTGAGGATGTATGGATGGATGGATGGATGGATGGATGGATGGATGTTTGTTACTCTTTCACGTAAAAACTACTGGATGGATTTTGATGAATCCTTGCAGTAATATATGTTATGCATCAGAATAACACATAGGGTACTTTTTACCGCGGGAAAACACCTAATTCCCACGGGAAACCGACTTCCACGCGAACGGAGTCGCGGGCGGCCACTAGTACAGTTATACATGCTTCAAAATAGTAAATTTATTATTTTCGTTTTAGTGCACTCAAATAAATAAAAGATTGTTTTTAAATACTTTTTCTTTTTTTTTTTTACTTTTTAGTTTTGTCTAAATCTACGCCTTTGAGTTTTTGGTTAAATACTCAATGGCCTGCGCCGGCAGACTTCGGCACGGTGTTTGAGTGCGTAGCTCGCACGAATCGAGACGAGGTGCTCCGAAATTGGACGAATATGTAAACAGCTGTCAATAATATTATCTTCTTATTTTTCATATAAGGGGCCCATCAAACTCAAAAACATAACACAAGCGCGATTTTATCTACCAGTGTCGCCATCTATTGAACGTTAGTACAAACTTGGTATAGAACCGCTGTTCAGGCCTACAATAGTTCCTTAGTAAACACATAGATGGCGCTAGCAGTAGATTAAATCGCGCTATAGTTTGTTTCTTAGGATTATATAAATGTACGTTGGTTTTTTGTAATAAATGATTCGCCTCAGATATCTAGTCGTTTTTGTTACTCAGACTTAAGATATATAGAGGGTTTTTGGGACTTGTACATGGTCCTTCGAGTTAGCCGGTGAGGCGACATCGTTGGCACTACTTCAGGTCCAGGCCTTAAAATCTAGACACTAAGTATCAACTTCTCCGGACAAGAGCTGTACGCCAGTGATCGCGAGGTGAAGCAACTGAAGAGGAGGAGAGGATAGAATTGCAGCGGGGGGAGCACCCCCTCAGACTCGTGCGGTATCCTTTACTGAACCTCCACTTCAGCAAGACAGAAGGACAGCTGTGAATTAGCGGGGAGGGCACCCCCTTAGACTTCCATGGTCTCTTTCAATCTTGCTGGCAATTGCAACCATCTCCTACACTCCTGCCTACGGCAGCGGGGGGAGCCGCCTTTGGACATCCACCAGCGAAGTGCGTGGAAGGGACTTCAACTGCAACGTAAGTAAATTGAACTTTAATAACTAGTAGATCGGCACTTTAACTTTTAGATTTGTAACCAGTACATTCTTCAAATTTCAACCTTATTGCTTAGTAAACCATAACTTGTAAATTTAATTTGTAACATTTCAACTTGTAATATTTCGTTATTTGTAGTTAGGACTTAGAATAATTTTAACTAGCTGTAGCTACGGGGAATCCATACCCATTTGCAAACAGAATTGTCAAAGACTTAGAAAAATTTCAAATCATTTTGACTTAGTTAAATTTTATTTCATTTAAAGATTTGTTAAAGGTAAATTGTAAACATGGCAGAAAATTATGTAAGATTACAAGAAGACATTGTACAAAAAATAAATAAAAGTAAAATCAATTTTAAAAAATCATCTACAGATAGGTTAACTCTTAGCTATTTAGAAACTAGATTGGAAACTTTGGAACATAATTGGACTACTTTTGTAAGTGGTCATCGCAAAATGGTTTACGAACTTAATCGTGAAGAATTAGAAAAATGTGGATATAGTTTTAGTGATGTGTTTGACCAAACTGAGGAACTTTATATAGAATATAAGTCGTTGTTAAAAGAAGGTTTAAGTAAATTGAAGTCAGTGGCAACTAAAGATGAAATTAAAAAGGGATCTGAGCAAACCAGCGTCAAGCTACCCAAAATATCAATACCAAAATTTTCTGGCACTTATATGGAATGGTTAAGTTTTCGTGACATGTTCATATCTCTTATTCACAATAATAAAAGCATTGACGAAGTGCAAAAGCTTCACTACCTCAAGGGTTCACTCACAGGTGAAGCAGAAAACCTTGTGCGACACATCCCGGTCACTTCTGATAATTATGTGCAAAGCAGGTATAACAATAAAAAATATTTAGCCAACGACTTACTTCAACGTATGACCAGCCAAAGGGTCATATTATCTGAATCCTCCAGTTCAATTAAACAGTTACTAGATACCACACAGGAATGTCTTCAAGGTTTGCGTAATTTAGGTTTTGATATAAGTTCGTGGGACATAGTCGTTATATTTTTAATTTCAAGCAAACTAGATCCCGAATCCCGTAAACAATGGGAACAACTTATATCATCAACTCAGGATATTCCAACTTACACTCAATTCAAAGAGTTTCTAGAAGGTCGCTTTCGATCTCTAGAATTCTTGAACTCTAAGGTTCCGAGACAATCTAGAACTAGTTTATCTCACGTCGTTGCTAGTGCTGTTTCATGTATCTACTGTAATGAAAGTCATAAATTGTTCAACTGCAAAGAGTTTGCCAAGCAGTCCATAGATACAAGACGTTCTTTTGTTCAAACTCACCACTTATGTTTTAACTGTTTTAGCCCCGGTCACTCTGTCTATGAATGTAAAGTGTCAACAAGATGTCGTCTTTGTAAGAAAAAGCACCACTCTTTACTTCACTATAATCCCAAACCCCTTGATTCAACTCCCAATCCAGAAACGATTGAGGAGCCTGAAGACAATACAGTTGTTGCTACTATGGCAGCTTCATTGTCTCAGAAGCAAGGCGAATCCACCATCCCTGTTTTTGCGTCAAGTAAGTCCAATGTTCATAACCAAGTGCTTTTACCTACAGCATTGGTTAAGGCAAAAACAAGGCATTCAAATGTAGTTACCTTGAGATCCTTGATTGATCAGGGATCTCAAGCATCTTTCATCACGGAGTCTGCCGTGAAGCTACTGGGTCTCAAGAGGATCCCGGAGCATCGTTTTATTTCTGGAATTGGTGGGGACTCCAATTCGAAATTACATTTGAAATACGCAGTGTCCATTGCCATCCATTCTCACCAAGATCCTAATTTTAAAATTGTTGTGAAATGTCATATTTTAAATAAGTTGACAACTTTCTTGCCAATCACTCAAGTTCCTCCGGAACTTTTTACGGCACTCCCACCAACGGTTTTAGCAGATCCTTCCTTTGCCATCCCAGCAAAAATAGATCTGCTACTAGGCGCCGAGGTGTATAGCCAGATATTGCTAGAAGGTCTCATCAGGGGTCAACCGGGTTCTTTGATTGCACAACAAACGAAATTCGGTTGGATTCTCTCTGGCAACACACCAGGTGAAGGCATTAACCACGGGCAATACAGTCATAATGTAATCATTAGTGCCCACATCAAACAGGACGAGAATAAATCAGAGCCTTCCATGTTTCAAACCAAACACCTAACCCCTCGTGAAGAAGTACAACATTTAAGGCAAAAATGTGTTACGTTCAGCACATCCAGCGTACCTTATTTAGCCGTTCCTTGTTTGCAACAAGTTGCATCTGATGGTCGTGAAAGGTTTCCTTTAGCGTCGAAGGTGTTCACAAGAACATTTAACCCAATTGCAACATCGTCACAATGGACAGATGTTTGCATTGAATAATTTCCTTCAAGTACCTATATGATTATCGGAACGCATCACTGACACTCATACTGGATTACACAGTTTATAGGGATAGTTACGTTAAGATACAAGAACAGCACTATTATCAATCGACCATTATCCAAACTTATGTTTCTTCTATTACTTGAATAATAATAAGGTTTGCCTTGCATTTGAATTGTAGTTGTCCCCAACATAGACGAATCTTTAACTTAATTGAAGTTTTTTGTTCTTTTTCATTGGTGTGTTTTTTCAATATGTTTATAAAAAATATATTATACATGTTATGTAACAATTTTAGTATGTAATTGCATATTTGGAATGATGTAGTAATACTTCTTAGAGTTATTAGTAGGTTCACATCTAGGTTATAACTTACAATAGTACAATTTGTAAGTAAGTAGTTAGTTAAAAAAAATGGTAATCCGAATGTTTTTTTTGTGGTTTGGTTAGTAGTAGTAGTTTACTTAGTAGTAGTATCAAGCAAATATATAATTGTATTGCAATGGTGTGTCATTTGCAATTGTTCTTTATTGTTTTACAATGTTGGGTCTTCTGACATCTGACTTGTATATTGTATGTATGTTGTATAATATTTGCACATGTTAATTTTCAACCATTTGTCTTCAATGTTGAATCTTCAACATCCTCGGTTGTTTTCAGAATTTGTATTTTTTTTGCTTTTCAACATTCAACTGGAACAACCCTGATAGAGTTTATAATCATGTAGTGTAAGTTTATTTACTGTTTGTTTCAAAGTTGAATCCTTCAACATCCATTGTTATTACCAGAATTTATATTTTTGTCACCGTCTTTTAGATCTGAACATTAAACTGGAACGATCCTGATAGTTTATAATTAAGTAGTGTGTAAGTTTACTGTTTGTGATCAATTTAGAATCATATTCGGTGTGGTCTGCCCTGTTCGCTACTTCAGTTGGTCAAAATGTTTGTTCAAAGGGCGAAGATCGCCATGTTTACTGCATCATCGTAACTTCACATTTGCATTATCATCACTTCAGCTGGTCACAAATTGTTAGTCGCTAAGGATTACTTTGATTTTACTTAATAGACGTATTTATTTCAGCACTCATAACAAGTAGTTCAAATTCACAGTTGACTTGCGGAACATAAAGTGTTGCCATACAAAATTATTGAAATTATATATGCGATTTTGTGTCGCCAAATTAGTTTTCCGGAATTTGTTTTTTTTTGTCTCTGTTTAGTTTAATTTTGAATAATTAACTTTGTTGTATGTTAACTAGGTGATAAGTTAATTTGTATTAGTTTTGTATAAATTTGTGCAGCTTGCCACTTAGATGGACGTTGTCCATAGGGGGCGGTATGTTCAGGCCTACAATAGTTCCTTAGTAAACACATAGATGGCGCTAGCAGTAGATTAAATCGCGCTATAGTTTGTTTCTTAGGATTATATAAATGTACGTTGGTTTTTTGTAATAAATGATTCGCCTCAGATATCTAGTAGTTTTTGTTACTCAGACTTAAGATATATAGAGGGTTTTTGGGACTTGTACAACCGCTGTTATTAAAGCAAAACAATTATATTGACACCACTTTCTGATAGCTTACTTAAACACAAACAAACAGACAGAATTAGCAACTTGGATTTATACTATACTAGCTGTGCCCACGACCTCGTCCGCGTGGAATAGTTATTTTAGACAATTTTTTTAGATCATTTCATGAGGAACAATTCTTTTATACATATATTTTGGGTATCTTAAACCGTTTTCTCAGTGGACGCAACGGAAGACCTCAAGGATGAATAATTTTTGAATAGATGCTATGCAATAGCTTTACCGCGGCAGTCCTCGAGTGCCACACGTCTTTTTTATTTTTTTGTTGTAAAATAGCTACAACAGTAACTTATTTTCGTTTATTAGTTTTGTTTTTAGTTTCTAGTGTCAACTTTAAATTAGTATAGCTGTCCCGTTCTGTACCTACTAAAGAAAGCTAAAGCTATGTAAACCTGACCTATCCCAACATCGTAAGGCGCTGTCGTCACCGGTCCCTAAGTCACCAAACACTCTCGACGCTTATGTTATCCTGGTACTTGCTGATTATGCTCGCGCTACCGCGCCTATGAATAAATTAATGCTGCAGTGTGATATATTCGGAACATATCATCCCACACTGACTGTGACAGTCTGTTCCTGCTTCCTCACCGTACATACCTCCACAAAGTAACTGTGCTCCTGGTACTACTGGCTTGAATTTTATAACAACTTTCTTCAACGTGTACCACCCCCTCCTTGTTCCTGTTTGCCACCACCATCACACCTCTACCAAGACTCTGCACTCCTGGTACTTTCAGGTTCTACTGCCACCGTACTTAACCAACCTACTAAATATTATACCTGTTGCAGCAATCTTTGAATAAACACTATTTCACACTGCTGCTGCACTCCTGGTAGCGGTCGGCACATACTGACTGTCATCGTGCATGAACCTATCTCAAGAAAGGTAGCGTCGCAACCAACCGCGCGGACACTGCACTCCTGGTAGACACTGACCTTGACTTAGTTCATTTCTTTCACCGATATACGCCGTGTTTTTACTGTTCTAACGCTGAAACATACCTTCACACAGACGTTGCGCTCCTAGTAGCCACACGGCTTTTCTTGGGTATTTATTTATGTGAAAGTTTGTGAGGATGTATGGATGGATGTTTGTTACTCTTTCACGTAAAAACTATTGGATGGATTTGGATGAAACTTTGCAATAATATAGGTTATACATCAGAATAACACATAGGGTACTTTTTACCGCGGGAAAACTTCTCATTCCCACGGGAAACCGACTTCCACGCGAACGGAGTCGCGGGCGGCCACTAGATCCGCAATATGCCTTTGTTTGTTACCACCATCACCGTTGATTCATTATCCATCGGATCCCAACATTTCTTCGCGAGTTAGTTCGGGCTATAAACATTCACACACAAACATACATACTCATTTATCATACACAGGCACACATCAAAAATATAAATTCTTAGCATGTTAATTTTTTAAAGTTAATTAGTGTGTATTTTTTTAAGCTATTGCATAGCTTCTATCGCGGGCTCTGAGCGCGGGGACCGAATGTAAAAATTCCGTAACGAAAAAACCTAACACCCCCCACTCCAACCGGCACAACGGTGCAGCAAAGCCGTGTATCGTCGGTTCAGTTCGGCAGACCTTGCCACGGTGTTTGGGTTCACCATATACCATCTCGACCAGGGACAACTCCTCGCCAAAGATCCTGCGATATCTTCGGACCGGTGTGTCGGAGACCAGCTTCGTCTTCGGTCCTGGCAACTCCTCACCACTCCCCTTCCACCTCGGGACTCAGCTACCACCAGAGCACCCCTCCTAGCTTCTCAGGGGATAACTCCTAAACGGAGCGTCGGAGATCAATTCTGACACCATTTTTGACCCTCTCTAAGACACCCTGCACCAACCCAGGACCAACACCAGGGACAACTCTTCGATAAAGAACCCCTCATATCTCCAAAACGGTGAGTCGGAGACCAGATCTGACTTCGGTTCCGGTAGCTCCTTGGAGGTCCCCTTCCACCTCGGGACCCAGTTTCCACCAGATCACCCCGGTTCGCTCCGCAGAGATAACTCCTCGACGGAGAGAGATAGAGACACGTGGATTGCGGGAAAGGATTAAGTGCCTTTCTCTGGAGACAACCCACCTACTACGCCTTTCCCCAAGTGAAGTGATCGATTTTTTTTTACTTTTTAAGCTATTGCATAGCTTCTATCGCGGGCCTTGAGCGTGGA
Organism: Emmelina monodactyla; assembly: GCA_916618145.1. NCBI lineage: Eukaryota > Metazoa > Arthropoda > Insecta > Lepidoptera > Pterophoridae > Emmelina > Emmelina monodactyla. Next base: position 9,069,774 of record OU745315.1, on the reverse strand, counting down.
GACCGAATCCAGAAATTCCGTAACGGAAATAGCCTAACACCCCCCACTCCGACCGGCACAGCGGTGATACTTTTTTGTTTTGCCATTTATCGATGAATAACAGAACTTTTAATCTATACTAATATTATAAAGAGGAAAACTTTGTTTGTTTGTGTCGAATAGGCTCAAAAACTAATGGACCGATTTTAAAAATTCTTTCACTATTCGTAAGCTACATTATCCACGAGTAACATAGGCTATATTTTATTTTGGAAAAAATAGGGTTCCGTAAGATATTTGGGTTTTTCGGACACAAGGTGTAAAATTCAACCAGAAAAGTTACTTATTTTACGTATGCTGCCTTAACTATAAAAGATATAACCATAAAATGTTCTAATTAATTGTACATCTTATAAATATCTACAAAAAAGTCCACGACATACTATACTTATCTATGTCGAGTGAGGCTCAACAACCATTTTTTTCTTAAAAAATCTTGAATTTTTTTTGGACTACATTTAAACGCGTTCACGTAAAAACGGCTGAACCGATTGTCTTGATTTTGGAATAAAGATAGTTTGACACCCAGGGAAGAAGAAAATACGATAATTTTACTGCGGGAAAAAGCCTCATTCCCACGGGAAAAGCCATTTAGTTGCGGGTGAAACCGCAGGGCGGAAAGCTAGTGACTTATAAAAATATTTTGAACAATATCCACTTCTCATTTATTTAATAAAAGAAAAAAAAAGTTTTCTTATCGGTCACCACGCTCAAAAAGTTGAATTAATATCAAAGAAAAAAAAAAACCGGCCAAGTGCGAGTCGGACTCGCGCACCGAGGGTTCCGTACAAACCTGCAAAAACTACTTAAAATTTTAAGCTTTTCGGAATTTTTCTGTTACCTGTGCTGTAAGCTATTGCTTCTTACCAAATTTCGAGATTCTATGTCAACGGGAAGTGGTCTTTAGGTTTTAATTCCCGTGCGTGTAGTTGCGAGTTTCAAAATATGCGGTATCAATGGTTGTACTTTTGCGTTTTGCGTTTTTGCGTTGACTCAGTTTTTTTTTTTCACGGGTTAAAGGCAATTAGATCTAAGTATTTGATATGAATTTCAACTTGATAGCTCTACGCGTTCATGAGGAAAAAAGTAATAAGTTTATATTTATTAAAAAATATATATTTTGTAATGTAACTAAAAATTTAAGGTTTTCGGAATTTTTCCTTTATGTGTGCTATAAAACGTTGCTTCATGCCAAATTTCAAGATTCTAGGTCGACTGGAAGTACCCTTTAGGTTTTGATTCCCTTGCGAGTACTTGCGAGTTTCAAAATATGCAGCTTAAATTGCTGTTTCTTTTGATTGCGTTGACATAGAAGTTTGATTTTGTTACAGCTTAAAGGTATTATAGACCTGAGTATTTGGTATGAATTTCAATTTAATACCTCTACGCGTTTATGAGGAAATGGGTAGTAAGGTTAAAATTATTAAAAAAAATATATTATGTGATGTAACTAAAAATTTATGCTTTTCGTAATTTTTCCTTTATCTATGCTATAAGACGTTGCTTCGTACCAAATTTCAAGATTCTGAGTTCACGGGAAGCACCCTGTAGGTTTTGATTCCCTTGCAAGTGTCGAAAATTTGCGGCATAAACGGCTGTATCTTTTGGTTGTGTTGGCTTAGAAGTTTGATTTTTTCACAGCTTCAAGGGACAGTAGACCTGAGCAATTGATATAAATTTCAGCTTCATACCTCCACGCGTTCCTGAGAAAAAGGGTCTTGACAGACGGACGGACGGACGGACAACAAAGTGATCCTATAAGGGTTCCGTTTTTTTTCCTTTTGAGGTACGGAACCCTAAAAACAAAGGAAAAAGGAAAAAAATACTGCAAAAATAAAATAAATAAATTATTACCTAAGTTGTTAAAAAATGCTTGCAATAGCTTTACCGCGACAGTCTCCGAGTGCCACACGTCTTTTTTCTTTTGTTTTTTTTTCTTTGATATTAATTCAACTTTTTGAGCGTGGTGACCGATAAGAAAACTTTTTTTTTCTTTTATTAAATAAATGAGAAGTGGATATTGTTCAAAATATTTTTATAAGTCACTAGCTTTCCGCCCTGCGGTTTCACCCGCAACTAAATGGCTTTTCCCGTGGGAATGAGGCTTTTTCCCGCAGTAAAATTATCGTATTTTCTTCTTCCCTGGGTGTCAAACTATCTTTATTCCAAAATCAAGACAATCGGTTCAGCCGTTTTTACGTGAACGCGTTTAAATGTAGTCCAAAAAAAATTCAAGATTTTTTAAGAAAAAAATGGTTGTTGAGCCTCACTCGACATAGATAAGTATAGTATGTCGTGGACTTTTTTGTAGATATTTATAAGATGTACAATTAATTAGAACATTTTATGGTTATATCTTTTATAGTTAAGGCAGCATACGTAAAATAAGTAACTTTTCTGGTTGAATTTTACACCTTGTGTCCGAAAAACCCAAATATCTTACGGAACCCTATTTTTTCCAAAATAAAATATAACCTATGTTACTCGTGGATAATGTAGCTTACGAATAGTGAAAGAATTTTTAAAATCGGTCCATTAGTTTTTGAGCCTATTCGACATAAACAAACAAAGTTTTCCTCTTTATAATATTAGTATAGATTAAAAGTTCTGTTATTCATCGATAAATGGCAAAACAAAAAAGTATCACCGCTGTGCCGGTCGGAGTGGGGGGTGTTAGGCTATTTTCGTTACGGAATTTCTGGATTCGGTCTCCACGCTCAAGGCCCGCGATAGAAGCTTTGCAATAGCTTAAAAAGTAAAAAAAAATCGATCACTTCACTTGGGGAAAGGCGTAGTAGGTGGGTTGTCTCCAGAGAAAGGCACTTAATCCTTTCCCGCAATCCACGTGTCTCTATCTCTCTCCGTCGAGGAGTTATCCCTGCGGAGCGAACCGGGGTGATCTGGTGGAAACTGGGTCCCGAGGTGGAAGGGGACCTCCAAGGAGCTACCGGAACCGAAGTCAGATCTGGTCTCCGACTCACCGTTTTGGAGATATGAGGGGTTCTTTATCGAAGAGTTGTCCCTGGTGTTGGTCCTGGGTTGGTGCAGGATGTCTTAGAGGGGGTCAAAAATGGTGTCAGAATTGATCTCCGACGCTCCGTTTAGGAGTTATCCCTTGAGAAGCTAGGAGGGGTGCTCTGGTGGTAGCTGAGTCCCGAGGTGGAAGGGGAGTGGTGAGGAGTTGCCAGAACCGAAGACGAAGCTGGTCTCCGACACACCGGTCCGAAGATATCGCAGGATCTTTGGCGAGGAGTTGTCCCTGGTCGAGATGGTATATGGTGAACCCAAACACCGTGGCGAAGTCTGCCGAACTGAACCGACGATACACGACTTTGCTGCACCGTTGTGCCGGTTGGAGTGGGGGGTGTTAGGTTTTTTCGTTACGGAATTTTTACATTCGGTCCCCGCGCTCAGAGCCCGCGATAGAAGCTATGCAATAGTTTAAAAATACTGCATAAATAAAATAAATAAATTATTACATAAGTTGTTAAAAAATGCTTGCAATAGCTTTACCGCGGCAGTCTCCGAGTGCCACACGTCTTTTTTATTATTGTTTTCTTTTCTTTCGTATCTTGTTGACTTGTAATTTGTAATCTAGTAATAAGGAGAAGTCACTGTAGCCTGTAACACAGTTAGTAACTACCACGGGCTACAGGACCTCTCGCATTCTTGTATCACTAAGTTTATTTTTGAGAAATAAAGTTATTATTATTATTGCTTAGACACGAAAGAAAATTTTCTCTTTGTTGATTCCCAATAAGTACCTTGTTTGTAAAATATCAAAGTAAAAAGATAAGTTCAAGTGTAAGCAGAGTAGAAACCGTGATTATCCAATTATAATTGAAAATGAGAACGTTTAGATTAAAATGTCAACAATAACAACCAGGGATCGCAAACATTGAATCTTGAATCAATATTAATGTAGAGATGAGCTTATATCAATATGAACAGAAGATATATTAATTGTATACATTTTCTGACTAATTAATAGTTAGTTGTGGAAAATTACTGAAAACATTGTGGGAAAATAGATTGTTTAGGTTACTTCCGCATTTTCATTTATATTGTTTTGTTTATTTAGATTTCTTGAATTTCTTTTCTCAAATTAATTTGCTTTCTAATAACTGTAGTCTGCATGTTAAAAAAACATATAACATGCAATGCAATGCAATAAATAAAAATGTTACTTACTACGATCATGACCATGAAAACCGTTACGTACAAAGTGACCTTATTAAAAACTCCGTAGTTTCCGTACTCAGTGTTTCAACATCATTTAACAATATTCCCGCAAGATGGATGCCACAACATTTTTGCGCTGTTTTTTATTCGCTAATTTGAATATCGTCGCTATAAGCGAAAATTCATTACTGAACACCAACGAGGATTCCGACCAAGTAGCAAAAACAGCCGAGTGTGTTTTGAAGCTTTCCGCAAAATACTTCGTCGAGAAAAAGGCGCTAAGTGGCAGCATCGTAATAATCAACATCAACTCGTACGCCTCTTCAACACAGATGCTATTATTGCGTACAATCCACGGTGGAAGACAGTATTCAGTCATGGTGAAGGATTCTTTTTATCATCACGCTAACGCATCTCATTTCCCGGAGAAGGCAAAAAATTACATGCTCATTTTAGAAGAGAAATCAGAATTGACACGAAATATACTGCAGTTAAATAAATTGCCTACTTGGAATCCACTCGCGAAAGCTGTTGTCTTCTACAAGTTGAATGATGGCGAGGATGGAGAGGAGGTCTCCATTAATTTCATTAATAAGTTAAGGCATTATAAATTGCTTCGTTCAATCATTCTTATCGCATCGCCTGATGACAAGAAAGTAATGTCTTATACATGGCAACCTTACAGTGCCACCAACTGCGGAGGGCAGTGTGATGCGGTGTACGTCCTTGATAGTTGTACAAATGGATGTATTGAAGAAGTTCAAATGCAAATGGAAGTTTTCCCATCTGACATGCAAGGCTGCCCTCTCGTAGCATATGCAGTTGTAGCTGAGCCATACGTTTTACCTCCAGTTGAGAAGAGCTATTCTATATACAATGATTCTTACAGTTTCGATAAGGGCGGAGAAGTAAATCTCGTAAAAATAATTAGCGAATTTACCAACATGTCTCTGATTATACGAATGTCAGATAAGTTGGAAGATTGGGGCACGATATTACCTAATGGTTCTGCGACGGGAGCTTATGACGTATTACGAAACGATGGAGCTGACTTAGTGATAGGCAACATTGAAGTTACGAGAACTATCCGAAAATGGTTCCACCCGACTGTGAGTTATACACAAGATGAAATGACTTGGTGTATGCCTAAAGCTGGAGAAGCCTCTACTTGGAACAACTTGATTATTATATTCCAATGGTCCACGTGGATTTGCACTTTAGCCAGCCTAATAATTATGGGCGTCCTTTTTCACTATTTGTATAACAGAGAAAACAACGGAAAAGTCTCGAAATGGCCGACAAATTCTTTGCTAATGACTTTCAGCATGCTCCTTGGTTGGGGTGCATTATTCAAACCAAGAAGCGCGACTTTCAGAATCTTGATATTCGGTTGGCTGTGTTTCAGTGTAAACATGGGGATATCATACGAATCATTCCTAAGAAGTTTCCTAATGCATCCGCGATTTGAGAAGCAGATAAGCACCGAGGCGGATCTCATACAGTCTGGCATCCCTTTGGGAGGAAGGGAGATTTACCGATCCTATTTTGAGACTAATAACGCTAGCTCGTTTTATTTGTATCGCAAATATAACTCGACAACGTTCGCGGAGGGGATTGCGCGAGCGGCGTTGCGTAGAAATTTCGCGGTCGTCTCGTCGAGAAGACAGGCAGTATACACGGATCAGAAATTAGGTCGGGGGGCACCTCTGATATATTGTTTCCCTGAGAGCAATAACCTATATAAATATGGCGTTGTTCTTCTGGCGCGAAAATGGTTTCCATTTTTGGAAAGGTTTAATACTATTATTCGGAGCCTCTCGGAAAATGGTTTGATAGATAAATGGAATGAGGAGTTATTTATTCTCACCGTTAGTGCGGAAGGTACAGGAACTATAGTACCTCTGAGTATTCAACATTTGCTGGGAGCGTTCATTTTTATAGGGCTTATGTATTTCGCGAGTATACTCGTTTTTCTTGGTGAAGTATTCAGAGGATATTTGGATAAGCGAACGAAAAAGTTTTCTTATAAAAAATCACGAATTTGTCCTCAAATTTGTCCATAGATTTATGTACATGAACCGCATATTGTTATTAAAATACACTCTTTGTTAAATAGTGTAGAGCTAATTAATTTTAGTTTTGAGCATATATTAGTTTGAGATAAAAAAAAGTAAGGAAAATAAAATTACATTAAGAAGCAGTTTAATCTCAATTCAATACCTTATTCACCTGGATTCACCTTGATTAATCCTTAATTAATAGGTAAATAAAAAAACTAAGTTCACATAGGTTCACCGATTTAAGCACTTTAACTTAAGTACCTTGACGTAAGTTATAATTAGAGGAGGGTTCATTGTATATTCACGTAACACCCGACTAGCATGTGTTGTCTAGTGAATGATAAATGAAGATTTACCCACTAACTGTAATAAAGATATACTATGTACGATCATAGACTACATGCCTGGTTGCCTGGATCTAGATGCCTCTTATGTACTGAGACATTTTGATTATTTTAAAACTAGTGGCCGCCCGCGAATCCGTTCGCGTGGAAGTCGCTTTCCCGTGGGAATGAAAAGTTTTCCCACTGTAAAAGTACCCTATGTGTTATTCTGATTTATAAACAGTATTCCTGTTTATATATCAGGTAAAGTTTCATCATAATCCGTTCATTAGTTTTAACGTGTAATTGTAACAAACAGCCACCCATACATCCATCCATACATACCCACAACTAACATACTAACATTCAAAAAGAAAAAAACTACTATAAGCAAAACTAAATTTTTACTCGTAAAAAGGTACTTTAAAATGGAAAAAAATGAAAGCAATTCTTTTCTTCAATATTGATCCAAGATTAGATATAAAAAAGTAGGCCATACAATTTTGAAGGTATCCCTCATACATAGTATCTTCAACGGTTTGTGTTATAGTCATATATCCATTAGGGTGTTAAGCGAGATCAATTATAGCCACTGAATATAATTAACTACGCTCGGTTGAGCTGAAATTTCAGGAAATACGTCGGAATTACGTGGAATTGTTTACCTTGACTGACACTGGACGCTTGACTGTATTCTATGAAATACAGTAAATACCTTATTTTATCCCATACAAGCGACCCGCCCACGCTTCGCAATGGTGTAATTTTGGCCGACTTGCTCACGAAATATTGAATTTTGGCTAACTTAAAAAATCTTTTTCTATTTGTTCTTTATTTACAAATTTAAATGAATAAATTTCCTAAAAGATGGCGAAAACCGCATTAATATCCGTTGTGTGGTTTAGGAGGAGTTAGCAACCAAACATACAAACAGACACAAATAGCGACTTGGATTTATACTATGTAATGATAAGTCCTAACAGGTGACTTTAAGCACTAAAAACTAGAATTTATACAGCAGTGTCTGCATTTCATTTTTTTAGTCGAATATCAGCAAACCATATCTGAAAGAAAAACTTATGACGTGAAGAGGACCAATAATCTGCATTTGTAATGACTAATACTTTACTTCTGATTTGACCCATTCAAACTCTGCATTGGTGCATTTTTTACATTTATAATTGAGGTTAAGATAGATACTCTTTTATTTATAATTTACTATAGATATTAATTAAAGTTGTGTTTTCCATAAATAACAATTGCATTTTTTCGAAACTGAAGTACTTCAATTTTCTAACTTATTAATTCACTCAATCTTTTTACAATGAAACTCTTGAAAGCAAGTACAAATGCACTCGAAGCAAAACTGCACTGAATGTCGGGCACTTAAAAACTTTGAAGTAATAGTCGTTGGGGCCATATCAACAATGTTGCAGATTTAATAAAGTTAATTTATCAAATAAGAAAAGGACAGATTTCTACGACAATCTTTAACTGAATGCATGTCCTTAATACATAGGTAATCTTGAACCGTTACTTCTCTCTACCTATTGTTAAAAGGAAAATTAATGAATGTGTCAATCAAAACATATCTCTCAACTATTTAGTTAACTACAACTATTAATCATTTAACACGTGTAACTGACATTAAAACAAGAGCCGAGATGTCACAAAAGGCAGACGTCATGAATGACATAATGAAATGGCATTTTTACACATGCATGTCTTATAATTGTAAAAGGGTTTTTGAACTCTTCTCTACTTTGTATTTGTTCCTTTGTTAAAGAGTTTCAAATTACGTCATATTTGTAACTGTAATGAAGTTGAGTTTATTTTTGAATAATAACGGTGCACTAAACTTTACACTTGGTCTTTTGTCTTTACAGCGATTTACTTTTTACAATTTTGTTAGTGTCTGCCGAAAACTTAATAAAGTATTTTTCATTTTTTTTGTTGAAACAATTAAGTTAAAATAAAAAACAGCCACTGAAAGTTCTTAAAACAATATTATTATTTATTAGTCCGTAAACGGAACAATAAAAAATAACTATCGTATATTCTGGAAACCTAACCTTAGCAGTATTTTTTCCGATGCAAGTAAATAAAAAGGAACTATAGTTGAAAAAAGGCAAATACAAACTCTATTGTGTTTCTATGTAAGGTATCATGAATAAACATAGGGGTATTTTATTTATTTTATTTTATCTTATCTCTTTTTCCCTACATCATAATTAAACCCAAGTATTCTGCAGCTACATACTTTTTATACCATGAACTGGATCATTAGGGTGCAGTTACAAGTATCAACCTTCATAGCGGACGATGGTAACATTCTTGTAAAATAACTTGGTTTTAAGAATTAAGTAACCAAGCTGAGCACTTCCTTACAGATGATAATTAAAACGCTTTATGATTTTTCAAAAGTAACTAACTTAAGCAAGTAAACTTTTTGAGTAAAATGACTTTATTATTCGTGTTTACCCCACTTAATTTACCACTGGTTAATGGTAATACCTTTTTGGAGCACCAAATAAAACAAACATCCAGTCAGCTGTATTATGAGAATATTCATGGTTTACTCTTTCCCGCTCTGCACTAACGAACCCTACACTTTATTGCAGGTCTTGAAAATGGCACATGATATGAGCACTAGAGAGGGAACATCTGTCTATCAAAGACCATCTAACTGGAGACAAAACCATTTATCTTTATTCAGTAATACCAACTTACATCTACAGTCATTGACACGCTTACCTTCCTCACAATAAGAACTATATCCCCCTAAAACATCCAGGTCTAGTAGTTGGCAGGAAAAGCGACACTGAGTAATTTATGAAGTGCGAAAGCCTTATTGCAAGGGAGTAAGGTTGGGGTTGGCTCGGTTATGAAAAATGAATTACAGTGAATAGATAATGCTGTGCGGGCTTCGTTATGATGTGAGAAGATATGTCCTGAAAGGTTGAGTTTCAGGTTTGAAAATGAAGTTGTTTTAAGAGGTTGCTATGGCTTGGTATATGGCAAGTAAACATGAAATAAAGCCACGGCTCAAAATACTGCACTCGTGTGCATATGACACTTACAAGAAGTTTTGACGACACCTTCAGAGGTAAATTCAAAATGTGCTATGATTCTTCAGTTTCGTTTGCCGCGAAATGAAAAAGCTTTTGTGGTCTCACGGTGCGCGATCCAAAGGACAAGGTTAAGTTTAATGTAAGCTAAGTACCGATCTGTGTGCGGTGCTTTAAAATTTACAAAAAGGTTAAATCAATAAACAATAAAAAATATGTGTTGGCAAAAAAAAAGATGGGATAGTAAAAATACTTTTTGATAACGAAAAACCGCAATGAAAAAGAAAAAAAAACCCAATCGTCAAAAATAACCACTAACCGAAAAGGGTAAAACAAGCTCTACAATTTAGTGCGATATTTTATTCGATACTTTCAAGCGATACTTATAAGCAAAAGACTTGATACCTATTTAAAAAGTGTCATATTAGTTATAGCTCAGCTTATATTAACCCGTAAACGCTGTAAGTGATTCGTCTCCCTGTTCGGAACAGAACAGTTTACAGCCGAATTTTCGTTTATTTAACTCCTCAACACTTCCATGTACTAGCCGAACACGATAACCGAATATTACTAGCTCTTCCTGCTTCGTGTATTATTCACATGTCGATATTATCATAAGTTCTGTACGCTTCAGGGTGTGTACACTATGGCTGGCTTGGAATATATTAATAAATAAATATTTTATATTGTTAAGAAAATGTATTTTATCGTTTAAAAGGGAAAAAAGTGAAATAGGAAACCATACTGATCTCAGGTTATTGTAGTTCTATTTTACAAAATTTTTTTTTTACTTCAATCCTATCCTTTGAACATTAATCTAAACTTTCTAACTTATAATACGATGTTTTGTGGAACATTATGCTTTATGTTACCAGCTACATATACCGCGTTTATATTAATACTAAAGGTTATTTCAATATAAAGAAGTAAGTAAAACTTTGGAATAACGGTAAAATAATACAACATCCTGTATACTATCTAAGATGAAAACCATCCATCAAATATTAAATCTAAATCAACCCTCAGATATATCAACACGAACTTCAATAACAACACGCTCTCTAATGTGAGCAGAACCACAACATAAAGCTAAATGCGCATTACTGTATTTAGTACATCATAAACCGAATTATACATCCGACATCAAAGTGAGCCGAAACTATCCAGTGTAGAACCAGCCTTAGCGGAGCAAGAGATTTGCTTCACACTAAAGTTTGCAATATCATAACGGGTTTAATATCTAAAATTTTATGATTTTATGTCCGTAGTAGAGGGCGCACTGGATACTGCAGGGGTTACAAACTGTGAGAGGTGACGTCATAGGTTAGAAAACAAAAGACTCTTACAGGTTGGGAAGTTTAGTAAAACTTTTAACTGTGTTTGAATGCTGGAAATTCTTGAGATGGTTTAGTGTAGTTAGTTAGTGTTTAAATATAAGTGGCTTTGGTTAAGTAGCGGATGGTTATCGATAAATGTAGACGTTGAGGTAGATAATGATTATCTTCGAATTTTATCTGTCTGTATAATTGTTATAGAAACAAATAAAACTCGACGGATTGTAACGAAACTTGGCACAATTATTTTTCATACTCTTGAGCTGGTTATAGTATACTATTCATCACACTACAATCAATGGGAGCGAAGCAGTGAAGGGAAATGCTGGGAAAACGGGAGAAGTTACTGCATTTTTCAACCTTAATAGTTAAAGCTACACAGAAATCATGTATAACGGAAATATCCTCCTTAAAATTATAATTATTTATTATTAATTAAAAAATATCCCACAACAGCATATGTCTATCTTTTATGGTTGACTCATAATAACACGTGTATCTCCAGATAGCTTAGCAGTTCGAAGCTTCCTGATTATTTTTGGTATACTCTTACGTTTATAACACTCTCAGTTATCTCTAATATTAAGTTAAAATTATTAACCATTCCATAAAAAATAATCATAGAAATTGGTATAGAAACACCAAAGTTGTATAGGGTAATTCCCACGGGAAACTGACTTCCACGCGAACGAAGTCGCGGGCGGCCACTAGTACGTAATAAAACATTTTTTTAGGTCTAAGGTAACTAGAACTTTAGCTCTAACAATAACTTCAGCAGTTTTTGTTTTCGGGAGCAGTCTTTTTTACACCCTGTATACTCAACTTATACCATAAGAGGTAGAAATATTGTAAGCCTCTTAACAATCACGGTGTGTAGGATAGTGCATCAATATTCATAACAACATCATACTAAAGTTTTAGCTGTAGGTCAAACTATTAATTATTCGCAACATACTCTAATTTATATCAAGCATATTTAATAGCTTAATCATTGCACAACATAAGGAAGTGGCAGAAGTAAAGTTTGTTTTTTTTTCCCATTATAATAAGTACTTTAGGTTTATATCATTTAAATTACTAGGTACTAAATTACTTATTCACAAATTATGTTTCTGTTGATTATTGAAATCTAAATTGAAAACTGACTTCTTTTTAAGTATCCTTCTGTGCCTGTATACTGTCTTGTTACATCTATTAAAATCGTATCGGCATTGTCTTAAAATCCTGATTACGTCATACATTAGTTAGTTCCACGTGTCTGCCCTAATTACAATTTGACCATCAGCAGATGTCCATAATGTGATCGTGGTGTGTATTGTTGCGGTTACCCTGTGTGTCGTCATGGAAAAGGGATTATAGCCTTACTAGTGGCCGCCTGCGACTCCGTTCGCGTGGAAGTCGGTTTCCCGTGGGAATGAAAAGTTTTCCCGCGGTAAAAAGTACTATATGTGTTATTCTGTAGTATAACCTATATTAGGTACTGCAAAGTTTCATCCAAATCCGTCCAGTAGTTTTTATTTAAAAGAGTAACAAACATCCATACATCCTCACATACTCACAAACTTTCACATTTATTATATTTACCGCAGGAAAACTTCTCATTCCCACGGGAAACCGACTTCCACGCGAACGGAGTCGCGGGTGGCCAATAGTTAACACACATATTTGAGGAAACAATTGCAAGTATATGGAATGGATTGGCTAGAAGAAGCTAATTGATATTACTCATCTATGTCCTTCCATCTATGAGTCACTAGACATTCGTCGAAAAAATATGACTTGTTAATTAATAATTATATAGGAGTATATTAATAGCAAGTATTTAAAATATAACTATGATCAGTCACAAGTTGATTAAACAAAGATTATGTTTGCTTTGTCATCTGGCCACAATATGCACCGCACTCGTCACTCTCTTAATAAATCATCAAACACTTTCTAGGAAGCGCCGGCGTAATAAAAATTATTTAATGTTTCCACTCATTAACGACACAGATCAAAAATAAAAAGATGGCCGTTCCCAGGATGGTAAATCTGGGCAAATGTTTGTGTTGAAAAGAGGTCGAGATTTATTTGTTTTTTTTTAAATACCGATATTTAGCATGTGGTGGATAATTTACTTTAGCTGAAAATAATAATAAAAACAACCTATGTAGGTACCTACGTCCCAGTTGTTACGTGCAAGCTTATCCTCGGTTAATTATATTTGAGGCCGAAGTATTAATTTGCAAATATTCATCACAGCAAGTTGAGGAGAAAATATGCGCGTTTATAGCGCTTTGAAACAGCTGCATCTATAACTTGAACCCTATCCCGTATTCAGTCCCATATAAAGCCTAACCTTTCAGCACTGCGAGAATAGCCATTATTTTTCCAAAAAAACCTTCGCTGTATTGTTCCTGGCCATTTCAAACCGGTATCATTTCGATGGTATCAAAACTGTGACCACTAAAATAGCAGTTAAAGGCTTAACTGTTACCCTTCTTGATTCGCATATGAAGCAGGAGTAACAGCCGATCCCGTGCGGACTTAGCATTGTTACTTTATTGTCGCCAGTTAAATTTTACAGCCTGGCATAAGCTGGCCTTTTTTGTGGTCAAAGAGTAATAACATCGAGGAAAGCTTCTATCGCTTACTAGAAAGAGGACGACTAATCATTCATAAAACAGAATAAAATTAAGTGCCCTTGACTCTGCCGTCAATTTTCTTGTTTATGTCAAGACAAATTTAACTTTAAAGCACACATTTAGGATATGGTATCAAAATTCAACAGGCACTTTAAAAAATTTAGTCTTTCAGCATGTATACACAGAACTAAGAATAGGAACATCTTAGCAACCAACACACTAGAGGTTACTTGAGGCCAGCAGTTTCTGGAACATTATTCGATCTATCTCATTTTATCTAATATCTCACACTTCCACTCTAAAATCCTGATTCACTGCTCTATGCTCACCCGCTGACCATCACAGCAAGTTTAACGTTTGCGCGCGTCCCATTTTTTTACTTTTTCCCTAAAGTTGGTAACACTAGCGCACGGTCACATGTCCATATGCAGTGTTGCCAACAGTTGCACATATGAAGTTTAAATTAAATGCCGCCATTTTAAGGACAGTCTTTGTTTTGCCCTGGTATCTAAATGGTATTCGAGCGTATAACATTTTTGCCAGAAATAACCTGAGATATAAAGTCCGGGTCTGTCATTTACATATTTTTATTGCATATGAAATTAAGTTATGTTTTTATATGCATATTTTTATGGGCCTATTACTGTGTTATTTTTTTGGGTTCATTTTGGTTGGTTCAAGAATAATTTCGAGTCTTATTTAAGGCGTTTTAATGTAAACGGTTTTAATGATGATGATAGAAGTATTGTAAAGTGTATGTGTATGTTTTATAAGGGATGAAAGAAATGAACTGTTTCACTGTCTTTTTACCACGCTTTTATTAGCTTGGGTTGTATCTATGTAATGGAATCTTTGAGCATAAATTTGACCGATTTCCAGAAGTTCGATTAATTTGAAACTTTGCACACGTATTAAGGACCGATGACAATGCAATAATTTAATAAGAGTTTCTCATTATCCTTATTAGGACCACCAGGATTAATAAATTCATCTTTAGATCCTTTTGTAGGAGAGTAAGAGAGACAAAGCTAGCGCGTGATCTGCGCCTTTCATCACTAATTGAACTAAAAAGTAGAAAATAAATAATAGTTTAAAAACTAAAATACCACGCTTTTATTGCTAATCGAACTAAAAATTGAAAATAAAATTTCAAATCGGAGTAAAAAGCGTGGGGTGCTCGATATAGTATGTAGAGAGTTATGAAAATGAAGTAAAATGCACCCCTCGCTTTTTACTCCGATTTGAAATTTTATTTTCTATTTTTTAGTTCGATTAGCAATAAAAGCGTGGTATTTTAGTTTTTAAACTATTATTTTTGATTATAGCCGACTTTTTTCTGTTTTGGTCAATTGTAAAGTTGCTCACGGTCGGTCGCAATAAGTTTAAACCCGAAAAGCATATTTTGTATTATTATTAGCGTTTTATTTCAAATCTATTCCAAAAAAAAAACAATAATTACACACAGATAGACGTTTCCCGTCAAAAACGCCAATGTACAAAAAGAGCCAAGTCCAATATGATGTTAACAACAAAAGAAGTGAGATCTAAATGAGTGCTAAGGTCAATGGTCAGTCAAGAAATTAATTTATATCTAGTTTCTAGATTATTGAGACAGACTGTTGATATAGAGTCCAGGTAATTTCAAAACATGTGTTATCATATTTTTATATTCAATAATGTTATTTTTTTATTAAAAAAGGACATTGATATAGGATAAGCGCGTAATTCAACAGCTCACAAAGTAATTAAACCGATCAGTTTAACTCACTCTCTCAACGCGAGGGTAGACTTAAAATAAAATGCACATTCCAACTTTGAACGCTAACGAACGCACGGTGTACCGTCGACGAGAATACTGATCATTTTGTTTTAATAAAATATATAATAAAACATGCATATGAATAAAAAAAAAAGGTTTTTTTTTTAGATTTGATCCAAAATATAAATTGTTAGAAATTGAATGATTTGAGTAGATTTGGTGGTAATTTTTGTTTTAGTAATAACTGTTGATATAGTGAAACTTATAATAAGTAAATAACAATTACAAAAAATGGTCTCTATCACAAATCTAGAATATTTTAGTTGGTAGATTTGTATGTAGGTAATTGACATATGCAAAACTGTGATCAACAATCTATTGTATAATAACTAACTTAAGTATTAAGGTACCTACTTTAAACTTATTCAAATAACATTCATAGTACCTGAAGTGGGATTCATATTTAACTGGACACTTTTAAGCCTGTCTGTATCAGTAGGATCAGTGAATTGTTTCCTAAACACGGTGGATCACATCGCTCCGTAAACTAAACGTTCATCATTTGTTTAAAATGGTATCTCTTTGTGCCAATACGTACCGACTGATTTGTGAACAGTTGCTTCAAGGATACATAGAGTATATCGCCCGCAGAACGAACGGATATAGTGAGTTTGTAAAATGTATACTTGAAGTAGCAGTTGGAACCTAAAATTTACTTTAGCTTTCAAATCAAGTTCGTAGTTTTATGCTTAGCTTGGGCTTATTGAGATTTAATGGTAGATTCATCTCCCAAAATTGTCACCAAAAAAAAAACGTAATCTTAAAATAACTATTAAATGGAACGATTATTACAAAACCGTTACTGTCACTGAAACCAACAACGAGTTTAAAGTATTTTTTGTTTGAGTTCGGCCAACCATCTTTACTCTTCTAACAAACTTTTAAGGTATCGTATTGATAGTATTCCGAAAGAAAACGTTAAAATTGTTTACTAAAGTGTCCAGATAATGAATAAATAAAATCGTAAGTTTCACAGTAGGCAAATTTTACCGTCGCATTAAGGATCTGTTATATCTGTACTGCTTGTTCTTAGGCGCAGGATATTTATTTATATCGAGCGGGTGTTCGCCGCGATATATTCGGCGGTATGCAGGTCTCTCCCTTGAATATACATTGCATTGTGATCCTGAATTCCAATGCTTGGAAATACAGACTTTATTGTTAGTGAACTACGCTTGGTCTATTTGTAGTATCTGGGCATTGTGAATTGAAAAAACAAGTCTGAGCATTAGATGAAAATAAAATCTTGAGGTAAAGAAGATTTGCGTATTGTAGACGGTCAAGTTTATTTTTAATAAACGTTAACTTAAAATTGATATTTTACAAAGTCTCGTTTTAAACTCTATTTTCTCTCTTATTTTCGCTTCCTGTGGTAGATATTCTCAAATACGTAGCGTTAACTTTCGAGAAACTATTTTGTACGCGCACGTGTTTTAAGCAACACAGTAGCGCACATTCTTGTAACTTAATCTACAAATGCCTTTACTTATCCCAGAGTTAGGTAGAATAGATTAGAATACCTTGCATTTTAAATCCATAAATAATGTGACGGTAGTACCTACAACCTACCCCAGACGTTGTAATCCTCCCAACTTTGCAAAAAACGTCGAAGCCACTCACCAACGAATTTATGGTCCTAACTTAAATCATATTTCCTGCCGTATCAGCATATCGTATTTAATAAAATCCCTATATATCACGTCAAAACTGGGAAAACTTTCAATTACTAACTAAACGCCAAAGTTTGTCGTTGGAATCGCGCCAGGATCCATCCAAACTGATGGTTTGTATGAGGAGCAAGTAGTCATATAAATTCTATTATTCAATCGAGGCATTGAAAACATGCGGGCTTAGATCTTATTAGTCGCAGGAGTTAGGATAAAGGGCCGGAGGGTCTGTATGATCAACTTTTATTATGATTTCTGTTAAGACAGCGAAATCTGCTAGCCAAGTTGAGACCGTCATAGCTTTTAGGTTCCTAATAAAATTATTTCCTACTAGTGGCCGCCCGCGACTCCGTTCGCGTGGAAGTCGGTTTCCCGTGGGAATTAGGTGTTTTCCCGCGGTAAAAAGTACCCTATGTGTTATTCTGATGTATAACCTATATTACTGCAAAGTTTCATCAAAATCCATCCAGTAGTTTTTACGTGAAAGAGTAACAAACATCCATCCATCCATCCATCCATCCATCCATACATCCATACATCGTCACAAACTTTCACATTTATAATATTATATAGTAGGATTCCCTCTTTTTTCTAACTTCATTAAAGTATACCGAGCAACTATATTTTAATAACTTGGTTGCTATTAACTTAGTTATATTGTTTTAGCTATAGAATATAAAACTTTGAAATTTCGGTTTTTATTTGGCTATACTTACGTTTGACTTATATCGATTGATAGCCAAAATTTACCAAAGGTATCTTAATATTCATCATCATGGTAATCTAAAAGCAATATGTGCATTGATAAGCAAAAACATAAATCCTTACCACTTCCCGTCACCCAACAGAACCTTAACCACTTACTTTGTAAGCCCCCAATAACAAGTACTTTAACGACCCAGAATCTAAAAAGCTAATGGCGTACCTATGAGTGTAGTTAACCTTTGATTAGCTGCCGATTTGTGCAATTTCGTACCACGGCCCCGCTGGAAACCATGTTTACGTCAAGTATAAAAAGTGAATGAAGGTAAGTGTCAATAAAAAAGTTGTGGGAACCAGTGGTTAGTAGTAAGTGGGCACTTTAAGTATCGCGTTCCGATTATTAGGCGATGTTGTTGATAGAAGGATTACTGCGGTAGCTGAGGTTTGTATTGATAGAAATAGATGCTTTAGGATTTGTAGATGTGGTGATCTTGTAGATAATTAAAAATCGTATTGAACGGTATATCATTAGCTCAATAGATAGGACGTAGATTTTAATTTTAATATTTATTTAAATGTACGAACTCAATGTTCATATTTTTTGTATTTTTACATATCTAAACTTGCCTTACTAACTTTATCGATGCAGAAATTCTGAATTGGCATCAAGTTTCGATTTTGCACATTTTTCTTCCGAACATTATCAGCTCATTACTTGCTTAAACAGTATTTTTCTGAGCCCCGCCAATCTCTGTCGCCTCTGAGCGTGTAATCAGACCCTCGAGACAAAATTACAGGTTGTAGTATCTTTCTAACTGTGTAATTATCTACGACACTTATTCAGGGCAACAAACTAGGTAAAAGATTAATTATTTACTGCTTACCGGCTATTATAGCGTAGGAACTAATGAGACGGTTATTTTCCTAAAGTTTTTGTTTCGTTTTTCTCACGAATTTATTAAATGCTTTGTGGACACTTCAGGGCTAATACTGGTTGTAATAATTATAGTGAAACGTTTTTTTTTTAGTTTTATTAAACGAATTAAATAAAATTTAGCATTAAGATATATACTTTGACAGTTTTTATTCGTAAATCTTTATTTGTTAAAGGAATTTTGACCCATGATTTTCGTTAAAAGCCTCCGTAAATTCATAGAATATTATTAATGGTTGGTCTCATCTCGGGTTTCGATAGTTGTACCTTCCTTGGATCGTTAAATTTTGCACTTTGATCTCATTCTGTGTTCCATTAGATGAAGGTTGTAAAGGGAATATTGTTACCGAAGAAATATTATGAAATATGCTGCAGAGTTGATGAAGAGGCGACGTAACGAGAGCGCGCCATGTGCTAGTGATATAAGTTTGATGTGTATGTGTGTTTTAAGTCATAAACGGATGAATCATTGTTTTATTGAAAGGTATTTCAATGGTTTCCATCATGATTTATATTGAAAAGTTACGTTGTCCGTATACTCTTTTGGCAAAAAAACTCTATCGGGGGGTTGACAACATTTTTAACTGATTTCATTTCTTCTTGTCCGTCCGTGTTTTTCATGAACCGTGACAGTCGGTTAGAATTTCCACGAATGATGTATTTAGGTTGCCGTTATAACGAAAATAGTAAAACCAAAAAAAAAATAAGGCTACCATACTACCAAAGTGATTTTTCCTACGAACGGCAACCTTCATAACTGAGTTTGACTCGCACTTAAAACATAATTATATAACTATACTATTAAAATTAAACGTGATAGATGATCCTTAGCAAGTATAGTCAGTAAAGTATATTAGGTATGTTTAGATATTAAAGTTACTACTATCCTTAAAAGTACTAAAATATCCGAAAACATATTGCAGTATTGTCACGCAGATGGCATCCATTTAAACAACTCGACAAAAATTTTCAGCACACAATTGGATTTACAAACTACAACACTGGAGCACCCATACCCAATACAAGTTGAAGTAAATAATGTTTCGTCGCAACTTGTGTGAGTGTACAGTATACGATGTGGAAATCTTTTAGCTTTGTAGGCACTCTGTTTGTATAGATTTCAAATAGAAACTAGAAATTGAATATTCTTGTATATTAAAGTTATGAATGAGTACACAAAATGACAACACAACGTTTGGATTGGACTCAGGAAAGACGTTCGAAATTTAATGCATTGTCAGCTGCTAGTTCTAAGTTTGGACATAGATGGAGGAATGAGTTTGGTATAAATCTCCTTTTTGAAAAGCGAGAGAGACTGAGCCGTCATCAACCAAGGTGTGCGAGGTGGTGAATTACATAGCAAAAAAATATGAATTGTTGAATTTGTTGCAGTTTTCTTACGATTATTTCGCTTACCGCCTAGAAAATTAAAATATGTTCACTCCTCAGGTATATGTTTTGGATCGTTTAATAAGGTGTCAGGCACATTATTTCACCACCATGAGTAAATCAATATCAACTCTGCATAGTATGTACAGGCTAAAAAGAAAAACACTATATAGTGGGGCGTTTTATCTATGCATCCGGCGTCGCCTCAATTTCACTGGAACTGTTCAAAAAGACAGAAAAGGCTTCGGTTTTTGGTTCGAATACAAACTGATCCAGAAGGAAATCGCTCGCACGTTGAGGGTTCAGTATATTGAATGTAGGCACTGAAATATCAAAGTTTTTATGGACGCAATTTCAACATATACATACAAACGCCGATGTAGGTAACTCGTACTCATTTCAATGTTTGGATAGGAGAATTTCAATTTCTCTATCAAGTGTACCGCCAATCCAATTCCGTTTCTAATTTCTAGAAATAACGGCCGATACCTTTCCAATCATAAATGTTACTATTTGATTAAACCGTTGTTCTAAGGTCACAGGGATCCCAAATTGGCGTTCTGGAAAAGAGCAAGTACAGCCGAATATTCGCTACTGAACACGCGACACGGTCCGCCTTTGACAACAAGTAACACGTAATTTGGACATACACGCTTCTCCCTTTTGACCGGTGAATGGACGAAAATCGTCTTTGCGTGGAACGGTGTCTAGTGAGCGAAATGGGGTAACGCTAGTTTATTGAAAATGGAGTCAACTACGATGTGACTCTGCTGAGATGAAGCCATCGAATGGTTACTGGTTATCGGGCAATCAAAATTAGAGGTTTAATACTCTTTGGTACATAAGTAAGAGCAGAAGGCATTTCATGGTGACAAAGGTGAAAAAGTCCAGTTTAGAAACTACAAAATATTGATTTTAGTCTTTATCGTTTCTATAAGTTAACATACAATTTCCACATGGGTGAAATATGGAAACGTAAAGCCGATCGGAAGAAATCCTACTAATATTATAAATGTGAAAGTTTGTGAAGATGTATGGATGATGAAGATGTTTGTTACTCTTTCACGTAAAAACTACTGGACGGATTTGGATGAAACTTTGCAGTAATATAGGTTATACATCAGAATAACACATAGGATACTTTTTACCGCGGGAAAACATCTCATTCCCACGGGAAACCGATTTCCACGCGAACGGAGTCGCGGGCGGCCACTAGTATTACATAATTATGTGACTCAAGACGCACGACTCTACTATCTAGATAAGTTATTAATAGTAAAATTAATTATTGCTGATCAAGATAACAGAATTGCATATTAGATCGATGCAAAAAGCTTTATCAAATTGAGTCTTTATAATTCCCATTTACTCATTAATAGCCGCAACATTTTAATTTCATTGCCATTGAATAGTCGTCTTTACGATTCAAGTCATAAAGCTCATGAATATATACATTTAACCAACCATGTAATTAATAGGACAGTTGAAAGTATTTAACATAGATATCGACCAGTTTCTTATCCACTTAATTGGATTGCATAAGAAAAATGAAGGTAGTTTGTAATACGAAAATTAAATATGACTAACCGCTAGACGAAGCAAAACCAAGTAAAGTATTCCAATTTAAATACAACAAAAGTAAATAGAGACTCAATTCCGATTCTGTACAGTATCGATTAGACGATATAATCGAATAAACAGCAGATGGCTCGCATAAAACTTGGAAAATAGATATAAAACAGAACGACTCAGTAAACGAAGTTTGTGATTGATCTGTTTCCATTTCACAACTAATCATCGATAGATTAGATGAGTATAATTATAAAACAAGCACTTTTTTACAAAATTACTCTTTGCCAATTACATAAAATGAACGTTGTTACGCGGAAACTCTACTTCCTACTAATATTATAAACGTGAATGTTTGTGAGTATGTATGGATGATTGTTACTTTTTCACGTAAAAACTACTGGACAGATTAGGATGAAACTTTGCAATAAATGTCATCAATATACATCAAATAACACATAGGGTACTTTTTTCTGCGGGAAAACATCTCAGGAAACCGTCTTTCACGCGAACGGGGTCGCGGGCGGCCACTAGTTTAAGATGATATTAGCAAAATAAAAAATACAATTATAAATTATTTTCAAGTAGTAAAAAAATCTGAAGTTTTATTTTCAATCACAATAAAATCTGAAATAGACATGGAATATCAAATTTTTCCTCTTTATAATATTAATATAGAAGTATAGATAATGGTATAGCTGACTATGAATAAACCGAGACTTTCCCCTCCCGTTTACACGTGAAATCGCTTCTAACTTAGTTCCGATAATAATCTTAGCTGTACCATGGAACTGCACAATACGAGCTAGGTAACTAACAAACGGCGTCTACACGATCGAGAGCAGATTGTGATCCGATACAAGGTCGGATCGATCGCAGACCACCTCCTTCATTGTTACTAAATGAATTCACGGAAATGAGAGCATCGAGAGTAAACTTGCTTGGGAAGTTCTAGTGATTTGTCTTTTAGATGTATTGTAAATTTTTAATTATTAGTTAAAGTTTAATTGAAAACATCATTACATAGTATAAATCCAAGTCGCTAATTCTGTCTGTTTGTATGTTTGTCCGCTAACTCCTGCTAAACCAGTAGAGGGATTTCAATGCGGTTTTCACCAT
Organism: Emmelina monodactyla; assembly: GCA_916618145.1. Lineage (NCBI taxonomy): Eukaryota > Metazoa > Arthropoda > Insecta > Lepidoptera > Pterophoridae > Emmelina > Emmelina monodactyla. Next base: position 9,046,942 of record OU745315.1, on the reverse strand, counting down.
CCTTTAGGTAATTTTTTCATTTAAATTTATAATTAAAGAACATTCAGAACAAGTATTTTTGAGTAAGCCAAAATTCAATGTTTCGGGAACAAGTCGGCCAAAATTACACCATTGCGAAGCGTGGGCGGGTCACTAGTTAAATATAAAAAAGTTTGTTTATTTTTTTATGCCTTAGATAAGCTGCTGTAAATATAATTTGTAGTCACATAGCTAATTTTTCAAAGAGCGCTTCGAGTTTTTCCGCTGGCTATTTTCCTATCGGGGGAGCGCCAAAGTTCGCCTAAAGGACAATGGGCAAATTGGGACCACCCTCCAATAGCAATAAGATATTCTATGTCATTGGATAAGTCTCTTCAATAAGAACAACTATTGCTACGGCAGCTTTGTTGTTACAAATGTCCGTTTTGAGTTATGAGACAAAAGAAAAATGTTAAAGATACTATTTTTCAAGTTAAGTTATGTTTAGTATATTTATGTGCTTTTTATCTCGCTTAGACACTAGAAATGAACGTGCGTACGCGTAATGGTAGGCACGGGCAGCCCTCCCCCCTCAAAAAACAGTTCGACTCCGATTATTGGAACTCCGAAAATGTTCTTCCTAACCATCACAATTCCTAACTTCTCTGTTTCTAATGTTCAAAGTTCCGAATCATTCAACTTCATAATGTCAGTAACAATAAAAATCTTGTAATAATATTTATTATCCTACATTTTCTCAACATAAACGTCTTTTATTCAAAGCAATATCTTTTTTATTCAAAATGATCAACATAACGTAAGTTTGAGGCAAAATCTATAATTCGGCATTTTACAAGCTGCACAGTCCGTTTACAAACGCTTATCAAATTGAAATAGTTTGGCTTGAGTTAAAAATAAATAATAGCTAGAGGGTCAAATTTACTCAAATTGAATAAATAGAAAATGTTATAAATGAAATAACGAGGATAGGTTGGCGAGGAAAGCAGCGACGAGCGTGTTAAGTTGACTTCATAGCGAGCGTGGTGCGGCAGCACCCGGCGAAGCGCTAAATTGATAACATAAGAATTGGTTTCGTGCTACAGCAAAGGCTTAGAATCAGTAAAAGTATTTACATACATTCTTCGAAGGTAAGCTTTTTTTGAAATTTTATTTTTTCTCACATATAATTACTTTAATATGAGACCTATCTGAGTTAAGATATATATATATATATATATATATATATATATATAAAAATATGATTGCATTAATTACAAATAATGCATGGTTTGTTGATCTAAATTAAATACATATATATATTTTTTAAGTTAATTATGAGTAACCGCGTTATGAGAAACAAAAGTAGGCGCTCAAAATTTTATCCATTAGTGATATTATGAATGACAATGTTCGAAGTGTTATGAACATCGTCGATAGTGCTACAAATTGTATAAATGAAAACTTTAGGACGAAAATTTTATGGAAGAGTGATCATTCGGATTACAAATCGGTAGTAAGAACTTTTTCGGGTTAACAACTTTAGATGAGCCAATATTGACCCTCCTATCGGTCTACCAACTTACTTACTTATTCTTTAAAGCTTTAGTTTAAATTACCAACTTTCATTAAAATTTATTTGTGTCCTAAAATCAATCAATTTACTTTATTCATAATATTTAAAAGTTACGCATCATATTTTGATATTGCATCATTCTTCAAAAACATCGTTTGCGTTTCCTGGGCAATAAAGCAGTATTCCGGAATTTCTCACAAGTAATGTTTTGTGTACTTACGAGTACCTTTATTAGGTTAATGATTGAAAACGTGGAGAATTTAAAGTCAATTCTAATTTGAACCACTAAAGAATGTATTATTATTAACCAAACAAAAATGTAATGTACCTACTCTCGATTTAAAATCCTACTAATATTATAAATGTGAAAGTTTGTGAGGATGTATGGATGGATGGATGTTTGTTACTCTTTCACGTAAAAACTACTCGATGGATTTGGATGAAACTTTGCAGTAATATAGGTTATACATCATAATAACACATAGGATACTTTTTACCGCGGGAAAACATCTTATTTCCACGGGAAACCGACTTCCACGCGAACGGAGTCGCGGGCGGCCACTAGTGTATAATATAATGGATTAAGTTGTGATACTTAAATTTTACAGTTTGTTTTTAATTAAGCGTTTTCTAAATAAAAATGTATCTATTCATTGGACCAATATGGAGTTTACCGTTAAATTAACGCAATAATCAAACAAAAACACAAAATTTTACTCCATAGATACCATCGTATACGTAACATGATGGTTCAGGAAATGTTAAAATATCCAACTTTAGTGAACCGTAATAAGATTCAGTTTTGCTTGAAAATTATGGAAGAATGAGCTATTTATGTTTGCAACAACGTAATCAGTTTTGGAAGGCAGAAACTAAGCAAACGAAACTAAAGCAATTGTAGTGTAAGAGCTGGAAGTCAAACCAAACATTGTAGTTTAGTATTACTTTTCGGTTGGTTTATATTGAGATAGTAGCCCTAGGGTACAGCAATAATCTTGTCAACTCCAAATCTAGCAACGACACAGACCAATGAATGGAACAGGGGTCTGTAGAGCTATTTGAGGTGGGATGCTCTACCTGTTGCTTATACTCGTGAGACATACTACTGTAGTGTAAAGCGGAACTTAAACAATGTCAGCAAACTGGGCAAAAGAAAAAAACAATTAGTAACTGGAAATCGTTAATAATAAACCGAAGAACTGAAGGCTATTTTAGATCCAATCTTCTATACATATAATAAAGCTGAAGAGGATGGAAAGTCTGTACATAAGAGATATTCGAAAAAAAAATTATTGGGGATACTTAAAATTGATAACAGAACACGTTCCAATAGTTTTTAGAATTTTTGTCTGTTTATCTGTTTGTCTGTTTATCTGTTTATTTGGCTGAGCATCACGCGAAAACTGCTGGACGGATTTTGATGAAACTTTTACTATTATGTAGAGAAAATTATGGACCAGGTTATAGGGTAAAAAGAACAACCCCTAAAAGGGGGGGGGGTTGGCAAAAACTTGAAATACGTTTGCACGTGAATTTCAAAGGGGTGCGTGGTAGTATGATGTGCAAACTACACTGAAACCGAGATTTGAAAAAGTACCAACATAATTATAATATTAATCTATCTAATCTAATAATAATATAAATTCTATAATTTTCTTAGATAAATAATGATAATACACACAAACATCCAAAAAACCATAACAATATTACGAAAAATGAAAGGAATAAAACATGTGCATTCCTTCCGTCCTTCTTGCTTCCATCTTGCTTCATCTCCATCCATTGCGCATGCGTAGTCATTTTTTTTTTTTATTAAATTAAGGCATTGACATCTTGGTCATCAGCCTAAACATGTTTCTCATTTCTTATTCTTTCTTTATTTTCTTGTACATTTTCATATTGAACAGTGTTGGATAGGAGATTTTCCTATCTATAATCCACCCACAGTAACACGATAGTAATGAAACTGCAGATTGTTGTGACTTCTTGGAAAGCAGCCCGGCAAGTGGCTATGCTTTATTGATTTCTTCAATCACTGTACACTTTCACAGGTTTTTGCTACTCCTTACACTATTACTAATGTGAATCAAACCCCGAAATATACATAAATTTAAAATTTAACAACAAGCACGACATCACTTGACGAACTCCCGCCAAAAAGCCCCGTGCGTAGACAAAGTTATTTCGTTATAGGCTAAACCAACATACCTACCTATTTTGATTTTTAAAATTATTATCGTGACGAATCTTTTAGATATGGAACGTAATTTTGAACTTAAGACAAGGCTGTATGGTACCTTGCCTGTTCAGTATAGCTTGGCATGAAAGTGCAGATATTAAATAAAGTGAAACGAAACTGTTTTCTTCATATCGCAATGCCACCGCAGCAAGTGTCAAACGTCATTCAAACGGTAACCTGTTAAAAAGTCGAATTTCAGTTACCCGAATCTTAAAACCCAGAAAACGCTTGGTAGAACTTTTAAAAGACAGATTTTGTGAATGACATTTTATTTAAATTCCTTTTTTTATTTCCCAGGTGAATCAATTTCCAGATAAACTAAAAGCAAATTTTCAAAAAATATTTTTTTGTTTCCCATATTCTCATAATCCAGATATAGATATACCAGATTCTCACAATAATTTTTTTTGTTTCCCTTCGTACCATTTTCCAAATAAACGAATACCAAATTTTCATAATATTTATATTTAGTTCCCATACAATCATATTCCTGATAAACTATTGCCAGATTTTCATAATCTTTTTATGTGGTTCCCATACAATCGTGTTTCAGCTTAACTATTGCAATGGGAGCCGCTCATTTTGCATGACGTCGATTGTCCTAAAATCGTTCGTCATACATAAATTGTCATCATTGTCATATGCGCTGTTTGTTCATATATCAAAATAATAGGTACGACGACGAGCGAAGCGAGCAGGAGTGTGAGGTTGAATGGTGACCATACAGTGCGCAAGCCGAGCGAGCGAAGCGAGCGTACCGCGGCAGCGGTCGGCGAAGCGCCAAAACCGAAGTTCTTTTCTAAAAGTAGAGAGCCATTTAAAATACAAGAATTTAGTTGTTCTAGTTATCGTTTCTTTGGATTAAAAAAATCTTGGTTTTAAAAAACTAGATATTGTTTGTCTGGATATCAATTAACTGTATTTCAAAAATTTGTGTTTTAAAAATCTGGCTTTTGTGCATATGTATATCAGTCATCTAGATTTCGCGCATTTAGATTTCGTGTGTCTGGAATTCATTCATCTGGATTTTAAAACGTCGTGCAAATGAATAAATGGGCAAATGAAATTCGGAGTTGCGATTATATGGCAAACAAAACTTCGAAATTCTAAAAAACGGAATTATGAAAAAATGTCCAAACGTTTTCTGGATTATGAAGTTCGGAATATTAAAATTCGGGATTAAGATAGGTAACCCATTCAAACTGCCATAATAAGAAAAGTTTTCTAAAGTAGGTATTTATTGTTTTCTGATAAAATATTCGTTGTTTGGTAAAATTCGCAGCCAATATGTGTCAACACTTTTTGGCCAAGCTATACCAATATGATAAAAAAAGAATATGGCTGTATATAAATTAATTCATTTGCCTTAATAAAGACAAATTTATATAAAAATAGACGTATATTTTTTGGCGGGAAATTCCTAGCACTTTTTTCAAATAATTTTTTGTCGCGTAGAAGGTTTAACAAATTCTAAGAAAATGCCTTCACAGAAAAAATCAAACTTATCGAGAAAGCTCTGTGGTAAGTACCTATTGTATTTTAGTGTGTAAGGTGCCACAATTACTTGAATAGACTTATTTTCTTCTTCTAAGTTGGCGAAACGAAGTTCGCGGGCACCAGCTAGTACAATAATAAAATGCAGTAAATAATTATTTGTATACGTGAGCTACTTCATATAATTAGCAAAGCTAGTGTATCCGGGTGGAAACTTAGAAGTTAAACTATGGTATGGTTATGTAAAAAAAATATAAAATCTTGTTAAAAAAAAGTTTTTTTCTATGTTTTGTGGTTTGTGTTAGTATTTGCCTCTCGGCTTATCGTTTCATGGAAAGGAATATTTACACAGAGCGAAGTTGATTTATATTCTAAATACGAGCAGATAGCAAAAAGGAAGTTCTGGACTTTTGTAAGATCAGCTCAAAGTGTGCTTGTGTTGTTTTAAAAAGGACCTACAGCACGAACACTGTTTCGAATCGAAAGTATTTATGATACTAAAATGTAAAATAAAATTGGAATTTACGTTTTCATGTAAAACAACGTGTTTTTTGTATTTGTACTGTCACAACTAATAGATTTATTTGAGTGTTATCACATAAACAAAATATATCTTCAATAGCTAAGGTTGTCTACTCAAATTAATATTTTGACATTAGCATAAATTGCTGGTACTCAATTATTATTTCAGTCATGTAACTATGAAAGAAATCTTTACGAATTTATTACTTCGAAGCCGTGTTGGTACCCCTGATGTTGCAAAATAGAGTGAAAGTTGATACAGACTTTAATGATAATATTGACTTAACTGTTCCGTTTAACATTTAGATCCAAAATTTAATTTTAAACTTAGTTATAGTATTCCAGGAATATTGCTTATTTCAAAATATATCGATAATTTATAACCAAAGTTTCCTTTTAAAACATAACAAAATAATTACTGTGGAAGCAATAATAATTTAATTACCAAGTAATTTTATGGAAAACAAACATTTTTAAAGCTTTTTTCAAAAAACAACAAGGTCTCGGTTCCCAGAAACCCCTTTGTGGGAAACGGTAAAGTGAAAAGCACAACAATTGAATTAAAGAACAATACTTAGTTTATTGATTCTGAAACAAAGAGTGGCGAAATGGAATCTCTCCAGGTGTTGTACCAGCGTGGTTTCATTAACTAATGGAGGGGAGAAAATGAAAGATCCACTTCGACTACACAAAAACTAGGAATAGCATCACTGACAAACAGTTATAGCACAGATCAATAGATAAACCTCTCTGCCAAACCGGAGTTTGATTAAAATTCTAATCACGAAATAAATGGAAATGTCAATAAATCAAGCCTGCGGAGCAGCAATGGAAACCTTGTGGCTGGAACAAAGATGAAACTAGCATCAAATTTCGATTCTCAAATGTTTGCCTTCACAATATTGGAGAGTAACCTTACAGTTTAGTAATGAAGTGGTATCACCACGGAGCATCCCAATCCATCAGTCACTTGAGCGGCATCATCATTACAGTTAATGATCACCACAGAACTGGATAAATGTTTGTCTATCAAATTTAATTATGCGCATATAATTATACACGTGGTTAACTGAAATTACGTCCTACCTTCATGTTCTATCCAAGACGAAACAACAACCCTAGCACAAGCGGAAATCAACTTTAAGAGACAGAGGTTACGGTTGGAAGTTGCTAGTCGGGGTCGTTGCGGTTTACAGGGTGTAACATAGAAATATTTGCTTGTTGCCTTTGAATTAATTACGAGTGCAAATACAGTATGTTGTGATTATTTGGTTTGTGTTTGTAAAGACTGAGTTCTAGTTGCTTCAGTCGTGGCTTGTTATTGGAAAGAAATTTTTAATACAGTTGCTCAAAAAGTGGCGTATTGCAGGGACGTATAGCGTTCGGGATGTGGGCTATTACACACGCGTGCTTTTTTTTTACCTTTCCCGCACTCGTGCGTTCTCTTTCCCAACTGTCAAAATAATGTCTATTAAAAAGAAAAATTAACCAACCATGAAGTTTATACTAAAAAAAAAACAAAGAAGTTTTTATGATTCATGTTAATACTTACGTAGCGTAGGTATATTTCCAAAAAAAAGCTACTAGTTTGTTTCGATATCAGCTTTAATGATTTGATTGAATTAGTGTGGTTGGTTTCATTTCATTTTTTTATCTCATTAAATTTCAGTTTCATTTCATATCAATAAAAAAATTCTCCTGAAGACTTGGCTGTAAAGGCATTGTAACCTTTGCCTACCAAATGGGTGAAGAAAAAATGGCGCCATTTTCAAAATGAATTATTTCGACATTTACGATCCTAATTTTATATTTTATTAAATTGCTTTATTTTTTCGCAACTGTATTAAAAATAGTCGTTCAGTACACGTGCGGAACCGTCATTGCAACTCGTCCCGCCTGTCAACCCTCGCCTTCGGCTGTGCCTCGGCTCGGGTAGACATTGGTCGGAACTCGTTGTAATGACAGCCTTTCCACACTTGTATTGAAATATACTATTGTATCAATAAATCTCGTCCTTGTTTTCATATTAATAAATTACTTTTGCATTGTAAATCTGATATACTATTTTCATGTATTATTTTTTTCCTTGTGAGTATTTCTAGGAAACTTCTTAATATTATTTTTAGAATGGGGTTATAGCTTCGATTAATATCAGTTTCAAGTACACTTTATTATCAGCACGGCGATAATTTTCTGGATACCTACTTCCTGCTAATATTATAAATGTGAAAGTTTGTATGTTGATTTGAGTGCTCGTTACATTAGTCAATCACGCAAAAACTTCTGGTTGGGTTAGGATGTCATTTTGTGAAAAGATAGCTTACAACCCAGAATACATACAAGCCTTTTCAAATTAAGCTTAATAAACTTCTTCAAAGTTCAATTTTAAATTCACAATATTCAAAACTTTATGGAGAGCGCATTTAAAATCGGAAACCTAAAGTTGACGCGGACAAATATGATAAGTATTGCAAAAAATGTTAGTAATTAAATTTCACTTTAGTACAATAATCGAAAATTTAACACAATAGCATAAATCACTAAGCGTATCTACGTTAAAATAATTAGTTCAGCATTATTGTTATTTCTCCATCGTTAAATATTGACTGGACGCAGTTTGCAAACTTCATGAACCCCGTAATAGCTGGAGCCAATAAATCGAAGTCATAAATGGATTTTATCGTTTTATTATGCATTCGCCATTAGCAGAATTGTGAAGACTCAGGAAGGGTCACGCAGAATCCCCGACCCTTTAGAAAATTGAGAGCTGTACAGTAAGTAATAGCAAGACAATGTAAACTGAAAGGAATTTGGCGAATAGTAACAAAGCAGGCGCGGAAATTGTAATGAATGGATCGATGGAGTAAAACGTTAAGTTTAAAGTAAGGTTTTGACAATTGCTTGTCTTTCACTATGTCAATGTAATCAATATTTAAATAAACAACGGGAATTCTTCAAACGCCGATATTGACTTTCTAACCAACGCTTTTTCAATTTCCTTACCAAAAGGAGTTTGAGTTACGCGATTATGACTATTGTATGAAATTGTATGAAGAACATTTTTCGTTACATTTGTTAGTCACTATCTCGCGTTTGAAATATTATTCATACAAATTTTATGTATTTTCTTTAACACGAAATAATAGGTAAGCTGTTTCTTAGAAAGTGTTACTAATTGGCAACGTAAGTGTTTAGTTTTTTGATGATTATTCAGAGACTTTGCAGGTTTGGTTTAACTTCAGTTTTGTTATGCAATTTGACTTACTGTTTCCTTGTTCACTGTTAAAAAGATTATAAAGGATAATAAACATTTTAGGAGTAATAGACCCTCGACCAGATATTTGGGCGTTTATGTTTCTTTGTACTTTTACAAGGCTGAAACGAAGAACCATCGTAGTGTAGGTACTTTATCAGATATATATACACACTAAGTAGTTATCCTTAAAATATACACTACAGTGGCCTTCATTAAATATCTACCTAATAAAATATCGTTACGTTATGTTTTGATGTAATAAGATTTTAACTTATTTTCAGTATCTATGATTTAATATTTATCCGTCAAACCGTAGAGTGTTTATCATAAATGACCGAAACTTAAAATAAGGGGATCATTAATGACGTCATCAAAAGCGTTAAATAACTGGTTATATAGTCGAACTCATTTTTAGATTTTACAACAAACTAAATTTGGATTCATTAAGCTCCGGTTTTATTGACAAAATAAATAGCCATCAACCCCGAATTAGTGAGTTAATTTATTTCATTAACAGATAGGTATATGCATTCCATATAATGCATATAGCATTCCAAAAAATACACGAGGTAAACTTAGAAATTGTATCAATCGAGTTATTTTCACGCCGTCTCAAAACGCAGGAAAAACATAATCTTGAAACCGATGTCTTCTTTCGCGTTCCAGCGACACATTCTGGAATACCTAATCTGCTCAAATCATCTGTCGTGGAAAACTGGCATGCAATTTATTTATAGAACGACTCTGCGCGCGTAAATCGAGAATTAGTAGAATCCATACCTAGTAGAGTTGAGCAAGTCGGCGCGCGCGCTCGCTCCCGCCACGCGCTGTCAACATGACAGATCCGGGCGGACGAATACGAAATTAAACTTTTCAACTCGAATGTGTTTTCGGCCAGTGTTAACGGATTACTTTTTAATTTAAATAGTTTCGTGTGCAGCCAGTGTTTGTGGCCAGGATCGCCAACAGGTTGGATTACATGCGAATGACTGAAACTGTATCGTTTTGGAGTGATTAAAATGTTCGACGTAGGTAATAACGATAATTTGAATAATTGATTCTGCAATTCATTTAATGTTTTAAACATGTTTGCAATTTTAATAGTATAAATTTATGGTAAATGATTATTATTTAAAATTTATGTGCTCATAAACCAACAGTTCAGATATTATTTGGGAAGGAGATCTTATAGAGAGAGAGATAAGAGCTTTTACATGTTTTTCTGTGTTTTGACGTGAAAGCTTTATACCCACTTATAATCCAATTAAAAACTATTGTTTCAGAAGAAACAGAAAGCAAAACCTAAACTAATGGATTTATACATAACTTTACTCAACTTTAATAGTTTTAAATTTTATTCTATTAATAACATTTTGTTTATAAATAACTAAAGCTAAATGATAACTTTCCAACTAAAATATTGTCATAAAGTTTAATTTCTTAATTATACGGTATTTGACACTAGTATCACCTGACTATGTTAACTGAAATAAGTATAAGAAATCGATATTGAAAAATAGAATAAAGTATACAAAAAGGTGAATTTAACGCTATTTAAAGTTAAATTAAATAAATCATTTATTATTTAACTGATTAATAATGCCACAATAAGTTAAAGATATTGAAGAGATACCGAGTTATTCATTGCAGCGTAGCTGAAAAAGATTTTTGATCCCATATTTGGTTCAAAGCGCGTCAACGTTTTTTTAGCTTCCCACTCTAGATAACTCGTTTTAATCTTAAAACTTGATTAAGGGCAGATTTTTCAATTGCCAGACAAATTCTGTTCCACTGACCACCACTGAGTGGTTTGTTCTTGTTGCACAACGTATACGTATAAATGTTTGACGTATGTATGAAATAAACAACTTAACAGTCAAATAGTAATTATCTGACAATGGCTAAATCAGCCCTTAAGCAAACGATCTTTATGACAACTTAGGTCATAGTAGAGTAAAAAAAAAGTTTTTCTTATGAAATAACCGTCACATGATGTCAATATTGCAGGAAGATTTCGCAGAATGCTTTAATTACCAACCTCGTTACTACTGACGTAGCATTTTTTTCTAGCATATAATAAGAGTATTAGAAAAAAAACAATTAAAATACGATAGTTCCGTAGGTATTCATCATAATAATGTATACGGAACTATTATTCTCAATTATTGAGACATTCACAGAATTAAAAACATAAACCATTGTTAAATTTGCTGATTTACAAAAAAATCAATGAACGGATAAATATCATACACCAAACAAAACCAAATCCTGAATCGATTATTCATTCACGAATTCTTTCTTTTCCATACTCGTTTACGGACCGTTTACCATTGATCTGTGGAAGAAATAGCGCAAACGAGTTGCCAACTTTGTGGGGAACTCAACAAAAAACTTAGAAACAAACTTACTAACATCAATGCCGGGTAGGGAAATAGTTCCCGTGGGAAATACGAGCCGGTAGGGGGGCGAAGAGGTGAGGGGGAGACGTGGAATAGAAAAACTAGTGAAAGTCAAAGAGCTAGTTGGGTACTAGGTTAGGTACTTTAGTTCTGTCTGACCTTTTTATGTCTTGCGTTGATATATTCTTGTAATATTATGAATGCAGAGTTTCGAGGAGCGGATTAATAGGACTATGTCAAAATTATACAAAGAACATTATAAGTTAGATGTTCCCTTTAAGACAATGAACGAAGCGGGCTGTGTTCCTACTGGATTAACTATTTGGATATCGTTAAGTTTTAGTAATTTTATTGAATAGCATTTTCTTTTGCTTCTTGAATTTCTAACTGCAATCAGTCTTATACTAAACTAATGCAATAATAATAAAGCTTCAAATAAACGTGTAAGATTACGACACACATCCAATTAATTCAAAACTACATTTATTTAATCATCTTAAGATAAAGTTGGTCAAACTTTCAAATAAGCCTGGTTATAGTGTCCTAAGTATCAAAATCAGTGTTTGTCTACAAATAACTATATGAGCATATCAATGATGTAACGATCCGAGGTAGCGTAGGTCGCACGGTAACCCCACCTGCTCAACACGACACATCCTCAGTTGCCGCCGACCTATTAGCTGCTTATTACTGGTTCGAGGTCGTGTGATACAACTAATACATTTAGTTAGACGGTTTTTAGTAAAATAAACTTTGACTATTTCTATTTGGTATGTAAACTGGTTAAAGGGAAGGTCCTGGATTAGTAAAGCTAGTCAATGCGTTTTTCTGTATTAGCTCGTGTCTGGGTGTAACTAAGTTCTCCTATGGACCATTGTATAGTACCTGTAGTACATGCCCACGATCAGTTTTGAGCCACTCAGATGTTCCTGTAGTCTGGAGATTTATTGTCATTCTTGCAAAATTATTTGCAAAACTGTGTCTTCAATAGATTATACGTAATAGTGGAATTTATTCATTTACTATTGTTTTTGATATAGAATTCCAGTCTAAATAGAAGAACAAATAAACACCGTAAACTAAATATTCGATCTCCCTCCCCTAACTATGTTAGTAAACATTTAATAGTTCCATTGACTCGGCGATCATTCGTCTCTATTCCAGTGGTAATAAAATATTATCCTTGAAAATTGTTGTAAATTAAAACAAATTTAGTGGCAAGGGAAGTGGGTATAACTCAATTATGAATTATGGACGTTATTTCCGGTACCTACAGTAACCGTTTTATATCCAGAATTTAAATTTTGTACTTTTTTACGGCACTCGCCCCGGTGTTATGAGTCAACAGTTTAATTTGACGCTTAATTTTAGAGTTTAATTGTAGCATTAAAATCCATTTTAGCAGTGTACTTGTCCCTGTTGGTTATATTATATTTTTGTATAAGAATGACAGGGGCGAATATCTTTATAGGTTACTTTATTACATTAGAAAATTTAAATTAGATGAACGACTAAATCGTTATAAAAATCCGATTCCAAATTGGAAACTGTAAAGAACTTCGTTTTAAAAGTATTAACTATTGTTTCATAGAGATTGTTTCATGTTCACCCGCTTAACTAAGTTCACTATTTTGTATCACAATAACTTCATATAAAACATCCATAAGAAACGTGTCCCATTGTTATTATAGAAATAGATCTAATAAATAAAGGTCAGGTCACACTAGGTGGCCCGTTTATCGCGACAACACAAAAACATCGGCCGAGGAAAACATTAATCAAATGAATGTTGTTACGTTGCCTCGGTAAATACAGTTTTATTGTTATTAATTGTACGGAATTGTCTAATTTATTAGGTGTTTTTGTAAGGTCATAGGACATAGGACGTGTAAACACGGTTTTTGGAACAAAGGTCAAGCAGTGCAATCCGATTTAGAAATTTTAAATCACAACAAGAAATCTTAATATAATCAAAAGATTTTCAATATTAATACAAAATGTTGAGTCATAAAGTTTAAAAGGTCCCTTCTAAACGTTTTAATAAATCTGCAAAATGACAAAGTGGGCTATTAGTTTCAATATCAATGTATGAGTCACAGAGTCATAATAATTCTTATAAATTGCGAACTGCAACGTTTATTAAGAGCCCTTATACTTGAACTAACAATAAATGACAAACGTGTTTTATAATTTAAATTTAATATTTGCATTAAAGTGTTACTAAGAAGATATGAACTATTTTTACAACTCCTCATCAAAGTTTATCATAAAGTTCTTTTAGTTCTAAAAGTTTATTTTTTCAGAACGCTTATAACATTAGGAAGCTATACCCCGCGGGTAAGCTATTTTAGTTTCATCACAAAAAGTAAGTATAGTTTTCATTTCTCGTTTTTGCAACATATTTCACTGCTGCTCGACTCCTATAAGTCGTAGCGTGATGTGAAATTTAGCCTTTCTCAATGAACTTGAATAGTACACAAAAAAAATGTTATTCCTGACATTATCGAGTTCTAAAACAAACAAATTCTTCAGCTTTATGATATTTACTAGTGACCCGCCCACGCTTCGTAATGGCTTACTTTAAATAAAGTAAGTTCAGCTGCTTATAACCGTTTCAACAATTTTTTTATAATAATTAAATCTACCTGAAATTCCTTTATGAACCATGAATCTTCAATCAGATGTACTTAAGGAGGACTGTTCATTTGGTGTTGACAGTTCGGGACTAAGGCTCAGTTCACACGGCTGTCTGCCTCCAATTAATATCGATGGCAGCCCGAGCTGTAAGGTAATCCACTCTGTTGTCGTTGTGTGAACGTAAAGTGTAGGCCCGCAGTATCTTGCCTCATGATAGTATCACGGAAAATGAATTTATTAAACAGTGGAATATAAAACTGTTTCCAATAGGGAAAGTTAAAACGGTAATTCAAACAAAAAAATATGTGTTTTTCTTGTGGAGGTACATTTACCTCAAGGTCTGTAGACTCTGTTTAATAAATCAAACTTTTATGATAATAATAATTATTATAATTTACCCAAATTTAATAATTTATGGAACTAAACAATATTCAAGAATATGGTTGCGCCTTGAAAGCATTCAAGACATCTATATTGTTGAACGTAAATAGGTCATTTGTCTACGATGCGACCTAATTACTCCAACAATTGCTGAATACCTACTATTTACATTATAAAAGAATATTTCCACTCATTCTCCACGAACATTTGTGACGAAACCACTCGTAAATATGCTAAAGTGCCGTTTTGTTTGTTTTAACCTCAACATTTTGAAGTGTTGTTGAAATATGCCCTACTTTGCAAATGAACTGACAAGGCTTATAAACGTATGCGTTTCCAAAATCTTCCTTAATGGTAAAAAAGTTAATGAGCTCGTCGTAACAACGTTATGGTTAATTACAGACGACAGATAAAAGGGAAAGTTACTGGAAATAGCTACAACACGTCATCCAGTCAAGGGAGCTTAACTGCGCGATTAAGAAACTTCAAATTTTAATGTTTAGAAAAAAACTTGAAGTTTAACCTAAAATAAGCAACGAATGATATTGAACTTAAAGTGAAAGATACAAAGCTCGAAATAAGTGCAAATAAGACTGGCGTATTAATTAATTTCACGTTTGATGTAAATCCCTTTGATGTGCTTGACGTATAGTAAACTAAAAATGATTTGCTTCGGTGGGTAGCACTTTCCGTGGTCGCAGATGATGCGGCTCATATTGTTAGGATTGTTCTTCTAATTATAGAGTCATGTAAATTTTAAACTCGAAATGATGAATGCGTAGTTGAGTGACGAGGAAGGGAAAAGGGTTCAGGAATATAAAAAAAGCGAATGATAGATTGCATTCTCAATCTGCTTGACGGGAAATGTGATAGGTGTGAATGATGAAGAGGGGCGACGAATATTAATATTTTTCTATGCCACGCTTTAAAATTATTAATTAGAAAAGAAATGTGAACTAATGACATATTTTAGTAAGTTTAATTAAAAATGTGATATTTGTTTTACCGTACTTCATGTGGAATAGGAAACAGTAAATAAATTAGAGTCAACATAATAATTGGTATAATTTTAAGTCGAAGTCATTTAGAGACTGAAAACGCGTGTTTAGCCTTAACTGCTCTAAATCCCTTTAAATTCAATTCTATTTGAAGTCAGCCATGATCAGATCAGGGGAGTCATTTTCATCTGATCATTTATAAATAAGTTTCGTTTTTGAAGTTGTTTCTGAGAAGTCAACGCGCGGTGGGTAGATTTAAAATAAAATATATTCAGTGTCCCTGGCGCCATTGCAATTAGCTTCGGACACGATAGGGAATGTCTGTATGGAATGACAGTAAAGCATGACAAGGTCTTAGTTTAAAGTAGAAGCGTGGATGCGTGATTAAATAGACAGTTGAGATCTAGTCGAGGATACGTAAGAGGCAATCTGAGTGAAGTATCCTGTAGTACTTCATTTATTTTACAACATTAAAAGGCAAATGACGTCAAAGTCTCGTATTTCAAAGGAAAAACTTTGTTTTTAAGGAACTGTTTCTTTCAAATATTAAACGTATAATATTTATTTTTAACCTGGAGTATTTTGTACGGTTGCAATAAAAGACAAATAGATTTTGATGACCCAATCGACACAATTCCATTTTTATTACCCCCGTGGTTATCTTTTTCACGGACAATACGGTCTCAAATAACGTTTTTTACATAAACTTTGCCAAAGAGAAATGTATATTACATTCTATAAAGCTATCTTGTTTATAAAATATCATACAAAATTGGTGTCCCGCAAGGCTTACTTCTTGGCCCTACATTATTGAACCCTTATGATGTTTATCTTTCGTGACATTGTAAGTAAAATGGAAGCATGATAAATTATTGGGTAATAAAATATTTTGTTCACGTATTGATGATGGATAAGATACTGATATATGTTATGATGGTGTTAGGATTAGGGGAAGTTTTGTAGTTAGTTTAGTAACAAACAATTCTGAGTAAGTGTAGTAAACTTTTGTCGAAGTACAGCAATTTAAAAAGTTATTAAGGTAAACACAAATATGTTGACTAATTATTTGATTTATGTGTAGTAAAAACAAAGAACATTACTAAGCCCCTTCCGTAATGAAACGTAGTCTGTACAACAAGCTACAATCATTTCAGCGGAGTCCTTACTACAAAACAGTTGAGTTGCGATGCAAAAAGGCACCGAGACGTATTGTCTCGTTGCTAATTAAAGTACACTCTTGAATACTGTGTGTTAGTCTCATTTCTGAGAGTTTCTATGTAAAAACTGCATGTAGGGATTCATAAACATTGTAGAAAAGTCGTTTTAATTTTCATGTTGCATTTATACCGAGCCAATTATGAGAGCTAGATTTATGATGCTGCCAAGTTTTAACGACTGAGAAAAATAATAAAATAAGCTTAGGGCTGATTTCGCAAAAGTGTCTTATAACTGACAAACCATGTATGTTTTAAAAGTTACAGTGCTTTCGAGATTTGGTAAACTTTTAAATTTAGTCCAATTTTTTTCAGGTAAATGAAACCATAACCTATAGTTGCTACAGTTTTTTTTTGTATATAAAATATTGCATTGCTAAAGTGCGGGAGCAAAGTCTTGTAAGGATATACTTGCATAAAACGGCATACCATTATGAAGACAAATATATAATTAACTGCAGCGTCGTTTAGTCATGCATAAGGAATGCTAGTAGCACACTATTCTCTTACTTAGTAATTTTACAGCTAAATAAGTAAAGACAAGATTATAACTAAACTGGAGGTATTAATGGTAAACCCTGCTATTGAGATTATAATTCTCATTATATTAAGGTTAGGTACACCGTCTCAATGCAACGTATTATTTAACTGCATATATTTTATTTTCGTGAAGGATTATAGATGAATCGATAGTTTGTGCGGGATACACTTTCTTAATTTGCCTTGTTATTTTTGAATTTGGAAATAAAAGGTATATTTAGAAATGGTATCACGTGAGATCGGCTGTTAACCCTTTCACATGTAAATATTGGCTCCGTTTTTGTAACTTATTCATGCTCTTTGTATCTCGTTGACAGAGAATGACAACCTTGAAGTTAGAATAGAAATATTGTATGCTAGGTATATTTATTTAGACTAGGATTATCCAAAACACTTTTTGTAAACTCGTAGGTACCCACGACTTATTCCCGAGGTAAAAAATAGCTTATTTTTATCCCAGGCTGTTTTGTTTTGTTGCTTTATTTTGGTAAGTTTATACCAAAATTAATTAAAATCGTTTGAGGCGTTTCGACGTAAAAGCGAAGCATACGGACGGACATAGGTGCATACGCATTTTCACATTTATAACATATGTAAGGATTATTCTTTGAAGGTTACCTATCTTAATCCCGAATTTTAATATTCCGAATTTCATAATCCAGAAAACGTTTGGTCATTTTTTCATAATCCCGTTTTTTAGAATTTCGAAGTTTTGTTTGCTATATAATCGCAACTCCGAATTTCATTTGCCCATTTATTCATTTGCACGACGTTTTAAAATCCAGACGAATGAGTTCCAGACACACGAAATCTAAATGCGCGAAATCTAGATAACCGATATCCATATGCACAAAAGCCAGATTTTTAAAACACAAATTTTTGAAATCCAGTTAATTGATATCCAGACAAACAAAATCTAGATTTTTAAAATCAAGATTCTTTAAATTCAAATAAACGATATCTAGAACAACTAAATCCTAGTATTATTTTAAATGGCTCTCTACTTTTAGAAAAGAACTTCGGTTTTGGCGCTTCGCCGACCGCTGCCGCGGTACGCTCGCTTCGCTCGCTCGGCTTGCGCACTGTGTGGTCACCATTCAACCTCACACTCCTCGTCGCTACGCTCGTCGTCGTACCTATTTGAATATATGAACAAACAGCGCATACCCAAAATTGTTAATTATAATTTTAATAATTTGGTCGACCTAAAACATGCCAAATAAAATTAGCTTTTCCTATAAGTAGTTATGACAAACCAAATCAAGATAAAGCAATTTAGGACTGATGATGAGGATGTTATGCCAATTGAAATTAGGAATTTTATACATTATGCTAAAGAATAATATGCCTATAGACTGTTTTGCCATTTAAAAGTTATGCAAAGGATAAATCTTGCGACATGAGTGTTATGCTTTTTGATGATTATGACAATTTATGTATGACGAACGATTTTGGGACAATCGACGTTATGCAAAACGAGCGGCTCCCATTGCAATAGTTAAGCTGAAACACGATTGTGTGGGAACCAAATAAAAAGATTATGAAAATCTGGCAATAGTTTATCAGGAATATGATTGTATGGGAACTTAATATAAATATTATGAAAATTTGGTATTCGTTTATTTGGAAAATGGTACGAAGGGAAACAAAAAAAGAATCTGGAATTCTGAGAATCTGGCATAGCTATTATCTGGATTATGAGAATATGGGTAACAAAAAAATATTTTTTGAAAATTTGGTTTTAGTTAGTTCACCTGGAAATTGATTCATCTGGGAAATAAAAAAAGGAATTTAAAAAAAATGACATTCAGTAAATCTGTCTTTTAAAAGTTCTACCAAACGTTTTCGGGGTTTTAAGATTCGGGTAAATGAAATTCGAGTTTTTAACAGGTTACCATTCTTTGAATAACCTAATGGAATTATAGTTACTACTGTTTCAAAATTCCTATAGAAACTACTATTTAGATTTAAAATAAGATATCCTATATTAAAAACAACTTTTGTTTACAAAATTTTACATACATCCTGAATTTGTGTGAAAACCACTTTAATAAATGTAGTTAATTAAAACATTCAAGGCAAAGGAAACGCCACATCCGGTCGGTGGGCGACGAGTTCCTGTAACCGGAAGTATGACGCATGAACTTGCGACGGTTACAATTTGGCTGATATAACTATTTCAGAACATCTAGTATTCATGTAGAGTAATAATAACTTATAACATGGTAGGAAAGAAAAACAAAATAAAAATAAAACCGGCAGAAAAGGCTAAGGGGATTCTTTTAACTGAAATAAAATTACTTTTACTAAAATTACATAATCTATCATAACGTTGTTAATTCGTATAAAATAGCTAAGCTTTTTCATAATAATGTCGGAACCACTGAGTTGATAAAGTTTGGTTACTCCATAATTTGACATAAAGCTCAATTATCTGTTTCCTACATTCCCTAAAAAAACAATTTTAAACTCAGATATTCCAATACTTAATTCTCCATCCTCTCCATCACGTTTCCACTGATAACGAAGTGAGGATAAGAAATTGCTTTCAGCGATACAATAAGTAATTAGTAACAGAATCTCACAGAGTGTCAATTATAACTTGTAATGAGACACGTAAAGTATCTCATTAACTCGGTGTGGCTACGAGAATACAATTAAATAAGACGCTTGGCGGAATCGAGATGAATTCTTGGTTCTCGGTCTTCTGATCAAAAAACAGGTCATGTGGTGGCAAAATTTACTTTACGTATTGATAGACTTACATGTAAACCTAGAGATGTGAAAAAGCATGAAGAAAAGATGTTTTGTATGAAACTAGGAATGCCCTGCGGATTCACTATCGTTAACTACATACAAAACTATGAGAGAGGTTTTTTGATTTTTGTGTAACTTTCACCGTTATTGCAACGCAGGTTAGTTTTTTCTCGTATTTGCAACATTTTTCAATGTTGCTCCATTTCTATTAGTCATAACGGAATGTTTATGGCCTACAGCTTTCCTGAATAAATGGAAATTTTTAAACAATAATACTTTTTTAAACATACCGACGGTGGAAAGGCAATATTTCTTAAGCGTCATAGAGGTAATTTTACAGGAGAGCAAAAAGAAGTTTGTAATTTCGGGAAATAAAGGATAAAAAAATAACTATTTATTCGATTTACTTTATTTCAAAAAAAAATTAATGCTATTAATACCTTTTATTATCTTCTTTCAATAATTTTGTGTAATTACCGAGTTAATGTCGCTTAGTAAAATTTTAACAAAAATGACAAACCGTAAAATATTACTAACCGATCACACAACAAATATTCAAGTGCAGGAAATAAGTCTTAAATACATTTGATTGTATTTTTTCAGTCCGGAAAATAGTCATAAACCAAAATTCAATGAAATTATGTTTCTGGCTAAATTTACTTAAATGCATTCAAATACAACGTTGACTCCAGGATAAAATACTTATGCGTCTCTTGTTTTAGCAATAATGACATTGTTTTGAATAAATTAAACGATATAATATTATAAAAAAGGCAATAACAAATGTTTTATTAAATTAAAGAAATATATCATAATTTTAATGTTTTTCTATTTATTACATAAAAAAAACAATAAGAACACAGTTCAGGAACACAAAGAAACTCGCTTTATCGTAATCAGACTCTAAACATTAAATAATCTAACATGATGAGTAAATATCATGAATTATCATGTTAGAGTCATGTTTTACCAAGCGACATACTACCATATTGAATTTCTTGTAGGAAAAAATACTAAACGTCATTTTTCCCATTGAGTGAGAATTGGTAGTTATTGATTAAGCGCCAAATTGCAATTACTCAGGGTTTTGTAAAAATATCTTAGTGCGTTTTTTTATTTTTTTGTGTCCGGATAAAATTTACTAAACGCCAAAGTACTTAAAATAAAAATCAAGTGAAATTAACTAAGAACAAATTCTTATTTTGGAAAAATTGTCTAAGTAACATTTTTCATAAAAAGGTCAAAAAGTTGTCGTTTAGTCGCCGAAAACACAAAAAAAACCAAAAAAATTGAAATATCTAAGCGACATCAAATGTCGTCACAGAAGCATGGGAGTAAGACTAAACGATGCTGTTTTTTTTTCTGAATCGTTTGATGTATATAACTCAATTTCGCCAAAAGTGTCGCTTAGGTAATTTTGCCTTTCCACCGTCGAACAAACTCTTAAGTGTGGACAGATTTGGTGATATAAAAACTATACTAAGATAATTATAGTGAAAGAACTATCTCAAACAGATATATTTCTTTAATAAAGCATGGTCCACTTAATAAAAGGAACAACACGATAGGAATTTTATTTTATTTTATAGTCAATATTTTCATTCATATAAACCAGATATTTATAAAAAAATATTTTCATAAAAACAACAACAAATTCAGAAAAAAATAATTCTCCCTTTTATATTGAAAAGCATGACATAACCAAAATATTTTCATTCTTTTCAGATTCCGTGAGCAGTCGACAGACACAAAAGGAACGCAAGCGCAAACGAAGTTAAAGTGCCCGTGATTGTGTAGCCAAATGAGTTCAATATACCGTAGTATTCCAAATTTAAAAATAATTCCGGATCTTCGATTTCTGTGGCGGACGTGCGAAAGATGTTTGTATTTATATAGTGATGATGATGATGATGGCGAACGACCGGGACTTGGTGGTAGTGATGGTGTTGCTGCTGGCGCTGGTCGAGAGGAGCTCTGAGATCGTGGAAGCGAGTAAGTACATGTTGATTGTGTTATAAAGATTGTTAAGGTTAAAGAAATGCGACTTCTTTAGACGGAAGAGTCTTTCAGTTTCTTTAGCATTAATACCTACTTAAAATTAAAAATGCATATAAAAGTTACCATAAAAGTAGGTAACCAATCTATACATATAATAAAGCTGAAGAGGATGGAAAGTCTGTACATAAAAGATATTCGAAAAAAAAATTATTGGGGATACTTAAAATTGATAACAGAACACGTTCCAATAGTTTTTAGAATTTTTGTCTGTTTATCTGTTTGTCTGTTTATCTGTTTATTTGGCTGAGCATCACGCAAAAACGGCTGGACGGATTTTTATGAAACTTTTACTATTATGTAGAGAAAATTATGGACCAGGTTATAGGGTAAAAAAAACAACCCCTAAAAGGGGGGGGTTGGCAAAAACTTGAAATACGTTTGCACGTGAATTTCATAGGGGTGCGTGGTAGTATGATGAGCAAACTACACTGAAACCGAGATTTGAAAAAGTACCAACATAATAATTATAATAATATAAATTCAATAAAAAAAAATTAAATTAAACAAAAAAAAAAACAAAAAAAAACAGCGTCTATCTCTGTAAAGTGATAGATATATGCTGAGGCGTGACCTATTCATTGTTGTGTTGCATTGCACACTGAAATGTAATTACTTTCATACTCTGTTTTTTTCTCCCTATCTACTTTTGATATAAGTACCTATTGTATTTTAGTGTGTAAGGTGCCACAATTACTTGAATAGACTTATTTGCTTCTTCTAAGTTGGCGAAACGAAGTTCGCGGGCACCAGCTAGTAATAAATAATTGGTAAATAAAAATATTATGTGTGATAAAAATTTAGTTTTTGTATAAAGTATTATTAAGAATTCTGCATTTCTTAATTTTTCCGAATAAAATTTTCGAATTCGTAACCAAATGTTAGGAAAGAAAAATAAATACACACATTTTCTTAACAAATTGGAAACATTCGATTCATTTAAACGATTCGTAGAATCCTTTGAGTTTTTTTTATCTTACATTTGTACGAAGTTATTACAAAATTTTAGCCACCGACATCTGAAAAAAAGAAAATTCCGTCCTATTTTCCGTTTTGCGGATTTTGCAATTTACAACACAAATCTGCGTGGATTTCAAATGCAGTGTTTGGCGTTTTTCACGCGATAACCTGCCTCTCTGTCATATGACATACGTATATACGCGGCATGGAAAAAATGCTGCCACCGATGGTAGTATTGACAGTCTGCCACTGACAAACCATGGATGAGGGAGTTGGTGCATGTGCACTAAGAGCAACGAATGCAGATGGTGACATCTAGGTACTGAAATGTTTAAGACGTAATCAAAATATTGACTTATTCGTCCAGGGCATTGCACGCGAAAGTTTTCTTTACTTATGGTAAGATTTATTAAAATCTAATTAAAAATTTGGTTCAGAATACTGAATTCTGAAGCACAAAACCTTCATTTATATATCTATACTAATATTATAAAGCTGAAGAGTTTGTTTGTTTGTTTGTTTGTTTGTTTGTTTGAACGCGCTAATCTCAGGAACTACTGGTTCGAATTTAAAAATTCTTTTTGTGTTGGATAGACCATTTATCGAGGCAGGCTTTAGAATATTTTAAATCACGCTGCAACTATAAGGAGCGAAGAAATAATGGAAAATAGGGAAAAAATGGGGAAAATTATTCATCCTTGAGGTTTTCCGTTGCGTGCGCTGCGAAAACGGTTCTAAAAACCTAAAATATATGTATGAAAGAATTAAAGGAACTTTTTACCGCGGGAAAACTTCGCATTCCCACGGGAAACCGACTTCTACGCGAACGGAGTCGCGAGCGGCCACTAGTATAATATAAAAAGATAGAGTAGTACCTAGTTAGTTTTATTAAATTTTTACAAAATTATTTAACTTCAAATAAAATTTTCAGACAAATAAAAAATTCACTGGTGGTTTTACTATCTACAAAGTTATAAAGCAGCAAACATTGAACCTGTGCAATCAGACTTGCATCGGTGTAAAAACTGCTTTAAATCCAAACAAATTAACTAAAACACGTTTTTGTAATATCAACTTTATTTTTTTGCACTAACTTATTGTTTTATTCAATTCCATATTATTCAGACTACGATGAAATTTTAAAATTAATGAATTCGGTTTCATTTGGTCTCTAATTAAATTCTAACAAACGTAAAACAAAGGTGCGAAATGCCAATCTAGTTTTACCTATTCAGAAAAATGTTTTAACTTGAAATTTTTTGAAAAATCCATTCTGTTTTATGTGTGTTCTTTGTCATAATGCTGTTCAATTTGGCTTGAGGCCAGCGAGAGCAGGTCGGTGGCGACACTCCTGCAGAAATAGACAAAGTTCAATGTGTGTTTACTATGATCTATCCTAAAGTTCAGTACAAGCGATGATCCGAGATGATTGGTTTTAGAATTATGCTATTTAAAGGGTAAACTATTTTTGCACGGGTTGTTTTATTCATAAAGATTGCATAAGATTAAGAGGTTACAAGTAAATAAACGCTTCTAATTTAGTTGTTTTATATAATGTTGTGGCATTGCAGTAGTTAAATATCATATTGTCTATGGAACGAAACTTATACTTTCCTAATTGAAATTAATTATTTTATTTTCGGACAAACTAAACACATGCGCTTTTTACATTGTTGCAACAGAATATCTACAACTACAATAACCACAGTTCCATTTAATTCACCAACTTTAAATTAACTCGAGTGAAAATTAATTTGTACCTGCATTCGTTAAGAGGCTAAATATAAGCCGGAAATCGAATGTGTAGCAAAGAGACAGGTGGGGTCTAAATATGGCGGCTCGAGACAGGTCATAAACCCCGGGTAGTAATCACCAGTAGTATTGGCAAGTGGGAGATAATCACTAATGTGTCACTTGGGCTTACGTGAGGCAAATTAGATGGTGGAGTAGGCGCGAAAAGGGCATCACTAATATTTTATCTCTCTCATTAATATGAACAGGATACGAAAGTGAATTTTGATAATTTTAACTCTATTGAATACTATGGGACAAGTTTTGCAAATGTTTTAAGCTAGCTACTGAAGAGAGTTTTAAAGATCAGTCTGTTCAATTTGCATAATCCTACTAATTCCTACTAATATTATAAATGTGAAAGTTTGTGAGGATGTATGGATGGATGGATGGATGGATGTATGGATGTTTGTTACTCTTTCACGTAAAAACTACTGGACGGATTTTGATGAAACTTTACAGTAATATAGCTTATACATCAGATTAACATATAGGGTACTTTTTACCGCGGGAAAACTTTTCATTCCCACGGGAAACCGACTTCTACGCGAACGGAGTCGCGGGCGGCCACTAGTTTAGAATAAGACAGTATAAGAACACTAACTTATTATCAGTTATGTAAAGTGTTTAAAGTAAAAAAATCCTTTTGGTTTAATACGGAACAAAATTTTTAGATCTAGCATTTCTTTTTGACAACTGCCGATAGTAAGATGACGTCATAATGATGAAACTGAATTTGTCACGATTGGCAGGAGGCCAAGAGATGCATATTTAGATCCTTAACCAATACCCGGCCGGCTACTGGTAGAGTCGTTTTTTAACCTTTGAAATATTTAGTGTTCACTGTGTGAGGCTGACATTTTTAATACCTTTCGATCAAATTCGATTAAAATGTATGGTGATCACTAAAACAATTTTGTAGTTTTGGAGTCGTTAATGTTGCAGGGTCAGGCAGGAACTAGCACTTTATACCAATGATGATAGATTTTATGATTTTATGAATTCTTGTAATTTTTCCGTGACACTATGAACGTTTTTACTTAAAGTCATATTATGGACTGAAAGCTGTATCCCATGTTTGAGTTATCAAGTTTAAATCAACTTTAATAAAGGAATTTAATACTTATAAACAATGTTTGAAGGTTTAATATTATATTACCTTCTGGGCAGTATTAATTGGGTTCGTAGTTTAAAATTTTAATTAGTTGTAATCCTCAAATATTTGAGTATTTTCATCAAACCCTTTTGTACCCTTAGTTAGGTCGTCTTTTGTTTTAATCGGTTTTCGTTGTGGTAGAAAGTTTCTAGTTTTTGTGGAACCGACATTTTATCGAAGCCACAATATGAAATTAATAAGTAGGAACCCTTGCATTTTTGCTAACTTAAAAAAACTTTTTCTGAACGTTCTTTATTTACAAATTAAAATGTATAAAGACCCTAAAATATGGAGAAAACTGTATTTAAATCCGTTACGTACTTTAGGAGGAGTTAGCAGCCAAACATACAAACAGACAGAATTAGCGACTTGGATTTATACTATGTAATGATATGCATGCAATCTTGGTGATTTTGGCCTAAGCATAATAACCTTCAGTCTGTTTTAAAAAATCAACCTAATCTTCTCAACGCCAGGGGTAAATATACTAACCTAGTTTAAACGAGTTTGCCGGAATTCCCTTTAAAATTCATAAATTTCTCCATTTTGCACTGCTCGTAACAGGTGTCTAACTTTTTTAGCCGGCGCTTAGAGTCCAGTAAATATGTCGTCGATTCCTGGACGGTTGCCAATTTATGTTGATCTCTAAATATTCTTTAGAGTGCAATTCCGTATTTAGGACAGTTTTAGCTGGGGGAGTATTTATAACTTTATCCCGTAGAAGACTTCGTAAATGGATGTCGTCGCGCGTAACAAGCAACATTTTAAAGTTACATGTAAATTGAGAATAATTTGGAACATTTTCCTATTTTAATTTGCAGTGATTGTAGGGTAGTTATATATATGTATGTGAATAATGCTGCTATATATGAAAGAATGCTGTTGTCGTATCTATACCTATAATAAGAAGTTTAAAAAGAGCACTGAAAGAAACATAAATATAGGTTTTACTTTAATAAAGTAAAAGCGTGCTCATATTTAAAACTTTACGGAAAAAGCCTATCTTATGGGAAGACCTGTTTCCAGCAGTAGGTACCTGGAAAAAAATCATGACAACAATGAAAATTAACAAGGACGAGAAAAGTAAAAAATATTAAACATCTGACATTCACTTTATTACATAAAATAATTAAATTTTAAGCCTTATGAAATGGAGTTCCTAGTGAGTCATATGAAACACAATATAAACATATAAGTAACGCATTAGCGAGCTTGTGATACGAAGAACGACGCTAAGACTGTGAGCATAGAGACGCGGGAGCGGAAATCGAGTTAGAGGGTGGTTGCTTTCCATTTTTCGCATACGACTTTTTTATATATATAACTGATATATAAAACTAACTTATTTGGACAATCAAATTTTTCTAGTTCTCGAATTTCAAGATAAATGAGATCAATCATGTCTGTGATGGAATCGTTTGTAATATTTTTAACCTTTGAAACACAGACATTTCTTAAGTAAATCTTTACATTTCCCAAACAACAAACTCTGCTATGCGAAAATGTGTCTAGTATTTTTTCTTCTGCCAATGCAAATAAGACACGATAACAATATCGTGTGACCGTGTAAATGGAAACTGAGTCCGTTACGCACGGCATTATTAGATCATCTCGGTGGAATAGAGTAAATATGTTTTATGTATATCTCATTGTGGGCCATAATCGCTTGTTTTATCTTGTTTATTTTGTAGGTGTCCGCTGTTTGTTGGTTTTCATGTGTTTGGTGTAGGCTGATGATATGGCGACGAATTAAAATCACTATACTGTAATAGGTGTACAAGGAAATAGTTAATTACATTTAAGTAAATGTTCTATCCTAAATCTAAAAAGTTGTACCTATCTTGCAAAATGACAAGAATTAATGATTTGTTGCATGCCTTGTTAAGAACTTGTCAATGAGTAGGTATGATTGAGTCATATAATATTATCTATTTGAAAACAAATAAACCTCATTAGCACAATCTAAGCTAAGTAGTCTTTATTGTGGCATCGCGTGTAGACATCTGTGTCTGTAAGATTGTTGTTGCCAATTAAATAAACATAGAGAATGCCAGTGTTGCCATTTGCTAAAAAGGTTTTAATTAAATTTATAAAGTGAATGCAGTTATAGAAGATACAATAACTGCAAATGGTGTGGCAAACGCAGAAGAAGGTGACAAAAGTATTATGTAGATCATTAGATGAATTAAATGATACTGATGGCACAAGAACTGATAACTAGAAGTCAAGTAAAGCAACAATGCATACCTCATGTATCCATATTATGAAAATTTAAAGATCATTTTTCTAAAGAATAACTTGAAACCTCGCCTCATAAAAATGTCTCAAAAATCACGTAAAATTCCCCTCGACTATCCGCTTTTCATAGCTAAATACTACACAAACCCTGCATGCTATGCATGAGAATATTATTGTAATGTATTCCAGAATAATGTGGGTAAGTACGGTGTGCATAACAAGACATAACATTTCCTACGCTTGGTAAGGCAACGAGATGTAAGTACAGCTCGCAAAAGAGACAGTTTTCAAGATGCTCGGTTCTGTGTACCTCTATATAAAGATGAAATGAAATTTTAGTACCACCCTTTTCTAGAATCGTCTATGTATTCAAAATAGAATGAACTTGTAATACCTAACAGATGAAGTATAAATAGAAAATGGTGTGTAAAATAAAATTTAGGAAGTGACGTAGGTACCTTCTTGGATTTTCATCCAGTTCATGAAAGTTAAAATTGAAAACAAGGCGTGGTAAAATCCAAAATTATGATAGCTTAACTTAACTCAAGACTTGAATTAAAGCCCTAATTCTTTTGTTGAGGATGTCAAAAGGTCTTTCTGTAACTATGTTATATTAAATTCTTTAAAGCAAACTCAAGTGATGATGCTCAATGCATGTGCTTATAAAAGCACAAGGTTTTACAATTACTAGTGACCTAAAAATTTTATCAAAACAACATATTTTCTATTTTAACATTTTATGATAATCTAGAGCAGCTGCGACTGAAAAAATATATCGTCACCTTCATCTTCTGGAGATATTTTCATAATTTTGTTTAATTTATTGTTATTTTTATACTAGAGCGCAATTTAGACGAGAATATTTATAAAAGACTCCAGCCGAGCCCACGTAGGAAGATGTTAATGATAATTTTGATGATCATGACTAGATATTAAAAATGATGAAGCTTTAACTGTAGAATTTGTGGCAGACTCTCACATTTGAAAATGGATATTTAAAAAAAAATCTAATTGTGAACCTTAAGTCAAAATTTATTAGTATAAATGCAATGAATATTGAATTTCATCTCAATATCAATGATCCATCTGGACTTACACAAATGCTGCAACTACCACTTCAAACGGATATTAAAAGTTGAGCAAATCAAATTTCGAATCAAGATCACTTTTTATAACGTCTATAACAAGTGACAATTTTGAATTTGGAATGGAAAATGGCGTCGCAATATGGCGGCGCTCATTCACTCACTGTAGTGCAATTTCCTTAGATTATGGATTTTCCCTTCTAGTATGTATTTAGGATTTGTAAGTTTTTTTACATTACTTAAAACATAAAATGATAGGAACTCACTTAGTAATGGTACAAGTATAAAATAAAATTCTAGATAGATTTAATTATAAGACGGCCCCCGACCAAAAAAATCAAGAATCGCAATACATATAGTTAGTTAGTGTTAGTTAATGTGATTTTGAAAATAGAAGTTGATCTTACAATTTTCTCCTTGCTTCAGTTAAAATTAACAAGAGTAACAATCTTGGACCAGAATAGAATAGCCCTAAATGACGGGTCTGTGCGAAATGTCTTATTTTATGAACTCAGAGCTACATAACGTAAGTCGTACAAAAATTATGTCGACATAAGATTTTTATATAAAAAATACATCTTGAACAGGCAAAAGGTGGATGTAATCAGTACAATACCTTTGCAGAAGCTGGTCATATAAATATATTGGAATAAGATTTAGACGGGACATTGATGAAGAAAATGGATAAACCGAAATATTCATTAATACTACAACACAATATTGATTGTCATTTCTAGATCAACATTTAAATTATTTGATCCACTAAATATTGATTATAATGTGTAAGTGAAAATCTGTTCCTGTTGTTGGAAACAACTTATCGAGTTCACAGATGGTCACATTTCCCTTTACAACATGATCATGCTGTCAAATGAAGTTGAAGAAAAAAATCAAAACTCCAACAAACACCCCGAGCAAACAAGATTAGCTAAACTTCGCTAGCTTTACTTGATCCTACTGTAGGTGTTAGCACACAGACTTCTTAACTGAAAGTAACTCCACCTTTTACCTCAAACAGCGGTCAAGTCCTCTTGTTCTATCTAAATTATTTATATGAAAACTTGCGGCTTCAGCTAAGTTGAGATAGAAAAGTTAGATCAGGAGCTTGTAAGGGTGGGCATTCATTGGATTGTATTTGTTACAATTTTAATTGTTCTGGAAGCAAAAAAAATTCCCCTTTATTGTGAATTAATTTGTAATGAAAATAAATAAATATTTTGGATCCCTGACAGAATACTTTTTATTCAAGTGATTAGTTTTTATATTTATTTCTTTGACATCTGCATAATATGTTTTCTCTTGTTTATCAAAAAATTGCCTTGTTTGTGTCTATCTGTGAGATTATTTTTACAGCAGCTCATTTAAAAGAGATGCCAAGTTCTAAGTTCATTGGATCCTAAGGTTTACGTGGTCGGATTAAGAGAATGCATTTTCAATTCAACTTTGTGGTCAAGTTACAAGATAATACTGTCAAACCAAATTCTGGGACCACGCTCCAAGCTTCATTCTCGTCAAGGTTTTTGTTTTGTCTAATATGTTTTCTGTTATACAAGTTAAAGAAAATATTCCACGCGAACGGAGTCACGGGCGGCCAATAGTTGAAAATAAAGCAAAATGCGTTAAAGACTAAACTAAAGCAAAAGACCAAAGTTCTTGCGTTGTTTGTCTAATGGTTAAGTCCGTTTAAAGTTGGTCCAACTGAAATCTATTTCTTTCAAGCAGTTTTATAGTTACATTATGCTTAAATTAAGAATTAGCTTCAAAATGGCAAATCTATAATGGAGGAACAAAGTAATGGTAGCTAAATTTAAATCTCCATCATGTAGCTTAGCACATTACTGTTCAGTAGATATATAGGTAATCAAGGAGAGACATATCTTACAAAACACAATTGTATAATCACATCTTACACATATAAGGATGATAATACTAAATACAATATAATTTGTTAACACAACCCGGAATACTAGACAATATTGCTTACAGCACTTAATTACAAGCTTTGAACCGTTAAATTTGTACGTACGGGACTCAAGGCGCCATTTTGTACGTATATGTATATAAATATTAATTATAACACGCGAGTTAGATATGAAATGAGAAACTGTGAAATTAACAGACATGTAGTTTAAAACTTAATTAAACAGTAATGTTGCAAGGATTTGGAACCGTTATCTTTAATTGTTTAAATTTTGTAAATATGTTAAAACTTTCAGTGTAAACTTAAAAATTTTAATTAAGTAATTCTTTTTGGATATTTTTTTTTAAGTTTCCAAATATGTTTTCCAAAATAATTTAAAAGTGTTATCTTCAACTAAGTTAGATTTGAATTTCGCTTGACAAAACCTAAATGTTGTTGTATAGTAAAAGTTTGTTTCTCCAGACGAGCGTTTCAGCGATCACTTTATTGATTGAAAGGATACGCTTAAGTTTACAATTAGTGATTTCTTAAATATTTTGTCATCGAAATAAGAAAAAAAGTGCCCCTAAATATTTTTATGTAGCCTAATATAATCAAATAGAGAATTTAATTTTCTCATCTGTTCATTTCTCAATTTGGTTAAAATTGATAAATAAGTTCAAGCTTCAACCTACCTGGATCTCTACAACAATATATCACGTTTGGAAAAATACAAATTTTCAACGACAAATTAAGTTATTTCAACGATTTAAAAGTTTTTTTTTTATTAACTTAAAACAATCATCGCCCGTGTGCGTCACCCGACGACGCCCTCCCTGCAAAAGGTAGCAGCTGCGAATAGCTGCCATCTCCCGGAAATTACAGAACAACTGCAGCGCGTCTGTTCTATACATTGCCACTCAGTTACGTCCCTATACATTTGCACCCAGCTTCTGTTTTATAAACAAATTGACATTCTGTTTGGGTTATATATAAAGGTGTTTATTTTGAAAATGTCTATGTCAAATACAGATACTGATAACTCCGAATTTGAACAAATAGTTCAAATACTACGAATGAGTTATCATATTTTTGGTTAAGGGTAGTATCGCCATTAGTTTCGATAAATTGTTTTAGTAATTACACTGAAGATAATCCAATCTAGCGATGTACTAATTGAGGTGCTAAAGTAAAATATAAATGATAAAAACCAAATGAAGTCCTTGAACAAAATAAAACATATTTAGCCTACACTTTAAAGGATTTTCAAAACACAGACTTAGATTTAATTGTGTTTTTATTTTTCATCAGGTTGACATATAAATAACATAGAACCTCCTTTTTCAAATCCATATCTAATCTAGGCAAACATTTTACAAAACGTAGACCAACAACGTTGCACAATAAAAATCATAAAAAAATACTTGAACTTTTCATACACTGGCAGCACCGAACAAAACATTGGACGTTTTGAACAATAAAAATCACTGCCTCGTTGTGACGACCCACTTTGAAACTAAAAATGAGTGTTGCCATAACATTGTGCAAATTGAATAGTGCGCGACTTTAACGTGGGACAATCGTATCGCAGATCGAAGATGTAACACTTAATAGACGTCCCAGATGAAACGTCAAAGTGACAAACTGTCAAAGTGTGAAATCACGGACGTGGACGTAGG
This sequence comes from Emmelina monodactyla, assembly GCA_916618145.1. Classification (NCBI taxonomy): domain Eukaryota; kingdom Metazoa; phylum Arthropoda; class Insecta; order Lepidoptera; family Pterophoridae; genus Emmelina; species Emmelina monodactyla. Next base: position 9,014,110 of record OU745315.1, on the reverse strand, counting down.
TCTTACTAAAACTGTGAGATAACGCTCAAGAGCAGAGGCATACGTTGCTGCAAGAATATAAAATGTTATCAAATTCACACACAACTTTTTTTGTCTTAAAATCTAAGTTAATGAACTAGGTTTGTATGATTTTTAAAAAAGGGTCCATTTTCTTACGTGCTGTACTGTCAATCACTAATACTTAAAGTTTTAAAGGTACTTCACAATTCAAAGCTGCCTCTGGCCATGTCTACGAGCGCCTAGCTCTACAGCCATCAGACACAGATATCGACGGACTGCAACTTTGAATGCTATCTCCTCGGTAAATGAACATCCTCATTTGAAGCGTCCTACATAAATGCACCTAGAGATTCATCTCCCAAGCATTCACTAACTAAGATTCACTGACGTTCAATTGTTTTTGAATGAGGAACTCTATGGCTTTTTAAATTAAAGAGACTGGCGATTTAGAAAGAGTTCAAATGTGGAACAGAGTGTGGGGTCGCGTGATTGGTGGGCTGTGAAATGAGGTTTGGAGGTTTGAATGATGTGGGAACGTGAACTCTTTGGTTACTGGCTGGTTAGAAACAATGTAGGAATGGTTATATCGCTTTATAAATTACTTTTATATTACTACTTAACTGATCTCACAAAAAACAGTCTGCTTCCGAAAAAGAAAACTGGGTATTGCTGCACAAAAACCATTACTAAATTATGGCCTCCCGCGACTCGGTTCACGTGGAAGTCGGTTTACCGTGGGAATGAGATGTTTTCTCGCGGTAAAAAGTACCCTATATGTTATTCTGATTAACCTATATTACTGCAAAGTTTCATCTAAATCCGTCCTGTAGTTTTTACGTGAAAGAGTAACAAACATCATTGCATTAAAACTATCAAATTTCCGCATTATTTCAAATTAAATAGTGATTTAGTGTTATTTACTATGTAAACCATCGCTCCTGAACCACTAGTTCATATGTGAGCGTTGACCTCAAGTTTTAACTTTCTTAATTGAGGTTTCTGGGTATACTGTTAGTGAATTTAGTTACTATTTAGGCTCGAGAATACGTGGTTTCAGGCTTCGGAAATGGTCTTTTTACACCCGTTATATTTGGTAATGCAAAGCGTAGAGCAAAAGATAGCGTTTTATGTCATCTATATTTAGGTGATTATAATGCACTTTGATTCTAACAATTCTAATACGTAAAGCAACTTAATTAATACAATCAATTTAAATTAACATCACTTTAATGTCAGATTTAAAAGTTGGTACACTGGATTGACAAACGCAAAACAAGTTGTCACTCATACAACTTTTATTTATTTTTTGCGAATAATGCTATATTACTGTATCCAATTTTCACAAGTATCAAATCACAGGGATTAAGTTGACCACTTATAAGGCTCTCACCACACCAGCGCAGCGCTGCAATTTTTCACCTCTGAATATGGAGCATCAATATTCGGCTGGATCGAAACTCATACATATTCAAGAGACGGACACAATTAGCTCGTACGATCATAGTTCTGGGCGTCCACAGTCAATTTTGAATTTTACATTGCGTTATTACTTTTATTACAACTAACTGCTTTTTAACGAGTTGGTGGAGAAATAGGTTTTTGTTTTGGTAAGAATTGGACTTGTTAACCAATCGGTTTTATTGATTATGTAAAAAAGTATATTTTTTGTATCATTTTCAGCAGTAGACGAATCTGTAAATAAATTGTTTCAAGCCTTCAATCTAAACTCGATTAACATGAAAACAAAAAATAATTAAAACCCCACCAAGATTACCCCCAAACTCGTTCCGAGAACAGAATCAAAACCGAAAATCCCACAAAAAGGCCCCCGTACCTGGGCTCGGAAACAAAGGGCTTAGCTAAACCAATACCAGTTCGATCGGTAGACTTTTTCACTGTGGCGTTATTTCATTTGTCGAAGCTACCTACCCCGGGTTTAGGCGGAGAGCCAGCAGCAATTTATTGTGTAAAATCCACGCACGATTTACATTGACCTGGGAGTGTAATCCGCAATGGCGGTCGGATGCCGGCTCCAATCGTTTTGGGAGATTTAAAATAAATCGAATAGATGTTGTTGGGTAGTGAGCAGGGAATTGATAAGACTCGTTAATAGCGGGCTACCTGGGTTGCCGGTTAATCTGGCGATTGTGATAAGATTTACAGCTTTTTGTATTGATTTGGGGATCATATACTCTAACGTGTGGTGACTATGACTATAATAAAATTGAATAACTATTTTAAAATAAGCATCGAACAAGGAGACCGCACGTACGGAAAATAATTAGGTACCTATTGATTTTAATTTGGTTTATAACCAGAGTAAGGGAAAATCTTTTTCGGCCGGATCAACAATAGATCATTGAATACATGCACGAAACCTTACCAACTCGTGCCAAACATCTAGATTGAACAACAATAGATTTTTTACAATTTGATCACTACAAACAATCAATACAAACATCAAATTTGGCTTAAGTATTTGCTTCATGCATTTACAATACGTAGGTACAAAAATCCGTATCAAAATTCGTTTTGTAGCTAAGCAGGAGTAAGGAAATAAACATACTAACACAGTTTTAAGCTCTGTTTTATTCTGTGTAGAGAAATAAATAGATAATTATAAGTTTTTTCCGTCGTTTAAGTAACTTTTCTTACTAATGAAGCTCGGGCACATAAGACAGTAATAAAAATAGTGGAAATAGCAAAATCTCCGTTTAACGACCATTAAAACTTTAGTACTTTACAACAAAGTAGATAATTGCTTTCAGTTGAACCGCTGAAAAACAATTAAATGCTAATTATAACACACGGGACATAATTGCAAATTAAATGCGATAAGTTTCACTTTAAATTATTTAACGTTTTTATTGATTACCTGCACTTTGCAGTTAAAGCTTTAAGCAAATGAAATAAATAATGTGTCCATTATTATGTATAGTGATCAAACTTTTAATTTAAAAACCCATCATTATTATCATCATCTTCATGACATTAACATCATCATCATCATTACATAGTATAAATCAAAGTTGTAAATTATGTCTGTTTGTATGTTTGTCTGCTATCTCCTTTTAAACTACGTAACAGATTTTAATGCGGATTTGACCATGTTTTAGGGATATGGTTCATTTAAATTTGTAAATATCATTCGAAAAAAGTTTCTTTAAGTAAGTAAAAATTCTATGTTTGATCAAGTCGGCTAAAAATATACCATAGCGAAGCGTAGGCGGGTCGCTCGTAAGTTTTCAACGATTATAACTTTTAATTAGATCTTTCAAAAGTCAGTTTAAATTCTGGTAACATAACGTAATTAACCTCTCTGTATTATTTTTCCATATAAGTTACCATTTCCAAGAGCGCAAAGTTGTTCATAATACACGAGGCTGAGGGTTGCAGCCTGAGCCGTAGGCAAGGGCGTATATGAGCTGAGTGTCTAATGAACATATTACAGAGTTACATACGCACTTTTTCAACACACTTGCGAGAAAAAACAATCATATTTTGCATTAATCGATTTCATACACAGCAACAAATGCAATCATACAAAGTAAAAATGGCGCGTGACATTTTTTTTGCACGTGCCAAGAAGCCGCCATACCTATTTCAAATTTTTTTTGAGATAATATACACTTTGTTTGTAACAAATTACTTTCGTTATCAATAATTTGATAATAATTAATGTTTTTCTTTTCTAATATGGACACATTTATTTATTCCAAATATATACCTAAATAGTTTTTAGCACTACTGTGTAATCCTACTTCCTACTAGGTAATTTATAAACATGAAAGTTTGTGAAAGTTCGCGGGCGGCCACTAGTATTACTATATACGATGTTATAAGGGTCATTTTTCGAGCAAGTGTGTTGAAAAAATTATTATTAAAGGGGGAATCGATACGCAAATAAATCGACGTGTCCCAAGAACAAAGTCGTATCTACCGAATGTTCAGTTTTCAGTACGCAGCTTTTTAGTTGCGAGCAAAGTAAAATGTCGTTTACTCCGTTACAAAAAATATTTGAGTATGGAATTTATTCAAAGCTGATTTGTTTTATTTAATTACATTATTTTCACGTTCTTATATTTATTAATAAATATTATTTCTGTAAAACTCGGTTCCTATAATAAAATCGGATTTTGTTTTATGGAATGAACTCAGCACTAACTGCACATACGACTTTGTTTAATGAAACCGCAGATGTCTTAAGTATTTTTGCGATGTTTTACTTCGTAATTGTTCCATATAATTACGTCGTATGTTGGCTTTGCCTATAAATTACATAGTAATTGAATGTCAAAAAGTCTACTAAAAACTTTAATTTTTGTTTATATTGTCATTAGCATAAAACAAAATAAAACTAGTAACTTAATAATATACTTTCTTGGTGTGGTATTACTATATATTATAATAAATAATTAACTATCACGGATTTTTAAATCAAATGTAATATTTTTTATGATGTTCAAAAGGTAAATCATAAACTGTGTTTTAATTAATTAAAAAGTATAAGTCTTTCTCATCGCAAAACTACTTTACATTTTTGAGTAACATTATTAACCAGTTCCTATTTGTTCACACCAACATTGTCTACTTCATGATGATTATCTTCTGAATCATAGAGTAAGACTTTAAAATATAAACCATTAAGTAAATGAACCTTATAACACCAATATCACACATGCTTACATTTTTTTAATATTTTACTTTCGTTATTGTCAAGTCAAAACTTTTTCAATGTCCGATACTGCGGTAGCAATAGATTCACTAGATTCTATTGCCTCATGTTCAAGTTTTTGTTTAAAACCCCGTGCAATTTTCTTGGCTTTTTTGCAAGGCTCTCAAAGTTCTGTATTTGATCATTGGTGAGCTTAGAGATACTGCGATGAGCACGGCATATTTCACATTGATGTTTTGAACATATTTTGCAATATTACTCCACTGCTATTCTCGACTTCCAAGCTTTCAAAACTTCGTCAAACATTCCAATAACTTCATCCTCAATAAGTTTTCTTATTTTTGAAACAGCTCTTATACAAATTTTCAGTTTTCATCCTTTTACGTCAGACTTATTATCCAACACTAAACATTTCCTAGTCTTTTTTTCCGAGTTGGTGATCTAGGACTTTATGATCTAGACATGAACAATGAATGGGACAAAGATCATCAGATTTTTTTTTGTGTGCATTTAGTAGAGAAGGCATAGGCGTAGCTAAAACCATATGAGAAGGGATGGAGTGGAAGCTAGAGTTCCTTTAAATTCTTCCAAGTGCATCTGGTGATTTATCAAAACTGGAGGGTATAAAAATAGGATATAATAAAGGTGTAATCCTACTAATTTCATATACGTGAATGTTTGTTAGTATGGATGGAATGGATGGATGTTTGTTACTCTTTCACGTAAAAACCACTGGACGGATTTGGATGAAAGTCTACAATAATATAGTTTATACATCAGAATAAACCATAGGGTACTTTTTACCGCGGGAAAACATCTCATTCCCACGGGAAACCGACTTCCACGCGAACGGAGCCGCAGGCGGCCACTAGTAACATCATAATTTGTGAGTTGATGAAGTAAAGGAATAGGCAAAGAGGAGGAGTACTGTTATATGTTACTTTTGTTTGCTGCTGTGATATTTTGATACTATCATCACACATTTTATCTAATATTTAAGCCTAAAGCGATACTGGGGAGTTCAAGGCAGCGTTATAAGAATCTTCGGGTTCTGTCATGAACCAATACAGATTAATAATGAAATATTCAACAAACAAAATACCATACTTATAACGAAATTATCGATGTGACTTTTGTTAAAAAAAGTTTTATATTTATTAAGTTTAATAGTAGAACAAAATTGTATAATAAAATTAATGCCAAGGAACAAAAACTTAAAATTACATGCGTCATTATTTTTCAATAAATTTTTCATAGTACAATGTCGGATCGGCGCAAGCGATAGTAAATTTTGAATGCATTTTAGGACAAAAAAGACGTAAGTGCAAATATTTTTTAAAAAATAAAATATTTAGTATCTTAGTTGGAATTCATATTTAAAATATCTTAATTATATTTAACTTCAAAATAATAATAAAATAATTGTTATAAGATTATTTAAGATTTTCTTAGAAAAACATCTAATAATCACAAACGACAGTAATTTACAGTTATTGGTACTTTCCAAGTAAATAATGTATTGAGTTGTACAAAAATATTTTAACGAATATGTATTAATTTAATGTGAATGTTTATATCATTACTCATCTAAATTTAAGTTTGCTTCATCTGTTTTCTCACTTAGAGTTGAACGAAGGTGTTTTTTTTTCTGGATTAAGGGCTAAATTCAAAATTCTTCGGTTCGTTGATAAGGCCGTCATTGTATAAAATACAATGGACAATAAATCTTAACTTTTGATTGACTTCAATTGGAATTGTTAGAGAAACAGGCGCGCCCTGTCAAAAAAGACCCCGCCCCGAGAACAAACCCGCGTCTGACGATACACTGCTGCGCGCGAGTTGCGAACTCAGAGGAACAAGCTTGTACATGTTCATACTGTATTGTTCTTTGGAGTAAAATTCAAATAGGATGATGTTCGTTTGGTTATCTACTAAAGTATAAGTTTTATAAAAAAAAAAAAACATATTTATATAGCTAATATGATGCCAAATACAAATAAATAATAAAACTAATTTTGTTGTATATTAGTATAAGATTTTGTTCTTGGGACCCGTCGAAATATAAGTACCTACAGACAAAACCTAACACAAACAAAAATCTTTACCAAAGCTGAAAACTAACTACATTAAACTCGAAGCGGTCCGACTTACTTCGACACAGCTCTATAAACTAGGAAGACTTACAATCCCGAACGACCGCATCAAAATAATGTTATTGGCCCCAACATTAGAGGCATAGACACTTGTTTCACGTTATCTGATATACTACAGCGGCTCTCGTGACGACTGCTACTACAATTATTTGGAATTATAGTCATTTGGACAGCTGGGTTTGTGCCGGAGCCTCGTTTACACGCCCCTGCCAATGGAAGGGTGGGTTTTTATTTGTTGTTATGGTAAAAAGGTTATGAACTAAGGGTGGCTTTATACTTGAAGACGTTACCTACTAGTAAAACATATTTGAAAAAAAAGTCTTTCTTCAAATTTCACATAACTTCACTTCAAATAACTTTAAGACTTCTTGATGCTAAACGTCACTTAACTTTTTTCTTACAATAATCAAAACAGTAGCAAAAATAATTAAAACTCAATTTTAATAATAAGTATTAATACCTTTACAACTCTAGATTTACGCACAAATTGTAAGTTTGGGCTTCAATTACTTAAAGAGGTATTAAAAGGGAATTCAGTTAAATCTTTCTCTTGAAGGTTAAAGTATTGATTTGAATTTCAAAGTGAGACAGACGTAAGTATTGTTAAAAAAACCTAAACAAGGCTATTGAGGAATCGCTATTGGAGCTTGTGCTAAGGCTTCAGTTCAAACACAGCACAGTTAGCCTCCAGTAGTGCTACTGTAGTTATGTTATGTATCCTGCACATGAGGCTATTTCGCTCAGTCCGCTTCAAACAAGCCATTTGTCTTGTGAGTACTGACCGGGGAATGTACGTTGATGACTTATAACTATGAAACTGTGGAACGGTTCACGAAAAGTTAAGTTTTAGTTTTATTAGTTTTGGTTAATAAGATATAATTGAAAATACATACACACTGTTAAATATAGGTACGAGTGCAAAAGGGGCAAGAAAAAAAAAGATTATATTTACTGTTATACATTTTTTTATATGTTTTTGCTTTTAATATTTTTAGAGCAATAAATACAAATGATAATAGCAAATACCTTAAGGTTTTATCTCCAAACAAATAAATAATAATATCTAACATGTTCTTAAAAACAATTGGAACTGAATTTATTTGCATAAATATGATTGTTTGTAGCGACATAGAAACAACATTTTAATTTGCGTATTTAGGTTTTAAACTTGCTATAGATACTCCAAATAAATAATACCTAGAATGATGTAGATGTCCAAATTGTAGCAGTCATCATAACTTCATCCATATTAATGAACTCATGACTTCTTTGCCGCGTCACTGCGCATGTCACAATATTCGCCATTCGAATTAGTTCACTCACTCATTCACTAATTGGTTGAAATTCTTCTGTTCACATAAATCATATTGCGGTTAAACTGGAGTCGTTAACAATTAAATCTTAATCGGGGCAATGTTTGTATTTGAGAACTGAAATTATACCCAAGTTGGTAGTAAAGTATGAATACACTGAATGGTAAATGGTTGGAAGTACCTATATTATCATGCAGAGAAAACAAACATAATAATGTGCTTAGTGGAATTTTAAAAATAGTTACTATTAATAGAATGTAGAAATATAATTATCTGCCTCAATTAGTAAGACAACATCCGGGTACATTGAATTTATACCTTAAATAACCCACAAAACTAAGACAAAGTATAAAACTCTTAAAATTAATTAATAAAGTTTCTCTAAAGACCCTTTGGCATTTATATATTGTTTTAAGTAAATTAACTCTAAGTCACGATTCTAGGTTTTCATTGTTTTATTTTCGGGCCAGTATTTTTCTACAGGTTCGCCAAAGTTGCCTGAAGGGCCTAACCTCTGAAATACCGAATTCCTATCCAACCTTTTTGGTACGAACAAAACAAATTATACACGCCAAATTAAATTAAAACAAAAACGAGCCCATGAATGCCATCTAATCAATTCCAACATCAAATATAGCAAGAAAACAATTGAAAACAAAAGAATTTTCCAACAAAACCTTTGTAACGAAAGGTTTGCATTTTACTGGTGGAAAACATTTGTGAATCAATACAAAACATTACTTGGCTAATCAAATGGTGGGGTAAGACTCCGTTCATAGGAAATTGATGTTAGAACTGAATAAATGTGATTAGATAGCGATAAATTAGCGGTTTATTCTATCACAGTCCATATAAGTTTTATTCGTCATTAACAAACTTTTCAAACGTATGCAAGTTATTTTTACAAAAATAATATATTGAAACATTGGCTGAAAGGACACATATCTCCGCAGTGACATGCCACCATTGCTCTAGCTTGCCCTTTTTTACCGATTTGCAGTTTAACCATCCAAGGGACATAATAGGTACTGGCTTCAAGACCAATCCGTGTTGAGAGTTAATGAATCTCGAGCAATTTAATCTTACAGTAGTATTCTACGTTATATACTAAGGAACCTGACTATAAAAGCCCTAATTACATTTAAACGTGGCGTTAAACTTGTACTTACGAATACTTACTCAATCAAACTAAAGAAATATTTCTGCTAAAAGGATCTTAGAACTTGATCGCAATTTTCAACTGCTTTTCTTAAAGTTATTTTAATATTCGTTAATACTGTTTTGAAGCAGTATAACAAGCCTCAAGGAACTGCCTGTCCAGAACATTCGGGGAAAGAAACGAATTTCCAAAACAATACAAAGGCAGTTCTGAATTAAAATGGCGACGGTCAAAAGGCTTTCCGGTCAAAAGAAACTTTTCAATTATCTAAAAAATAGCATTCCATTTATTTGAGTCGGTAATCGTAAAAGAAATACCTTAAAAATATGTTTTTATCTGGTATATTAATTAAGTTTTCTCTTACAAACGAATGTTAAGGGTAATAAAACTCTAGTTAAACGTAAAGCGTTCCTTTTGTTGTTTTTCAATCGATTTGAACTATTTTTACCTTTAAATACCATTTACTTAAAATTACAATGTCTCCCATTACGTGTAAAGTTCATTTCGCCTTAATTCTGTGAGTTATCTGTTGTAATGAGTTCTCTGAACCGGTTCCACTGATATCAGTCTATATTGACTTGAGAATCAAAATGCTCTATTAGATGAAAGTGCAAGAAATGCTTTGACTCAGCGGGTTCAGTAATCAACACTTTGATTGACATTCCCAGACAAAAAGAGTTGGTTAGATGGAGTTTGCTCATGTTTGTCTTGTCTATGTCATCGTGTGGTAATTGGTCTGTGATTTGGTTTTCTAAATAAAATACGCAGATTTTTAAGTATCTTTTGATATGGCATTATATGGAAGGTAGTATTTCGAGTGTTTTAAAAGATGCAACATACATTTTTAGACCTTCTTCATAAGCGTAATATGCGAAAAAAATAATAATTCTATTAAATAAAAATAAAAAAATTAACTTTGATTAAAACGCTTTCGGTAAATTGTGATTTTATGACTTGTTACATGTATTGTACGCTTGTATAGTTTTTAATTTCGATAATGTAGTAAAGAAAGTTTTATCTTGATTTTAAATATGTGCATCTATAGCATTTTAACTAGCTTTAACATACCTAATCGATGTCATTTAAACGACTCAAAACTTAGTTTTAGCGATTAAACGTAAGGAAGTTAAAATGTTGGTGAATTATTAGGTAGATGGCTTAAAAATACAGCGTCATAGCCATGAAAAATTTTTGGAATTCCCAGCAACCTCTATTATTACTGTCACCATAAATGAATTTAGAAGAATGTAATTTACTCTCAGCACCTCCTAAACATGATAATTTAAACATCAAAATACTGTCGTCTGCCAAATTCCGCGTTCCGTGGTCACCGCGGCATCTTCAAAGGAAACAGCCGAGATCAAAGCCGGCAGAAACGTGCGAATCGAGTTAGCGGTTGAAAAAGTGAATTCGGGTTCAACTGAAAAAGTGGGGTGAAGCGAGCACACAAAAGCCTTTGAGGCGTCATTAAATTTAAGCTTTCCTGTACTAATGTGACGTCATAACCGGACAATATCGCTGAAGGGGGATCTCTTTTTGTGGCACTTGAACGTCCCGATGTTTTCTGTAATTCAGAATAGAATGAGAGCAGACGAGCAAACTAAAGTTCCTGATAATAAAGGGGCGCTTGAGATCTTTGTTGTTAAAACACAAAGGTTTTATCTCGACTTTTTTTGACATATTTTAATGGATTTTTTGGGTAATGAGTTTTGGTTTACGGTTAAATATTTTTTGCTATGTCGAAATTTTACCCTAATCACCATTTACATCCAAAAAATAATGAACTTATAACTTACAATTTGATATCAACATAAATCTTTTAACTAACAATTCTTTCAGCTATTTCACTAAAAGACAATATTTTTTTTAGTTTTTTTGTCAAAAAGTTGAAATCAGTTGAAATGAAAGGCCTGATGTATTCGATCTAATTGAACCATATTGTTTCAGAGACGATCCACGTGTTCTCGCCGCCCGGGGGCAGCACGCAGCTGCCGTGCGACCTCGCCGCGCGCGCCGGCGACGTCGCCATGCTCATGTGGTTCAAAGACGCCGACAAAATGCCTATTTACACGTGAGTCCAAATTCAGTGTATATGTTACGGCTAATACCCGAAGTGCGGCTACACCTAGTTTTAGCCGGTTAGAAGTGTTTTTAATATGGAAAACTGTATAATTTTTTTATACCTATGTATATAAAAACTGGCTTCAATCATGAGTCGATTTTTCTGGGTGGTATCAAAAAAGTAACCTAACTAACCTAACCTATTGATGTTCTAACCGGCTAAAACTAGGTGTAGCCGCACTTCGGGTATTAGCCGTAACATATACACAAATGATCAAGATCTTTGAAATAGTTAAAATGTACTATGGTTTAGAAGGTGGTCGAGTTTTTTTGGTTGAAGAATGAAATTGAGTTACTTGATCGACCTAAAATCGCCAAAATTAACAGCCACTAGGAACTTTAGATGCTTGTAGTTACTTTCAACAATATTGTTATCAACATATACAAGCTTACTTTGAACAATATTGGTAGTAGTAACAGTTGTCCCAGTATAAATTCGAAAACTACAAAAAAATGTAAAAATAAATCACTTATTATATTCGCGATGTGAACATTCGAAAGGTTGCATACCGCATGGTGTGATTAAGTTACTGTATGAAAATTATTGTTGTGGCTATTTCTTATTGCTGTGTAAATTCATATAATATCTTAAAAACTACTTTGCTACACATTACTATCTTCGTCAGTGGTATGGAAATCTATTAAATTTTCGCTAAAATGTTTGCATTGAGACACTAAACATTTATCTTAAAAAGTCAGTCGATGAACTGTCAATGACAAGCACGATAATGTGGCATTTAAAATGGTAAAGATTATTTAATAAACAGTAATTATATCTAACCTTGATGAACAGAAAAATTGTTAATCACAAAATTAGATATAGCAACTGTACGTCTAAAACCTGAGCCATGATCAATGATTTGAAAAACACTGCAAATGAACATTGAAATTCCGCTATGTTCCTCAACATTTTTAACAAATCCTCTCTGTTCTTAATCAACATGGCAATATCAGGCTTAAAAAAACACCAAAATCTGTTATTAAAATTGGCACATCCTACCTTCAATTTCCCCAAGCCTACCGCACCTGCCTTCTTGGTCCTGGTAATCAGTCTATTGTCTGCAGGCGCGGCTAATCAGGCCACAATAGCTAACATGTGTAGGCCGGCCTCAGGCGCTCAATGCTAGGCGTCTCGGTAGCTTGCACGAATTACTGATGTATCAATGTTGTACAAGACTTGGGGTGTGGTAGATACAGATTATAGTTTGAGAATATAATGCATATAAAAGTAATCTGCCGGAGTTTTTTCACCTCCGAAATGATGAAGGTTTATCCGTTTTATTTTGTTTGTAATACACATTTGTTTAAAGTGTTATGTAAAACACCCCGTGGTGTGGAGAACTTCCAAGGCCGGTAAATAAAGATCTTAGAGCGGACTGTAATTTTCTGGTTCAACGATTACATAGCCTCTTCCACCCATGTACTAACTAATCTTTCGCGTTAATCTGGTAAATCACGCACCTATAAACGAGACAAATGGCTTGCATATGAGTTAGGAAAGGAATGGGCTTACTGTGAGCGCTGCTTCACAAGAACTGAGGACCTGGCGGCAGAGCCAGCCAAGGTACGATACGTTTTCACGTCACTGGCACCAACAGTCCACGAAATCACAGCTCGCTTAAATCGATACAAATATAGAGTCCTTATTGCATTAGCTATCAAATACACTTCACAGAGCTAATTATTTCTAAAGGATTGCACAAATAAATTAAGATATGTAAGGTTCGTCGCGCGTGGACGGTAGCTAGATACATGCAGCCATTACACGCCTTCAAACGACCAAGTGGCGACAATACAACCACGTCTTACTTACGGCTATGCACCCTTGCAATTGTCCTTCATTCGATGCACGTCACATATTGAAGAAAAGGAGGGTAGGATTACCCACATACAAGCCAATATTAATCAGAAATATAACTAAACGCGGAATTATTTATTTAATACCCAACAACATTTTCGTAGCACTACGTAAAAAATTACTACTCTAGTAAAGTTAGCCAAATTGAATTGCTAAAATCTATAAATAAAGCCAAATTTAAGGTTAAGCGAACGACATTTGCTGTTATAAAAAAACTATGGCCAACTTTAACATAACAATTTCATGTCACATTTAAAGCCTATGAATAAAGCAAAAAACTGTTAATCCTTTAACATCATGAAAATAATTTTCGACGTTGTATGTATTTACAATTAATTTAACCACAAAATTAACTATACGCCTCAGGAGCTTTTAAAACTGGGGTCAAATTTACCCGCTAACCAAACTGCGGAATTTACTATGCTGTTACCGCAAAATTAACTTTTTACATAACTGGCAACATATGTTTTGGAATGTATATCTATTTGATTAATTAATATAATTTAACTGTCGATCGAACCCCGAATAATTTCGCATTGAAAGCATATTTCAGTGACGTCAGGATATCAGCTGATTGATTATCTCGAATGTTCCACGTATGATATTAATAGTAATGTGGCATGTTCGGGAATGAATGGAAAAAGTAATTTCGTTTGCATCTCGATTTTGCTTAATAACTTGAATTGTACGACGCTGATTTCATTCGGTATAAAAAAGTTTTTAATTGTGTTCTGTTACGTAAGTTGGGTTGCGTAAAAGGATATTGAATTGATATCATTGAACGATTTTACAGCATTTTTAAAGTGCTAATTATCGTATGGTAACTATAAA